>WTXE01000001.1:600000-1112149 GCA_022496225.1 Russula aff. rugulosa BPL654
CTATGTCGACTACAAACACTTCTGCGATGTAGTGAAGTGGAGGGTTGCTGAGATGCATCGCGTCATAGATACGGGCCTGCGCAATGTGAGTCCTGTATTGGCACGCTGCATGGCAAACACACTCCTAACTGACTGGTCCCCCCCTGTGTTTCCCAGCAACTCGACAACAAAGGGTATATATGTCCACTGTGCAATAAGTCGTACACCCCCTGGACGCGGACAAGATTGTGGATCCCGAGCGTGGGATCTTCATCTGCGAAGATTGTGGAACTGAGCTTGTCGATAACGAAAATGCGGAGAATGTACGCGGGAGTCAAGACAGAATGCAGCGCTTCAACTATCAAATGCGCTTCATACGGGAAGGCCTCCGAAAGAGCGAGGAGATGAGCATGCCTCAGTGAGCTCCTCTTCCCCCGTATGCAGACAACGCCATCAATTATTCTGACGTTTTATGTCGCCTGCAGCTTTGATATATCGCAATATATCACCAAGCACTTTGCGCTGGACGCTGCTGCACAAAAAGCTGCCGGCGAACCGGGCCACGGTCTAAAAGTGGCCGGTTCAACAGGCGAAAGGCAACAGGAGGACGGAATCGGTATCGTACTGACCACCGACAAGGACGAAGAGACCGTCCGGAACGAACGCCTAAGGGAGGCCGAAGCGAAGAAGGCGCAGAATATAATGCCATTGTGGCATCTTAGGAGTACGATCACTAATGACTTGACGGCGCTAGGCATCAAGGAGAATGCTCAGAATGCGGCGCCTGATCAACAAGTGGCCGGACCAAGCAATCTTGACGAAAGCCTGAAAGGGTTGGGAAAAGTCGGCCGCGCGAAGGATCAGGTCGCCGCCGCCGAAGAAGTAGCAGACGAAGATGTGAAACCGAGTACGGCAGAAGGCACCGAGGCAGACTGTAAGACCATCCCCCAACCTTTCCATCCCCCTATTTACAAGCATTAAAACTCATATACCCTCTTCTCTCTTCAGACTACGACCAATACTACGCGTCTTTAGCAGCCTCAGCCGCACCATCCACACAGCACACACCACCACCACCATCGATGATGGGGCCCGAGTTCTCCTCCTCCTCCGCATTAGGCGACGATTTCTTCGACGAAGTCGACAGGAAACCGAATATCGAGTATCTCGATTCTCTCAATGAGCACAACAAGCGGTCGAGATCGGCAGAGAACGAAGGAGGAGATGCGGAACGAAAACAGGCCAGGGTCGTCGGACTACTCGCAGATGGTGGTTGGGGTCAGGGACAGGGACAGGAGAATGGCGGCGAGCATCTTTCCATGAATGGCGTGGAAGGAGGCTCGGAGGGGGACGTGGGGGATGTGTCGGCAGAGGAAGATCCCATCGTCTATGGTCTGTTTTTTTGTTTTACTGTTCAGGCACCGGTTTATGTTATACTCAACAAACCTTCATTTTAGTGGATGGCAAACCAATGCCGTTCTCCCAGGTTGGGGAGGAGCACCACGACCTGATGACGGCCGACGAATATACAGCTTACTTTAACATATTTCAGCAGCGACCCGCGTAGGGTTGTAGGGCTAGTAGTACCACTCTGTATGCTATACTAAGCATAAGCGTCAATTCCACTTCCACTTAACTTACACGAAAGCCGATGATCACTGGACGGCACGCAGAGTACGACAGATGTCCCGAAATGCATTAGAATGAGAGAACTACACAAGCCAAACAATATCGCAGCAGCCAGCTATCTACTAGCCGACAGCACGTCCATGCATCCCATCAACAACCAATGCGAATACCCCGAGTCCTTCCCAGTCACCCCTACAGCTGTATGGTGGCACTCCTCGGGGGTAAGCGTCCTGGGCGCAAAATGGGCGTGTTGTTGGCTTTACTTCCGCTTCTTCAATGGCGAATCTTCTGCCTTCTTTTCACCGGCAGGTGCAACGGGAGCCTTCTCCTTGACGTTTTTATCATCGGGAGTGGGTGCGTCATTCTTTTTCGAAGGCTACAATGTAATATGTAATGATTGGCATTGGAGAGTAAATGATAGTTGATCAGAAATCCACCTTGACGACAGTCTTCTGCTGACTTCCAACAAGACCAAAGAGTGCGCCAATCATACCGAAGAAAGTGAGGACGCACCAACAAGGGCGACACCAGTTTCAGGCTGAGTCTTCCAAGCGGCAACAGGGTCAGTCCGTGCAAGCGCGATGAACTTGAAGGCCTTGTTTCGGAGGAAATCGACGGGATTCTCAGTGAAGGTAACTTCATCTAATTCCACCTCATCCTCGTCAGCGAGGGCAGACTTCTCCTCAGCCATCTCGAGTGAATGTTTAATATCGAAAGTCTCTGCAGCGAAGGCCTTGGCATCATCAACGGAGTGCCCGACATAGATGTTGTCAAAGAGGATATCCTCGGTCATAGTCCAAAGCTCAATACCGACACCACCCTGTTTACCTAGTGAGTAAATGAAAACTCATAAAGGTTCTGACGCACAATCTTATTGAGGCTCTTTACTGGGGTAAGGTCCTCAAAGTAGTCGGGGTTGGGAATATTGCGAGGGGCCCATCGCCCTTGTAGGCCGGATTGTCGACCATGGGAGCGAACCACTTGCCCTTATAAAGCGGATTCGGCTTGTATGGGCTGCAAAAGGTGTCAGGGTTGCAATAGTGACAATGGAGAAATTCATTACCGCTTCCACTCGCCGCAACCAGGGGCTTCGTCGCACTTGGGGTTGGGAACAGTAGGCGCGATCCAGTCACCGTCTTCCTCGTCATCCCACTCCTCGGGCTTCTCGGCATCTGAACATGTGCGTAAGTGGACCACGCAACCCAAACGCTTGAAAGTACCCACCGGGGTCAGGGATACTCAAGGGCTCCTCATCAAGCCAATCTTCAGGCTTCTGGGCTTCCTCGTCAAGAATCTCATAGGGTGCATCCTCATCCCAGTCATCAGGCTTCTTGGCATCGGGGTCCGAGATGCGTTTGGCATCCACCCAATCTTCGGGTTTCTTGTCCTCAGGATCATCAATCTCGGCGGATGGGTTGACTGCAGGAGTGAAATTCTCGAGGAGGTCACCGCGATTGACGCTTTCACCGTTCACCAGGACGTCATAAGTATTATTGGGGCTGAGAGGATGTTAGGATGTTATATTAGCTTGCTGACGTAAACGTGTGAGAAAAAAACTGACTGTACAACGAGCGTGTATAGGTTAGTAGTCTTTCCGATAGTGGGCCGGGGAGGTGAAGTCAAGTGTTTCTCTTCGTACTCGCCGGTCTTCGGGCTTTTGTGACGGAAGATGAAATGGAGCTAGGAAAAGGGGAAAGACACAGCAAAAAGTCAGCTGTGCCAAGTAGGCAAGAGAGGGAAACCAACCTTTGTGCCCGGACAAGTGAGGTCAGGACCGAACATGACGACCCAGGGAGTCTTGTCAGAGAATTCCTTTCCACTAGTCTGAAAGCCGTCCTCGAGCAGTTTGAGGTATCCACCACCGCAGTTGCCACCCTTTTGGTATTTGACCTCATACTGAACGACGAGCGGCGTGTTCGAAATGTCGATGGCCTTGTTGAAGGGAGCAGATATGGCGTGGTGAGACGCGGCACTCTTTGCGACGAGACCATGATCGCCCTCAAAGACAGGGGAGGAAGCTTCTTCGACAGACCATTTACCAACGTAGGAGAAAGTTTCACCGCCGACAGGAGTCTTCTTGGTGGCCTCAGAGGGAGTCCACCTGTCTTCCCAACCTTCGGTGAACTGTTCAACAAAAGGTGCATCGATTTCCGCGGACTGTCTGGAGTGTGAGAACAAAGGTGGAAGAGAGGGAGTGTTGAGTCTCACTTTGAAGACGGGCTTGTCGTCCGCCGATGCAGTGTACGCTAAAGTAGCGGCGAGAAGGGCAGGAAGCGCGATGCGGCCTCGCATGGCTTTGATAGATAGGAAGGACCAAGAGGGAAGAAAGAGAGGAGTGTAGAGACGCCAGAAGACAGAAAAAAGGTTATTTAATATAAGTCTGTTTATTTACAGTTTTGCCACGTATGCACATCTCCTTTTCCCACGCCTACCCGAGCAAGTCTGCGTGGCCAGATGCAGACAGCGCTAACTACGGTTGCAATGTTATTTCCCTCGCTTACTTCCAAGGGGAAATGAATCACTTACCACAAATTCGTCGTCCAGGTATTTTGACACTGCAATCTGGTCTCCGAGTCCTTTTCTCCGTCGTGTCTTCAACACCAGATCTCGCGCGAGTGCCTGACCAGACGCTGGCTCAAGCGGTCGAAGCTTAATACTCGTGTCCGTCGGGTCACCTAGGGTGCCACCATCTCGTAAGCTAGATTGATTGAGTCCCAGCTCATACCATAGACCTACCAGGCACTATTGACCAATGATCGAATATCTGTAAGCAAAAGGCTTGTCCTTGTGTCGCAGTGCGCAGGTCTGTCTCGAAACCATTTGCATCAATGACTGGAATTAGTGCCTTCACCGTATACAGCGGCGATCCGGCTTTTGGCAAGTCTTGTGTGACATGTCCTCGCCTCCGAGCAAGCACGGTATAAACCGCAGATATGCAATCAGAGGGCGCCTGTACTTCTACGTAGTAGATGGGCTCCATGATCCTTGGTGTTGCCTGGAAACCAAAAAGAAAAATATTAGGATGTGCAATGGAACCAGGCTGACTGGTCAACCCACCATGAGGAATGATGAGTAACAGACGCGACGGGCCGTCGGGACAATCTGTCCGCCACCACGAAATATTGGTTCTTGCGCGAGGCTTGCGTCAAGGATACGGAACTTGACGTTACGCATGGCTATACAATATGATTAAATGAGTCTAACCACCAACGTGTACCTGGCAACTAACGTTCATCGCAGAGGGGACCCTCCCTTGCTCCCCACTGGAAGCCTTGCTTCATGTGCTCCTTGACGCTTACAAGAAGCTTTTTGTCGACCTACCAGGACGATGAAAACTCAATCAATCATCAAGTGCTGGCGACTCACTTGAGAGGGCAAAGTGTCATCAAGCAACGCATTGGGCCCGTGCTCATCAGGACCAAACGCCCAAATGGACCGGGACGCTAGAAGATCCCATTTGTATTTTTCTTCGAAGAATTTGCCACGCTCCTTTGCCGTCATCCTCATGTTGACTCGACCAGTCTCAATGTCTTCAGCAATCCCACGCTCCAATGGTTCGGCTATCATGGTGAGCCGATTCCTGCACAACAATTGTCAACAGGTAGTGTTGTAAAAGGGAGGCCGCACTTTTTGTTCGGAGTGTCAGCATAACACTTGAGCGCGCTGGTCTCCAACACCGTTTCGCAAAACTTCGTAACAGGGTCTGAAACTTTTATCTCAATCTCCGCAAATAGTTTGCGCAGATCGTGTAGCACGCAGTCCAGGTAGAGTTCGCCAGTTCCAATGATCACATGCTCTCCACTTTCCTCCACCTTCGTAGAGAGGAGGGGATATGATTTATTGATACTGCGAAGGCCAGAGAGCATCTTTGGTAACTCGGACGGCGCGATCGGTTCGATTGCGACCTTCAGCACAGACTGCGTCATATGCTTAATGGGCCGGAAAATGTACAGATCATCTTCAATGTCGGTTGACATTAGCGTGGCGGTCTTCGTTACGGAAGCATCGACACCCCCAATCAATATGAGGTTGCCCGCTGGAGCTTCTTCCACGGGAACGAAGTACCTGATGAGTTATTGTAAGGGCTTTGTTCCAGAAATATTGTCTGAGATCGGAACTGACCGAGACCCGGAGACCCATAAGTCATCAACTGTCGCTCTCATCATGTCTTCTTCGTCCTCTGGGGAATACCCTTCACCCAGTACCTTAACCTGTTCGCCCTTCTTGAGCGTACCACTGATGACACGCCCAAGGGCACGGAAGGACTGTGCATCGGTTGCATGATATAGTTTTGTAATATGGACAGACACCGGACCATCTGACCTGCATTCTCTCATGGAAACAGCAACGTCAGAACTCATTGGTCCGGTATACGTTCGCTCGACCTGAGATGACACCTCATAAAGATTCAAAATTGACTGATACAAAACAAAGCTTACTTTGGTTGCAGCGCTATCCGCGGGGTCCGGTATCCATTCGACAATCATATCTATTAAGCCAGTGGCCGGCCCAAAAAATTGGTCCAGCACAGCCTTGAGCAACGGTCGGACATCCATCTTATACATAACCGGCTTGAGATGAATGTTGAGCTCTGCCAAGGTATCTTTAAGATTGTCAGTCTCCTCGCTCAGAACTTGGCTGTAGAGCCTGTATAATGGCTCCAGCACAAATCGAACAAAAGTTCTGGGAGATTCCGGATCCGCCGCTTTGCGTGTGAACTTTCGCGTGTCGTCATTGAAATAAATGTCGCCCCAGAGGCGATCCGCAAAACCCGCGACATCAAGATTCCCTAATCTAAGTTCAGGATCACAGCATATAGGTGATAAATACAAGTTGAACGCACCATAGGTCTCAGCATACATCTGGGCAAATGACCGAAGAGTAAAACACCAGCCCATGTCCGTACTTGCGAAACACACATTTCCTCTCTCTGGACTCAAACGGAGATCCGGACTTGGATCTATGCCACTATGACAAAGAATTCGGTTCCCGCTGCCTGGAGGTCGGTGTGACAGACTAACCTGATATACGTATTGATCTCTTCTATAGTATGTTTGATTTTGTAGAATGCGTCCGCTGGGGGAAGGCGGAGTTCGAGTATGAGCCGGTCTATTTTGTTAACAACAAGGGTAATCGGGATAGCCTCTTGTAAAGCATATCGAATGATAGCTTCTGTATTGACCATTACCTACAAAAGTTAAATATAGGGCGGCACCGAGAAAACTGGAAGGGACGAACCCCTTCGACCACATCGACCACAAGAATGATTCCGTCGACTAGCCGCATCGACGATGCTACTTCATCCACAAAGTTGACGTGACCGGGGGTATCGATCAAATGAATCAAATGTGATTTTCCCGCTGTTGTCTGGAGGACGAGCGAAATGGGGACGATTTGATAGAAATTTCCCTTTGCCGTGAAAGTATGTGAGTGTCAGTATAACGAGTCTGGAACGGTCGTGTTAAAGTCTGAAAGAAGTATTTAAGGCCACCACGTACGTGTTTATCAGAGTCCCAGTCAAGTTTGTGAGTTTCAAACACAAGCATATCAAGCAAGGCCGTTTTGCCATGGTGCAAGTGGCCCACGACGGCTACGTTGCGAATCATTTTGGGGAAGGACATCATGTTTACGAGAAAACTACCCCTCTTTTGTGAGGTGAGAAATGGTAGATCACAACGAAACACATACCCTCTGTCAAACCGTGTCTCTGGCAAGCCCTTCTCCTCTATAGTCCATTTTCGTACCTTGACGGGGGCGATGATAGGTTCCGTGAGAGGTTGAGCATCTTCTTCCTGCACCAGAGTCTCGACGCCTTCACCATACACCTCAGAGGCGGAAGGATAATACTGCTTATCCTCATGTAAGACGACAGCGTTATGTGTGGGCTCTATAGGAACACTTTAAGAGTTTGCGCGTGTCTTTGGTAAGACTAACACGCACCGTCGACCTCCATAAGCGCCATTTCTTGGCCAGCATCCGTAGGCCCCTCATCGTACCCTTCCAAGGGCTGCTGCTGTGGTGCGTGCGCAGCTGGAACTTCCTCATGCGAGAAATCGGGTTCGTCGTCCGAGTCGATATCCGCGCCGATGTAGTTTCCAAACTCATCGTAATCCTCAAAAGAAGCCATGATACGGGACAGTCAAACAAAGGCTTCTGGAAAGACTGGAGAGGGAATTGTCGAATATCTACAGTGAGAACAGTTGTGAGAGCAAAGGTGACTGTGAGGTCGCGTTGGAAAACGCGTTTTTGGAAATAAGTTCTCACGACAGATCTGCATATCGCGGCTGGCTGATAATCACTGCACTGCTGCAATGGCTTCGCTCTCTGATGACACCCTCAGAAAGGTTCGAATTCATGTCCAGTCTCGATTAAATTCACGTTGAGCGTCGCCTTCAGATCCTAATTCAGATCCAGCAAACAGCTGTTCAGTCCCAACGTGCCCTCACTGTAACCCGGCAACAAGTCTCGAACAAAGAACGAGAGCGTCGTATTCTCCAACTCACGACGACTGAGATTAGCCAGACTGAGGATGGCGTGAACGTCTATCGAGGCGTTGGTAAAATGTGGTTCAAACGAATTCCTTTGTGTGCTGTCCTTTTTTAAAACGTGCTAGAAAAGGTTCATGATGGTCCCCGATCAACGATGGAGAAAGACCTCAAAAGCCAAGAGAAAGCTCTGACGGATGACATTAATAGTCTGGGAAAAAAGGTTGCTTTCTCTGTACTGGCTGTGGAATTTATTGAACCAGACACTTGCTCCATAGGCCAAATATCTGGAGAAGCAGTTCAATGATGCACAGTCGCAGTTACGTGACATCGTAAGTCTACGTCATCCCCTTGTTAAATGTTTCTGATCTGAAATCCCCTCAGTTCAACAGCGCACCGAAGCAATAGAGCCGCACTCCATCTATCCGGCCGAGACGGCTGAGAGGCCCAAGATGCGATTGATTTGTAGCAAGGCTCCCGTTCTCGACAATTATGTCGCATTTCAATCCCAGTTGAGCCCATGGCTTGCCCCGGCACGGGCCACCAGCTTTAGCGTTGTGTGTATTGAATTCTTGGCGTTCTGTTTGAGCGGATGCGCCCTTGCAATACATCATCAGTTTGTCCCCACATAAATCGATCTGGCTAAATGAGAATATCAGTCCCTGCTCCTTGGCATGTCTTTTTCTACAGCTGTCAAAAGTGTTGGAACGAAGGGGAACGACAGCGTCGATGTCATCCAAGACCTCGATCTTTCATTCCCCCACGACGCGGCTGAAATAGGGCTGTCAAGAGGGTAGTATCAAAAGCCGCTCGCGAAGCGCCTGAGCCCAACTGTCCCAATTGCTGACTGTCCGGCAGTGGGGTCGGGTGAGTCTCCTAGCAATTACGTTCACCTTCAGAATTCCACCCGGACCCCATCGCGTTCCTCTTTGCTCCTGATTGGTGTATCTCACCCGAAGTTTTTTGCCCTCGGGATTATATTCAAGGATGATTGATCTATTTCGGACAGGATAGTTACCATCACATTAGCGTACTTGCCTCCATACTTGTGACGCAGTTTTCGCACGCCCAAAGATATCGCCAGCGCCGCGTTCTTTCTTCTTGACATGGTCGATGGATTCAAGCGAGAATTCTCGGTATCAGATACATCGTGAACAAAACCGTTTCTTTTCCATCGGGCAAAGCAAGAGCGAAAACTGTTACTGGGTTGGTTGTCGCTTCCATGTCTCTTCAATTGTTTTCATTGACGTGTTAACAATTCCAAGCCTGTCAATGCCATAACATTCGGTTGGCCATTGTCTCGTTCAGAAGTAAATTCTGGGATATGCCGGCACGTATCCAACCAGTCAACTTCTAATGATGCGTTCAGTTTCCATGCCCGTCCTGTTATGGCGAGAAGCTCTGCGAATTGAACTTTCAGGCCTTGTACCTTACGGGGTCGTCTTATGGAATATTCCTGGGGCCCTTTGGGCTTGCAATAGATTTGTTGGTTCTCTCGCTCCATGCCATCGCACCAGGAGGTAATGCTGAATATACAGTAATATATAGATACAATGAACGAATACATCCCTGAAGCGGTATACAAACAGAGTTCGCCACCCTAACTGGATGAATCGCAAAAACTATGTAATAACCTAGAAGCGAATGAGAGCACGTAGTCCAGCAAGCATGCTTAATATATGGGCGCATCCGCTTAGTTCAGCAACTCAAATTGCAACTTCTGTTCGGCTTGTTTTACTGATGTTCCACGATATATGCGGCGTAGAGTGACGATGACGGCCTGTAATGGGCAGGGAACACATAAATGATGTCCACGATGGGAAAGGATACGTCTCCTTACGGAAATTCGACCAGCAGCAGTTTTAAGCTTCTGTCGTCTGAGGATGGACTCAGCCGAGCTGGTGGATGCTACCGACTTGTTTTCGGATTTGCTATCGTCCTCTAGGAATATCGAGGGCTAAACCGAGCAATTTTATTATCAAAAAAAACTACGAACACAGGGATAATTCCTTACCGTGATTGATGCGAGGCCACGAACAGGTCCCTTAGAGAAGGTTCGGAAAAACAATAGTCCAGTGTGGTCTGATTGGCACTAGTTGAGCGTGAAGAGAACCGCAGAGACGTGACAAGCGTACCGTAAGCCGTTCTTGGTGTAGGGAGGGGCGGGCGCGAGAGTATGGGTGGAAACGAGTGGGGCGCGAGGTACGATGCGCAGGGAGCCGCATATTGTCGTTAGCGGCGAACGGTGCAAACAGTGGAGACTCGGAGGACATGACCAAAGTGAAGGAAGGATAATGCTGGGGAGGAGGAGGCATACAAAAGCGAACGATATAAGTATAAGTAAGTGTATAAGGTAGATGATATAAAAAAAGAAACGAGCGTGTTATTGTAATGAGAGAGGAAGACAGAAGGTGGGTAGGCCTAAAGAGCCCTTTTTATAAACAACAAAAGAGTTGAGTAAGAAAGAATTCCGTTCATCGCGTCTTCTGACATGAAAATTGTGAAGTTGCCACCACGGATTCTTCTTTGATTGATGTATGTCCTTTGTCCTTGGGCGCTCAGAACGACAGGGGATCAGCACTCCGTTTCAATTTGGCCAGCACAGAGAAAATAACCTGACATCGTCTCGATCTTCCCATATAAATGATGACGGACAAGACTCAGTCGAGTATTTGAACGCTAGTCAAATGTCCCAGTCCCAGCCAGCTAGAGACGTGCCATTGATAAAAAACGCAAACGGCGTGGCGGCGCGTGTTGCCAAGACGGTCAGAATCGAGACTCAGAGCGATTGCTTCCCGGGTCAGAAAAAGTAAAATGGTGCCCGATGCACGATACATGATGCCAAGATACCCGATCCTCGCAGTTTGAAGGAAGAGGTATCCCCGATCTGGAATAGGCTATGGAAGTGTGCCGGCCTCAAGCGCACATCTCAGACGGAAAGGAAACAAGGAGTCTCGGATGATTCCTTCGGAGACATAGCACTTGCCCCACATATGCTTGCCTGGTTCAAAGATTGGAATCCCCGTTTCCCGCCTCACGCTGCACGGAGTGCAGTCACGTGAGGTCTGCAATCAGAAACCCCTTTAAAATTTTCTCTTTCCTATCATAGTACAGTAACCCTTTCCACGACACTTCCACAAACAACTTTTGCAACTGGATTGTCCGTTATAACCAAAGAGGAGATAGGCAACTCTCTTCAAAGGTCGATGCCGCAAGCCTCACTCTCTCGAAAGCGCGTTATTTTAGTGATTATCTCTGACATTAAGGGTGACCATCGATACAATGAATGGCCTCTGCTGGCTTATGACATTTGCAGGTTGATGTAGATCTTGATTGTGTGGAAGACGACATATATGATGGCCCACTCCCGTGCAACACTTGATCGTTGGGACTCAAAACGATCAAGTGTCGCACGAAATGGGAATTATTTCTGAGGTATGGCCCGAGCCACCTCCCCATGACCATCTCTACGTTTTCGTCCGTCTAGTGGAATTCGCGTTAACAAGGGTCGGGCTGCCCCACTTTTGTTAACGTGGATGGTGATTGCCCTGGCTCAGGATATCTGACGAACGCTCTACCTGAAGGTGACGGGCTGACACTTGTCAGAGAATACGAAGACATTTTCAACAAGGCGAAGGATTGGGGAGTTTTGAGAGTACAGACCATTCCGTTCGATATTGGAACTTTTCCGATATCGAGCAGAATGGTTTGCCTTTACATGTTGATGGGACAGTCCAAGACTTTGTCGCAGAGTTCAAACGAGAATCGGATAGTAAGCCGGATCTGGCACCTAATGTGTGTTTCTTTATTTGACTACTCTTTTGACGGGCCATTGTAGGCGTATGGTGGTTTCAAATTTATATCCCATGTAAATTTTGTGGATGCATATTCTGGGCCCTTCAAGAGAAGCACCGTCGAGGACGGGTCACCAGGGAATTTACCTTCGACAACGAATCTCAGAGGCGTGCCGTGAAACTCGAGGTGACACATCTCACATATATTGCCTCTGATGATTCCCCGTTCCAAAATCGTTCCCAGTCAGTAGTTGGAAACTATTTTGGAACGGGGAATCAACCTCAAAGGAACCGTTGATGGACGTGATCTTCTTCCACTATTTCGCCCTAATCACCCTCCAAACGGAGAGAGAACGCTACCACTGTTCTAACGTACGCGCTCACATGATTGCCTTCGTTGATCGATGTCTCTACAGAAGCAGCCAGTCGTGGCCCTTCAATCTTATCATGAAATGTGAAAACATTCAAGAAGAAAACGAAAATTTCTAACCTCGTACAGTAGTGACCTGGAGTTGATTTCGAAACGAGTAGGTACTTGTCTCGAAATCAATCTTTCTTCGACTCCTCGTTGAGGTTAATTCGAAACCGAAGAATGAGAACAAGATCCTCTGGCCTATGAAAGATAGGCCTGGGGATCTTGTTCGGATTCTTTTTTTTGCCATATATATTTGGGGCAATGGGAAAGTAGGTCGCCTTCCACTTTTCAGGGGCCGAATAAACCAGAGGCACGTTTGGGCTTTGTATATAACTAAGCTCGCAGGGTCCTAGGTTCATTGCAAAAAAAAAAGCCAGTTATTCGTTGAACTCCTCGGCTTGCCGCGCCGAATTTGCACGCCAATTGTACAACCTTCGCCACGTGCTGGAAAGGGACGAGGAAACTGACGACACCGAAGCTAAGATTCAGCAGTTACAAAACACGATCGACCAACGTGATGGGGAATACCCTATGAAGTCGTTTCATCCCAAGGATACTTGGGAGGAACGAGAGGAAACGTCTTAACAGCGATAGAGGCGCACGTGCAACTGACAGCGCGGACTCCGCGGAGGCTCGGAGCACACGGTTATGAGGTGGAACCGCGAGACCTCGTGGATGAATGCGGATTTGTGATCGAGTCGTTTTCCAAGGTAGGCGACCGCTTCTTACTTAAGCGCCGCGCTGACGCTCGACCTGCAGATGCCGTCTTACATCCTCACCGTAGTATATCAGCGGTCGGTCCTGAGCAAGAAATTCATCGTGAAGAATCGAATGAGCTTGAGAGGATCCTCAAACTTCCAAGTACTTTTGAGCCGACGTCCGAACACATCATTCCGGACACGTGGGCCATTCTCCCAGAAATGAATTCTGTCGCGGATTTATGTCTCGCTTGCACGTTGCCAACTTTATGTGCGAAGGTCGCGTATCTTTCACAAGTTCTGTATCGCCCTCAAGGACGTAAACGACGAGGACGAGGACGTCAATGGCCAATGCGGGATGAAGGGTTGGATGGCGCGAGATCGAGGAGAAGTCGATGCATAGCTCGATCAAGGTTAACGTAGTCAACCAGGTGAGTTCTTCTGGACAAGTTCAGGGACGAAGACGGTTCTGAGGACTGCGAGGAAACTGACTGCACATAATCCCGAGCAGCGCTCATCAATGCCTCAAATCGCCGCATCGCTCTCGGACGTGGCGAACGTAGCTGCCGAGAGGAAGACACTGGAGGAACGGAAGCCCCCGAGGGTGAAGAAGCAGAAACTTTACGTGTCCGACGGGAACAAGAGGGTGGTGTTGGCAGAACTTCGTCAACGACAGATATCCCGACCTGTGGTTCGCGTTCCATGATCTTTTCTTGTTCTTGGTGTTACCTCGAGAGAGAGGTCAGACGGGACGGGTGACATTAATAGTGGGCAAAAATGTGACTTTCTCTGTACTGACTGCGGAATTTTATTGAACGAGACACTTGCTTCCCAGGTCAAATATTTGGAGAAGCAATTATGTGATGCGCTGTCGCAGTTACGTGACGTCGTAAGAGTCCATGTCATTAAATATTTTCGATCTGAAATTTCCTCATTTCACCAGTGCACCGGAGCTATCAACAGAGCCCGCGCTCCATCGATCCATCTGGAGACGGCTGCGATTGAGTTGTGGCACAGCACCCATTCTCGACAATCATGTCTCCCAGTTGAGCGCATGGTTTTCCTGTTGTATGTATTAAAATCTTGGCGTTCTGTTTTGATTCTTGCAAATCCATCATGAGTTCGTTCCTCGATCTGGCTATATGAGAATGTCAGCCCCTGCCTCTTGGCATGTGTCGTTCTACATGTACAGCTGTCAAAAAGTGTTGGAATGAAGGGGAATAATGACGGCGTCCAAGTCATCCAAGAGCTTGAATTGATCTTCCATTCCTTCCGTATCGCATCAACTCGTAAAGCGTAAAAGTACGTGCAAGTCCCTTCGTCACGTCGCGCCTCCGATTCTCCCCACAATTCTACCCGCACTATGTCCATTCCGGTCACCTCCTCGTTGTGACAAATATGAATGACATTCACATGACTTCTATATGCCTTTCTCCTGCCTACACGGCTCCCGCCCGAGAGAGATACTACTTGATCGGAACTACGTTGACGACCGAGAATGCCGGCTCATGATGATTATGAAGCGAACCCCTCCACGTTGCAAAAAGAAGAGGGCGTCACTCCCAACTTTGGGAGACTTCGAATATGGTAGTGTGGGGACGTCACCTGAGCGAAGGGCGCCGGATGCAGATGCAACGACATGCGCGGGATGTTTACAGTAACACCTACAGTACCCACAGGTTTCGCGACGGAGAGGATAATTAAGCTAGCGGAGGGTTATTTTGTTTTAAGGCCCGTGGGGTAACGATCAATACAATACGATTGAATGATGCATAGAAAGCTGTGTAGAGCGCTGTGGCTGTACGTTATCGGGCGGGTTGTCGGAGAGAGGGAGCATTAAACCGCGCTGGGCTGTTCTCTCATCTATCAACCCACGTTAGGGTTCCATCTCGACAGCGGAAGCCGGACTTCAAGCCTGTCCGCTCCTTTTATCTTCCACCCTTTCCCTTCTTCACATCTTCGGGCGTATTTCTCCCTCTTTTTATGGAGGCCCCAAATCTCATGGTCGTCCCCCAACCCCCCTTTACGCACAACACACTCCCTCTCTCTCCTCCTCCGTCTCCACTGCCCCGTCTACTCCAGGACCCATCCATTCCCCAGAGGATACTCAACGAGGTTCTTCCGAAACCACCATGGAGATATACTCTATGTATGACGATCGTTCATCCTGGCCTAACGACGGGCCCATTCAAGACATGTCAAGAGCTACCGAATCTCCATACCGCAGTATTGGCCATTCCAGCCGTACATCGAGCGCGTATTACACTGCAACGGCGAAAAGCCAGCGGTCTAGTTACTCTGTTGCAGCTCCCAGGATTTCAGCCGTTTCGACAGCGAGCCGCTCATCGTCCGGCGGTACGAGCTCACCCTACGTTGGTATCGAGGAAGACATTTCCTCTGACTACCATAACGTATTGCCTCCCAAACCGCTTCCAAAGCCTCCCCAAATGTATAGCCGTAGCGGCTCCTCCCATGCCAATTCGGACGGCGCTAACGAACCCGAAGCAGCATCACAATCGCGATACCTCAGTCCCAGCCCCCCTCAAAGTCGACCCTCCTCAGCACGATCACATACATCCTCAGGATTAAATGGGCACACCACTGCCCCTCAGAGATTATCCCATGGCCCTCCCTCGGAACACGCCTCTTTAACGAGCCCCTCGTCTCACCTTAGCCGACCGGCCTCGCAGACCACCGGGACGTCCACCTCTCCCCGTCTTCTCAGTAAAAAGCGGAGTGATCTGTCGATCACACCGTCAGCTGGAGAGGACCCCGATTCATTTCATGTCCGCAGCACATACGCACAGTTGGACATCCTCGGCGTAAAGGGAGATGGGATTGACGAGGGCGTTGAACGTACCCGTGCACGCGTCGGAGGTAGTCGAGAGAGCGAGCTCCAAGCGATGAACGCGGTTGGGGATGAAGATGAGAAGCGAAGGGACTTGAGCCCGCAGGAAGTCCAGATGCTTGCAAGCTTGGACAGGTGGGCAACTTGTTTGCACCCTCACGACCTCTCTCACTTCTACGTTCCCAGATACGGGTTTTTTGCCGCACCTTCTCATGATCGCTTCGTGTTGCTACCGGCAACGCCGCTTTTGAAGCCACTATCACATATATCACGCGCGGATACTTCGGCGAGTGAAAATGCGACCATTCTCCCGTCTCTTCCCCCGCCTCGGACGCCAATACACGAAGAGGAGCGTATGAAAAAGTGGGGTCGCATGCTTGTACCACGTTCGCGTGATGTAGGCGGAAATATTCAGACGTGGGCCATTGATTCGGAAAAAGAGCACAAGCTTGCACGACGTGCTTTCAAGGGCATCCCTGACAGGTGGCGCAGCGCAGCGTGGTTAGCGTTCATCGGTAAATTTGCTCATGCCGACAAGGATCAGCTTATCGCTCTTTCAATTGAATACCGCGAAGCTCTGGAAAAGCACTCGCCTTACGATATACAGATCGACCTGGATGTGCCCCGGACTATCAATGGTCACGTACTATTTCATACGCGCTACGGTCTTGGGTAAGCCATTGACGCTTAATTACGGCAGGTTGCATGCTGAAAATGTGGCATCAGGCAACGATCATTATTCCACGTCTTGCATAGCTTCTCACTGCGCTGTAATGAGTGCGGGTACTGTCAAGGCATGGGACCCATTGCTTCCATGCTCCTCTGTTACATGGCGCCGGAGCGTGCATACGCATCACTCGTTCATCTCCATGATGCCTACCACATGCATGACATCTTCAGCCCGGGATTTCCTGGTCTGCTCGAATCAATATACGTTCAGGAACGTATCACCGAGGAAATGATGCCCGAGGTCTACGCGGCTTTCAAGAAGCACATAATTTCGACGACGTCGTACGCAACGAAGTGGTACATCACGCTTTTTGCGAATTCCATTCCGTACCAGACGCATCTTCGGTTGTGGGATGCGTTTTTGCTCGAAGGACCGGATCTATTCATAATTGTCGCGGTTTCCATCATATGGGTTCATCGAGGTATGTGTGGTCCATCTTTATGACCGGACAAGGACGTTGAAACGCCGTCAAAGATCGGATCACGTCCGAGTCCGCCAACTTTGAGACTGTGTTGTCCCTACTATCATCATTTTTCGTGCCTGAGGACGAGGACGTGTATTTGAATTGGATTGCGAAGGTGGCAGAGAACAAGAAGATGAGGACCAAGATGCAGTCGTGGCGAGCAGGTGGAAAGGGTTGGTTGCCTCGGGTCGGGACGGCGAAGCGCTGCTGTGAGAGCGGCGAGAGTCGGGTTGATATGGCTTTTCATGCAGGCCTTGTCCTATTTTTGTCTACGACGGGCTCCGATTTCAATTGTTGGACCTTTCTTCTCTCATGTTACTCATAAACTATGCAGAGTGTAATTTATCATTGAATGAATGAGTCAGAGAGAAGCCTGGCTCTTGAGCCCAACTAGGTAAACACGGTAAGCGCTGATAAGGCCATTCATCCCAATAAGGATCCCGTAATCCTTGAGGAACAATGCCACCTAGCTACTCTATCCGCTTATAATTAGCATGCGCCGCTGCTATAAAACCCACAATTGGAACCCTCAATCGGCCAGAAACAACAGCCCTTCACCACAGCAGAAGACGCCTACCACACAATTGCCTCACTGTTGCCACAGACCCTAAATACGAGCACCACTACAAGCGTCTGATTCCCCAGTCAGGCCTACGCCCACACCCACACGCGCACACATACTCTATCAACGGTCCCTCTGGCAGTGACCAATCTTCGATCTTAATAACCCTATCCTCCTCGTATTCACCACACACCCTCACCTACACCCCACATATAACCATGCCGTCCCAAGCATACGTCTTCCCCCGTGCTTCCAAAGCCACAGGATCATTCTTCCCGACCGGTCCCACCGCCCCGCATGCCTTTGCGGCGATGCACCCGTCGCCTCGCGACCAACATATGATGTACGCCTCACTCGGCACACCGTCATCTTCATTTCAAGGAGGCAAATCGAGGAGTCAAGCTAGCGCGAAGAGCTCTTTCAAGTGGCCATCAGGGAAGAAGTCGCGGTGATGGCAGCCGGCAATTAATGGAGGATGATGGATAAGTTGGAAGGACAGAGGAGTTTGGATGAACTTAATACCGGACATGATTTAGGCCTCGGATCTGTTTCGTTTTTTTTTTTTCATCACACGTTTCACGCGATTGTAGCATAGTAAAGTTTAGAACAACCATGTATTTAACACGGCCCGGCCAGATCGGCCCGCTTTTCTTGACTGAACCTCTGCTGCGACTGCGACTATGACGAGTGACCCGGCTGCACTGTCGACGGCCAACGCCCTCACTCTCCTCTCAGAATACACGCAATCCCTCGACTCTCTCCCCGCCGATGTCTCCCGGCAGTTCGCCGACCTCCGCGAGCTCGACGCCGTCCTGTCCGCCTCAGTCCACGCCCTAACCACGAAGATCAACCGTCTCATAGACATGATCGAGTCCAACTCTTCCCCCAAAGAACAGCGCATCTGGCTCCTCATGGAGATCGCAGACGAGGCCCAACGTCTCAAGCTCGGGGGCGAGGACAAGATCCGCGTCGCGGCTCAGGTCGCCGACTTTCTCAAAGTCCAAAATGAAAACATGACCTCGCTCCTCCTTCACATCCCGGGCTTCAACCGCTCCATCCTTTCCCGCCACACGTCCTATCCGCATATCTCCCCGCGCTCCTATGCCCCCACTTCCATGTACGAGACTGGCCGTAGACGGCGCGGCGCACTGCTGGGAAGCACAGCCACCGACCAGACTAACCCTACAACAAGAGAAGACGCGCCGTTCCGCGAGAAGATGACGGTGATCCGGTGGCAGGTAGGACCCAAGAAGAGACAGGGTGGGGATGGCACCAACTCGCGCTCACGCAACGGCGCTCGCTCAAGAAGGTTCGTCAACCGACCAACTGGAAGTGCCGCTCCCGGTTTATACTAACCAAACCAACCCCCTCGTTTTACGTACCGAAACAGACCCGATCGTGCGCCTTCGCCTACCGAATCCCACCGCTCCCTCTCTGTCACCTCCCACCAACCAGCCATCTCCGCACCCGCCGCTCTAGCGCGTCCTCCAAATTCACGCAATCCAACAGCGAGGCGTCGTTCCCGTCCCACTGCAGCATCCGCAACTCCAGTGCCTTCAGGGAATGCTGGCACGTCGGCAGCAGTATCGGGTGCAGCGGCGCCGGCGTCCTCGTCAGCGGGGGTCGTAGCAGCGTCGTCTGCCGTGGGGTCAGTCGACAGGGTCGATCCTGCTGCGGGCGGTCACCCTCCGCACGTTTCGCCATACGCATCTGCTATCGCCGTTAGGAATTGGTCTGGTCCTGTGCATGAACAGCTTGAGGGCCCCGGTATGCCCGTCGCCCGCTCAGTAACCGCGCATGCAGTCGCACTGGCTCGCCCGGGTCTTGACGGGGCTGCTGGGGGTGCCGGCGCCATCGGACCTGGGGGTGCTGGGGGTGGTAGCGGCATGCTGATGGATGTCGTTGATGGTGCCGATGACGGTGCAGAAGCGGACGATGGACGTGTCTACTGCTGGTGTCAAATGGGGAGCTATGGCGATATGGTCGCATGCGATGACAATGAGTGCGAGCGCGAGTGGGTGAGTCTCTAGTTCCGCTCACTAACTGAGTTATTGCGATCGTATGTTATTGACTGACCTTATTGTTTTTCCGTCGCTTAGTTCCACTTGGGATGTATCGGACTCGAGGTGGCACCTGAGGGCGTGTGGTTTTGTGATGCTGTAGGAATAAACCCAAGAATAGGCGTAAGGTCGCGCGCGCGGCCACGTCGGCGGGGGTGGCAGCCGCCGTTCGAACGGGAACCCTCGTTCGGCACGTGCGCCCTCTACAACTTGATCGAGCGAGCATTCTTCAACTTGGAGATCTGGACGTTTACATCCATCCTTATGATGCCTCAATGCATGCCACCCTAATTCCTTCCTCTGCTTATTCACTATGCCTATTTTTCCTCGCATTTGTGAGCGATGTTGTAACTTAGCACCTTCAAAAAATCCCATAGGGAAGGACGGTATGATGTATTCACCCTAGAAAGGAAAGCAAGGGGGACAAGATAATAATGTGTACGCGTGCGTACTGGTTCTCCACCATCATCAGCGCCGCTGCTTTTCCTCGATCGTCATTGGGTGAATGATCGGAATCTCAATGCAGAAATTAATATCGAACTAACTTACGGGCCAGTGTCGGGTCATCAGATCTATAGAATCCGGCCTGGCACATTACACCGATCAACGCCTCCAAAACTGGCGGTACCAGCGTCGGCATAGCCCGGGCATTGTCGTTTTGATTCCGAGGGTCGGTCGGTCGGTATACAATAGGCGGTTAGAGTAGAGGTGAGGGCAGGTCGCGCTCGCGCAGGTGGTGCGTGTGCAGGGATGCACCGCCTAACATTTTTATTCTGGATCACTGGATCTATAATAAGTTATTTTCATCAAATACGACGGAAAGCGTTACCTTCTCCCAGCATTTAACGTATTTAACCCTCTTCTCACCACGCGTCATCATTCCACATGGGCCCGCCGCGGAACGGACACCCGCGGAATTATACGGTGAGATGAGATCGATGGGCGGCGACGGTGTGCGACTGAGAACGTTCCTATATTTTGGAACATGTGTTGTTATTGTTGTTGCTGCATCTGCTGTATATCCGCTCCGATCGCAATTCCATATAAGGATGGCAGAGAGGGTTATCCAGAGAAAATTGCGTCTTTATACAACACTTCGATTTCTCTGGGTAACCCGATACAATAAGAGTTGTCATAGCGTACCTGAGGGCGTCGGGCGTAGAAGATACCACAGTAGCAGCAGTAGCAGCAGGGGTGGATATATTGGGCGACACTTGGGGCCTAGAGCAGTGTGTGGTGGGGAGAACAGCCCCCGTGCAGCTTCCCGATGGACTCGGAAGGGCAGACTCGCAGAGATTGGTGGTGATCGAGTGATCGGGACCATGGAGGTGTGTGTCCTAGGAATAAGGGGGAATAAGATGGTGAGTAGGAGCATAGTTAATTGTAGTAGGGAGGTGAGATAAACGTTTTGGGGGATGCCATACTGAAGCATTCGCCTGGGAAACTGAAGATAGTAGATGGGCAAGACACCAAAGTTTGTAGGTCGATACAAACTACGAACTTTGGTGCTTTGCCGAACGAAGACAACAATCCTCTTTCCGAGTCTTGTCATCGTCTCATCGACTATCATATTCTTTGGCGAGTTGAAAGAAATGATCAAAGAAGATAAGAGACAACCTTCTTCACAGACAGTGAGGCCTAGTGAGGTTTGAGACATCGACCAAAGGGTGGATGTTTCAAACCTCACTAGCCTCACTCTCTAAAAGGTGCGTTATTTCTGTGATTACTGTAGTTCTGACATTACGGGTGACCGCTGGCATTGATGACCTCTGCTGGCTTGTGACATCGGCAGGTTGGTTGAAATTTAAAAAAGAAAAAAAAAATTCCGCGGCGTCTCCGAGTCCTCGTTCGTTCAAATGAGCGGAAAAAAATAATCAATGCTGGTCAATATCGGCCCACTCATAGTCTCACCATGATCGACTTTCCATCGGGTGCAACACTTCATCACCAAGTATAAGTATTGGACTCAATGGAAAGTTTTTTCGATGATGTGTGGGAGCGACCTCCCTATAGACACACTCATGACAGTGTTAACAAGAGTTGTACTGCTCGACTCTGGCTAACACTGTTGATGAGTGCTTCTCACGTCCCTTTGCCCTAGCTCAGGACATGCTCCCTGAACGTGAAATGAAACAGATTGTTCGCTTCGATGCCTTACAAGAATACTTACGGTATACTTTTCGCACAGAATATTCCAGACTTCGTTACCAGTTTTGAGCGAAAGTTGGACCAAAAGCCACGTCTATTACTCCCGTGCGCTGCTTCTTTGACTTTGCCGTCTGCTGTTTGATTTTGATGGGTCAGTTTAGATGCATACTGCGTTGAAACACATCAGGCATTTCCGGACTATATTTTAAGCTTCCCGAGGACCTCGACGATCGCCGAAGACGAATCTCATGAAGAAACGCGCTATGCCGAGCTGTCGGGGGTGCTACTTATCAACCACGTTGCGTATTACGATGGGAAAAGCTTTGGCAAGGGAATACTTTGTTGTGAGCGGGGGCGGCCGCCGTTCGAATACATCCTCGACTGACAGTAGATTTCGATCCATCATGATTGGTGGGTCAAATTCCGGCGGATACTACCATGCTTCATTCAAGTTGCGACGGCCTCCGACTCCGAGGTCAGGCTACTATGTAATGTGAAATCCACGCCTGCTCGTCCCGTGCTGGTGCACCCGCACAATGCTCTGGCATGCGGTGAATCATGGTCTTGGGGCGACAACTTGCAATAAAAGCACCAGCCTTGAAAGTTTCATCGAGCCAATTTACCCGGTTGGAAAGCAATAAATACTAATTTCCGTTGTTCCTGTTGGGTGGGACGCTCAGCATCTCCCAGTATCTGTCCTGCGACCACCATCCCAAGATAGCATTTGCGGCGGTGAGAACAGACTACATCTTAGAGCACACGCTTTTGGATTCACTTTCGGACGCCGAGGAGAGAAAGGACCTGGCCAGGTGCTCGGACTCCTCGGAGGCGGCGCCGGCGGAAGTGCTTGCAAAGATCATCAGCGAGAATGATCCCGCTTCCCCGCGCTACCAAGCTGAGCTACGCGATCACATGAGGAAGGACAGGCTGTCTAGTGCGGTGACGGAATTCAAGCATTATCGCACCCACCAACCGCTCGTAGCATTGTTCTCGCCAGGATCTCAGGGTAAGTCGAATCAACATTTTCTTAGCCTGAATGCTTGTGACTTGTCGCATGCCACCCGCGAACTTTGTCAACATGTTATATGACGTATGGCACGCTCACTTTAGCTCTTGGCTCTACGCCAACAGATACGCTCCGCCCTACGAAATACTTACTTCCTAAGACATTGACTCGCCCTCTATACTCCTAGAAACCGATCCAAGTCATTCACAGAAAGACAACATTGGGCCATAATTGTGGCCTTAAAGTCTTTATTGTAAGTCTTCCACGCCAAGTATATTGAATCGCGAGCATGGATTTACTGCCGTATACTTCCATTAGATGTTTTAAGACGACGATAATAACCGTAGAATTGTAGTACTAGTAGCTAGGAGTTAATACAAGTAGCCCAACTGCGTCCATGCACAAATTAGAAAGATTAAGAATGGTTCCACGTTTGCCGGAAATCCAAATAGTACTTGGGCGGTGTAAATATCGTCTATGTGCTGTTGGGATCCACATTAATAGTTCACCTTTACCACCACATATCCATCCCTCGTCATTGATCACTTCATGATCAGTAAAGTCAACATCATCTGTGGTTTCCGTTTTCCCCATTGTAACATTTGAAACTCGAATCGTTCGATCATGTGAACCTGAGACGATGTGCTGGCCATCTGGCGAGAATGCCACAGACAAGGCGGAAGCCGTGTGTCCCGTGAAAGGGCGTGCCGCTGTCTCTCCTGTCATGGCATCCCACACACGAATTGTTCGATCCTCTGAACCTGAGACAATGTGCTGGCCATCTGGCGAGAATGCCACAGACCTGACCGAACCGGTGTGTCCTGTGAAAGGGCCTGCCGCTGTCTCTCCTGTCATGGCGTTCCACAAACGAATTGTTTGATCAGGTGAACCTGAGACGATGTGCTGGCCATCTGGCGAAAATGCCACAGACCTGACTGCACCGGTGTGTCCTGTGAAAGGGCTGCCGCTGCTCTCCCGTCATGGCATTCCACACACGAACTGTTCGTCATGTGAACCTGAGACGATGTGTTGACCATCTGGCGAGAATGCCACGGACAAGACAAACCAGTATGTCCTGTGAAAGGGCCTGCCGCTGTTCTCCCGTCATGGCATTCCACACACGAATTGTTCGATCCTCTGAACCTGAGACAATGTGCTGGCCATCTGGTGAGAATGCCACAGACTCGACCGAACTGGTGTGTCCTATAAAAGGGCCTGCCGCCATCTCACCCGTCATGGCATTCCACACACGAATTGTTCGATCCTCTGAACCTGAGACGATGCTCTGGCCATCTGGCGAGAATGCCACAGACCAGACAAAATCAGTGTGTCCAGTAAAAAGGCCTGCCGCTGCCTCTCCCGTCATGGCATTCCACACACGAATTGTTCGATCATGTGAACCTGAGACGATGTGTTGACCATCTGGCGAGAATGCCACAGACAAGACAAAACCAGTATGTCCTGTAAAAGGGCCTGCCGCTGCCTCTCCTGTCATGGTATTCCACACGCGAATTGTTCGATCGCGTGAACCTGAGACGACGTTCTGGCCATCTGACGAGACTGCCACACACATGATCGAACCGGTGTGTCCTGTGAAAGGGCCTGCCGCTGTCTCTCCCGTCATGGCATTCCACACACGAAGTGTTCCATCTTGTGAACCTGAGACGATGTGCTGGCCATCTGGCGAGAATGCTACAGATTGGACCCAACCGGTGTGTCCTATGAAAGGGCCTGCCGCTGTCTCTCCTGTCATGGCATTCCACACACGAATCGTTCCATCGCCTGAACCTGAGACGATGTGCTGACCATCTGGCGAGAATGCCACAGACCAGACCGAACCGGTGTGTCCTGTGAAAGGGCGTGCCGCTGTCCGTCCGTTTATGACATTCCACACACGAATATTTCGGTCGTCTGAACCTGAGACGATGTGTTGGCCATCTGGTGAGAATGCCACAGACATGACCGAATCTGTGTGTCCTGTGAAAGGGCCGGCCGCCGTCTCTCCCGTCATGGCATTCCACACACGAATTGTTCCATCTTGTGAACCTGAGACGATGTGCTGGCCATCTGGTGAGAATGCCACAGACCTGACCGAACCGGTGTGTCCTGTGAAAGGGCCTGCCGCTGTCTCTCCCGTCATGGCATTCCACACACGAATTGCTCGATCCTCTGAACCTGAGACGATGTGCTGGCCATCTGGCGAGAATGCCACAGACCAGACCGAACTGGTGTGTCCTCTGAAAGGGCCTGCCGCTGTCTCTCCCGTCATGGCGTTCCACATACGAATTGTTCCATCATCTGAGCCTGAGACGATGTGTTGGCCATCTGGCGAGAATGCAACGGATAGGACTGCTTTTCCAAAGTTTGAAATAACCGTCTCTGATGACGGCCAATGAGACAATTGTCCACGTTCCACATGTAGGATTCGAGAAAATGAGGGGAATAATGTGTGGCGACAAGAGAACAACTTGGCGCAAATGGTAGAGCGGAAAGATAGATATGTGGGGCACTTTTGGCCATGGCCATCCCGAAATGCCGTACAAATACAGCGGCATCATCGACAAATGACCTTAATTCATCAAGTTCTTTTCGGGAATCCTATTGCGAACACAGTGATTAGCTATTGGCATTTCTTATCGGACTAGCGGGTATACTCACGTCCTGGCCAGACGCCAACCACATATTCAGAGTTGCGAATGCTGATGGAGCAAGACGAATATTTCTCGTCAAGCTAAGCGTCTCCAACCAAAACAGGAATTTCTCCTTGAAGAGTGTTTCAACTTTGCCAAACAGATCCGTCTTGAAATCAGTGTGTTGCAAATGATCGTCCCAGAAACGACAAGCATACAACAGAGCGGGTGGAATGTGTTGATCAACGCGCGTATTAAGGTCTTCGACGTCAGCATTCGCGAGATACGATGTTTCGAGTTTGCAGATGTTGAATTTCAGGCCATCAAGGGGATCGACTAGTAGGCTGAGACAGGAATGGGATAATTGATGGTGAGCATCACGGATACCGACGTAAAAATTGCCGCTCTTCTCCTTATTTGTGAGGAAGTCACGGAATGACGTATGGAGAGGAATGATGGGAAGACTGTCGTCGGACAAATTGACATTACTCAACAATGAGCCAAGGCGACGTAGTAATCCAGTAATGGCGGCACCATCGCGCTTATCATAAGAGGCGTGTTGTCGCAGAGTAATGAGTGAGCGGATAGTGAGAGGTTCGATTGAAGTGATCAGCTGTCCAACAACAGAGCGGAAGAGGTCTCGTGTTTCCTTTTCTTTGAAGTACCCTTCCAGAACTTCTTTGTATAACTCGTCCAACAGGTCTTGTCCACCGCGATTTGAACTGGGCTTCGAAAGATGTTTGATACACGTTTCCTCATCATAATAAAAGCGCTCGGGAGGATCTAGGACGAGTTGACTGGCGACCGCTGCCCACTGAAATAATCCCTCTGCTTCGCAGCTAGCGCTTCGACGTAACCTCCCAACTTATCCGAAGGAGTTTCCCCCGAAGAAAGGTGAGAATGTCCTTATGCGTCTCAGCGGCCAGCTCGGCATCATCCATATATTTGACCTTGACCGATGGCGCTCTAGCAAGCGCTGATACGATAGCGTGTTCTGGTCTCGAGGTGATGACCACGCGGAAGTTCGATGGAAGTCTCTTGAGGTTTTCTGCGAGAAAGGCGTGTAACCCAGCTCCGCCAGTTGTGTCCCCACTCTCGTCGAGGGCATCGATTACGACAAGGATAGGTCCGACGATGTGCAGGTCTTAAGTGGTTCCAGGATGAGGAATTCGAGCAGGGTACGATAGTCACGAGTGCCACCTCGGAGATCGGAGTTGTCCTTTACGACCTTTCCGAGAGCAGTTTTAAACGAAGGATAGCGGTCAGCGAGATGATGAGCAAGAGTCGTAAAGAGGTGATAGGAGCCTTCCGTTCGGATTGTTCCCGCCGTGAAAAGATAAACGACGACGTAGGCGGTGCATTTTGTCGAACTGTCGTGCGATCTCATGCGCGATCGATGACTTTCCCGTGCCTGCTTGTCCGAAAAGAACGAGACCACGTTCCGAGAGGCGGGGTTGTTCACCCAATTGATAATGAAGTCCAGGAATGCCACGCGTGTTCCCATAAGACAGCCCTTGTCGGGACTAAATCGCGAGTTGACCCCGCGTGGGATTCTCTGATTATTGCATCGAGTTCTAAGACAACTATCGGATTGGTAACCAAAACCATCAAAGACTACCCACCGACGTCTGAAATTTGAGTCGATATTTTTGCCACGTCGTCCAGAATTTGGAACACAGTAATCTCCGTAGAGATGGTAGCCTGGTCCAAGAAGGCCTTTCGGCGTTTGACAAGGCATCGGACAACTCCTTGATTTTTCCTCCGGTCCGCCGCCTATATTCTTTAATGTACGCTTCCCTGAAAATACTATGTTCACAAAGCAACGAAGCAAGATGAAGACACGTACAAATTGCGAGTCCTTTGCATACGATTGGATAAAGTCGCAGCAACTACAAACATCCTGCAGATCAGAGTAAGGATTCGTGCCTGTTCGGATTGCGGCTTGATGGATTTAAAGTGTCCTCATGATGGCAAAATCAAACGCATCATGCATGGCTCGGAGCAGGTTTGGACATTGTTGTCACGTTCATACTGTTCCAGGAGAGTCTACCATCAACAGACGAATATAGTATGGGCATCTCGTTCGGAAAATGACAGAAATGGACATGCCTTGGGGATTGCTAAAAGCAAACCGTGCGCCATCTTTGCGAATGGGGAAAGCTGAGTGTGAAATTAGCTCAGCCAAGGACATCAAAAGGCATTACACGCACTTCTGCAATTGGGCCCAACGTATCCATCACCCACTTGATCCTCCGACGGCCCTTTCCCACGTATTCGATCCGTCAATTGGGACAATCCGCTTTATGGATTCATCGGCCGATGAGAGCAAAACGAGGATTCTTGGTACTAGTAGGAGACACTCTTCCGACTCTGTGGCACAGTATTGCCAGTTTCGACGGGTTGGTGATGCGAAAGGGTAAAAGGTGTTCGGGGCGGGGAACTGAATGCGTCCCGGTATAGTAGCTTCTTCGGCGGGAGAATCGTCATACTTCGTTGGTATACTTGGGGGCTGTTGTACAGGTTCGAAGATGTAATGTTGATCGTTATGTACAGCGTCACCGGGTGGGTCGACCGCGCAGCTCCCCCAACGCCATTCCCGAGGACACAAGGGATATCTGTACGTGAGATGTTGATTGATCGACCGAATGAATTCTCAACAAAACGAACCAAGTTGAGAGGCCAGGGGTATCGGCATCTCATGAGTCCCTATAAGGATGTCGGGATGTGCAGACCGCTTCGCATAAAGACAAAGCGTGAGATGTGAAGGCGGTTGTACAAGACTTGGAACTTTTAGCCATAAATTGAAGGGAAGATGAAAGACCCACAATGGATCCAGGTCTGGTTCCACTTCGCATTTGTCCCTCACCCGAACTCTGCGGTCTTCGCCGATGTTTCAGGATGGATACAGCGACGAAGACTTCCTCTTGAGAAAAAGATTTTTTGATACTTGGGACATTTTCAGCTCGAAGCACTAAGCCAAATATTAAGAGCATCAAGGAATTGGAGTTTATTGATGAGCACGAACCTGTCACCTCAACACGTTGCTCGGATAGTCCAATGGATGGCCTTCCGTGCGACCCGGCGATTTGAGTGCTGTTCCAGGATGGTTTTGACCAATACTACCCAAAAGAAGGGATTGACGCACCTCTGTCCTACGCTTTGCGATGCCGAGGGACCTGGGCTGGAGTAATGGGTCGCTATTAGAACAGCCATTGTCACAGGCCATCTAGTAGTACGCACGCATTCAGGGACATTTGGTTAGTATACTCCATATCTCGTTGTGTGGCCATTCTACTAGAGTTCAGTTTGCACTGGAGGAGATAGAGTGACGGCTCGAGCGTCTGCAAGGCGGTAAACACACAGTTGGTCTCGTTGTCGTACCATCGAGTTTCATCATTCCCAGGCACGGCCTGTCTGTCAAACAAC
The DNA here is from genome assembly GCA_022496225.1 of Russula aff. rugulosa BPL654. NCBI lineage: Eukaryota > Fungi > Basidiomycota > Agaricomycetes > Russulales > Russulaceae > Russula > Russula aff. rugulosa BPL654. The sequence continues at coordinate 628,874 of WTXE01000001.1, forward strand.
GGGAACGTGACCTTCCACACGCACACCACGTCTCAAGATCTCAAGATCTCAAGGCTAAGTATGGCATCATTCAACTGCGGTCCTGCAGGGTCCTTTCCTAAACAAAGTCTGAATCGCGCCCATGCGCACCTCCGAGGCCGCGCGTCGGCGCGCAAATGTAATACTTCAAGCAGAAGGTGCACCCACAGCGCGCTGTACGCCTCATAGTGACATAGCCCACCTTTCGCCGCTTCGTCTGCATCGCGTCCGAGAGCCTCAGAAGAGACTCGCCGCCGTCGTCAGGGCGATATTTCGTGTCCGCCTTGCGACCAAACTGCCGGTGCTCTGGCGAAAGGTGTCATGCATGTCATGGGTCGCGCTACGACCGATCGGCGCGATCACTGAACTTGCTCATGTCGAAGATCATACATTTGCCCTCCAGCAAACCTTTCCTCACATACATCCGTGATGCGTTCTTGCTTGATAACCTGATTCATGTCGTCAGCGCACCTGCATCCTTCGATGTTCCACAAGCACACGGGCGGCAAAGCGCGAAACCTTTTACTGCTGTTCAAGCACCGCGGCACAAGCGAATAACCTACATCGTTCTGGCGAAGATGTGAATGCCCAAGCTGGCCGAGCTGTTCCTAACAGGTCAAGACAGCAGGAAGTGGTTTTCGTAGACGGGACTGTTGGGGCGGTCTTATCAGCGTACGCTATCCCGAAAAGTACAAATACGAGTGTCTTCTCTTTTCCAAGTTTGGCAAAGATCTGCCGCTTTCTGACCGCAGATTAATGGTCTTGGCTTGAGTATGATTTACTTTGATGACCACCGATACTAACGCTAACGATGACCGCACAGAACTATCACCTGTAAGAGTGGAGAGCACGTGGAAGCAGGTGATCGACATTTACCGCGCTGATATCCTGGCCGACTGATACGTCCTGTAACGTGGATGATTTCGTTGCATTCGCACCAGCGCCCCTAACCACACACTCGGAGTCTGAGTCGCCCGGATCATGCTTCGATCTTCCCTTCTATGCGTCGGTTGTCTCTCGCCCAGGATCGCAGGAATCGGACTGGTCGACCCAAGCGAAGGTGTAGTTATCTTTCCTATTGCAGTCATGATCGATTTTATCTCTCGTTTACTAGCCCAAGTTCTCCGAGTCTTCACGATCTTCTTTCCATCTTTCCATCCACAGTACAATTAATTGTCCCTGTTCGATCCCAAATTAAGCCTCATTCGCCCGCTGGGCATCGCGCCTTACGGTACAGTGCTCGCTCGACTCATTTATCGATACACGCTTCAGACTTCGCACGCGACTTAGGATACAGTATTCTACTGTACGACTATACGATCTTTGCTGTCACGTGATCTGGTTCGGTTCGTGGCCACACGGTGACGCGTCTTCGATCGTCCCTTTATCTCTCTTCCATTTTTCTAGTACTTCCCTCTCCATATAGCCTCATAAGGACTTATGCACTTATCTGTAGCTTCTACCTGTACTTAAAGACATGGTTCACCCCCTTGAATAAGACAGCCCAACCCAGTTTTCTCTTTTCTCCTTGTGTGTGCAGAAGCCGCTCAGGACGCTCTTTCTCTCTCTCTTCTTCCTTGCCAATCTGAATAAGAGCACACGCCGATACGGGCTACCGTGTCGCGGTACGTGTTCTTTGGACGTCTTTGCGCTGACCTTTCTCTTTCTCTCTAGCTCTTCCAATATCCCTCTTCCCCGAACGCACAAGCGCGCCACCTACACGCGCTACAGTCCGACTACTGATACTACCCATCATTCTCCTTCTCGTGCCCAACACTCGCCCGAATCATCAGTTCAGATGCCGATAGTCTTTCCCTCTGAGCAAGACGACGAAGAGAACTTTATCTGTCTCTGATTTCATCTCTCGTGACGCTTGCCTTGGTGATGACCGCATCCCCGATTATCTCATTACACAATTAACCAAGGTCTTACACAGGCAGCTCCCATTTAACGAATCGTACGACGAATACGCCAAGGTGATGGGGTAATCCGGTAACGGCAGCATTCGCTGCGCTTGTTGTAGGAAGCACGTTGTTGCAGAGTAATGAGTGAGCGGACAGTGAAGGGTTCGACTAGAGTAATCGGCTGTCCAACAACAGCCTGAAAGCGGAACAGACCTGTGCTTCTTGGTCTTTGAAGTACCCTTCCAGGACTTCTTTGTACAGTAACTCGTCCAACAGGTCTTGTCCAGGTGATTGGTACTGGGCTCCAAAGATGTTTGATACACGTTCCCCCATTATAATCAAAGTGCTTGGGAGGGTCTAGGGCGAATTGGCTGGTGACCGCTTCCCACTGAAATAATCCCTCTGCATGAAAGTTAATGTCACTTTCTCTGCTTATTCACTATGTTGACTTTCTCGTATCGCGAGCGATGTTGTCGCATCATCTTCAAAAATATCAAAAGGAATGAACGAATACTATAATTCACCATTATGAAAGTAAGGGGACAGCAGAAACAAGACAATTAAAAAAACCGCGAGGGTGCGGGATATATATCGTGTAAACGCGTATTGTATACTCCACCATCAGCGCCTTTTCGGTTCCCGTCGATCGTCACTGGGTGAACGATCTGAATGCAGAAATCATCGAACTAAAACAAGTACTGTAGCAGAGTATGCTTACCGACCAGTGCGGTCATCAGATCTCACGGGGGTCACACTACACCAATCAAGGCCTCCAAAACTGCCGACGCCATAGTCCACTGGCAGGTAGCCATCGACAACATGGGCACAATTGTCCCCGTCCCTGCCCTGTACTTGGTTTGATTCCGAGGGCCGGCCGGTCGGTACATGAGGGGCATCTTGTCATCGCCTCATCGACTATATTCTCTGGCAAGTTGAAAGAAATGATCAAAGAAGAGAGGAGCAATCTTCTTCACGGCCACAGGCGGGGCCAGCCGCCGTTCGAACAGAACCCTCGTTCGTTCGACGACTTCAAATTGACCGAGACTTTCTTCCACTTCAGTGACGGGCCAGAGACCGTGCATCTTCAACTGTTAGTAGATTTCGATCCATCTGATTGACGGGTCAAATTCCGGCGGACCCCGTAGCTAATATTGAGGCTGTGAGATTGTGCGTCGTCCAAGAAAGGGAGAGATAAGATGAAAAGTGATAGTGAGTGACGAGGGTGGCAGCGCGTCGTGGACAGTGGCTCCATGCGAACGCGAGTGCCGTGCGAAACGGGACGAAACGGGACGCACATGAGATAAAAGAAAGGAAACGAGGGATACTCACTAGATTCGCCTAGGAAGTAGCGGCTGCCATGCCTCGACGAGCGAGGGAGGCTTAAATACATGATAGTAGTCTCTACGAGTGCCTGCGTCGGCGATAGTAAAGACCTGTAGCGATGAGTGAACGCGCGCGTTATCGCTGCACCAGGAGTACGAGAGATGTCAAAAAAGTGAAGAAGAAATGTCAGTAACTAAGAGACAGTGCTAAGAGACTGGATACGAAGGGTACAGTGTCGAGCCGTACGGCAAGAGCTGATCGTCGTTGTCCGAGGTCAGAAAATGGGGAAGAGAATCGGCGAGAGGGCTGCAGAATGGGTGGCTGTGAGGGCAGAACGGTCATCGATTCGTTCGCAGTCGTCTTGCGCCGGAGGTCGAGGTGTCGAGCGATGATGAAGCGATGAAAAGGCGACGAAGAAGGAGGAATATTAATGATGTTGATAGCCGAAAAGGGAAGACTGTACAGTACTAGTTCTGTCTTGTGACTGACGGGCGTCTGAAGCGGTCGTTCCGCGCCCAACGCAAATGATGACAATACCACCATGCTTCTTTCAGGTTGCGACCTCCTCCGACTCAGGCTACCACGTAATGATGAAATCAATCCCGTCCCGTGCTGGTGCACCCGCGCCATGGTCTGGCATGCGGTGAATCACGGTCTTGGGCGCCAGATACCAATAGGAGCATCAACCTTGGCATCAGCGTTTAAACTTAAAGCTCAAAGGTTTTCAGTTGCATGCTCGGTCAATTTTCCGGTTGGCAAGCAATAAATACTCATCTTTGTCGTCCCTGTTGGGACAGCACAAACAAACTCAGGGCTGTTGTCCTGCTGTTCGAAGGCGCCCAGGCCGGGAAAATGTGCGAGTGAATGAACCGGGCGGCGGGCGCTAAGAAAAAATATTCACAAGATCATTCACCGCATCTGCCAGCATCTGTCCAGCAACCACCATTCCAGAATACCATTTGCGACGGATTGCGACGGTAAGAACAGACTCCGTCTTAGAACGCACGCTTTGGATCTACTGTCGGATGCCGAGGACAGAAAGGACCCGGCCAGGACCGAACCCGGCGGCGGCGGAAGTGCTTGCAGAGACCATCAGCGAGAATGACCCTGCTTCCCCGCGCTACCGAGATGGGCTACGCGACATTCAGAAGGACGGGCGGTCTATCGAGGTGACGGAATTCACGTCCAGCATTCTCGCACCCACCAACCGCTCGTGGCATCGGTTTCGCCTCTCCGGGTAAGTCGAATCAATCTTTAAGGAGCCTTGTCGTAGCCTGAATGCTCGTGCTTTTTTTTTTTTTTTTGATTCCGAATTTGTATTCCGCGCGTGTACAACATTGGTACAGAGGCGGTCACGCAGCTGGCTGCGTACTATGAACATACATTTTAATCTACTTTGTGAGCCAACTAGGGCTATTCACGGGTTGTTTTAATGGTGTGAGGGTTGTGGTGGTCGTGTAGGTGGGGCAGCCAAATGTAGCGCGTGAGAGGGCGCTAGTGAGTTCGTAGCGGAATGAGACTAACAGAGCTAGAGAGGGAACGGGATGTCAGCGTAGAGATGTTCGCAAGGCGCTTACCGCAGCACGGTAGCTCAAAACGGGGAGCGCGCTTGGTCGAACGGTCGAGGCGTAGAGGAAGAGAAGACGAGCGTCCTGAGACAACTCCGCACACAGGAGAGAAAGATGAAGAGAGCTGAACTGAACTTCACATTCGAGCCGGTGAACGATGAGCTTAAGTACATGCCAAAACTGTACATAAGACCATAAGAGGCTATACGAAGAGGAACGTGCTAGAAAAATAGAAGGAGGAGGAGGACGATCAAAAGTAGCAGGGCACGACGCGTAATCGTGTGGCCCAAGTCACGTGATCACGAGATGTGTACCGTAACATGCCTAAGTCGTACGCGAAGGTCGATAAACGAGTCATGGAGGCAGTAAATCGCAAGGCACGACGAGCAGGGCTAATGCGAGGGCGAAAAGGGAGATATTGCACTGTAACTAGACAAATGAGAAGAGAATCATGAGGAGAACTTGAACTAGTAAGGAGAAATAGAGTCTATAACACGAGTCTAACAGACAGGAACGACTACCTTCGCCTGGGCCGACCACTCCGAATCCTGCGATCCTGGGCGAGAGACAACCGACACGAAGACGGGAAGATCGAAGCATGGGTGCCCCGGACGACTCAGAGTTCCGTAGGGGCGCTTGTTGCGTGTGCAGCCAAGTCGACCACCTTACACCTCCCGGGGGGTCAAAATCTTGACCGTCCTCGGTCAAGTCTCATCACAGAGGTCCAGGGCGCCGTCGCTGGGAGATGCTTCCTCATCGACGACGGCGGCAAGATCATCTCGGTCCAAGATACGCGTGACTGGAATGGAAGTCCGTGAGCGAGAATGGTAAGGAAGAAGTCTAAAAGCTGCGTAGCGTAATTTCGACACTGCGCCGTCTAACTCGGCAAGGCGGTATGCGCCGTTGCGTGCCCTCCTGACCACTACTTTGCCAGCCTAATTTGGAGTTCTCTGCTATGATTTCCCTGCTCGTGCTTTCTTGCATGCTACCCAGGAACGCTTCGTCAACGTGTCACGTGACATATGGCAGCCTCACTTTTGCTCTACTCCAAAAGGTACGCTCCGCCCTACGAACTACTTTTTCCCTAGCACATTGACTCGCCCTCTTTCCTTCAGGAAAACAATCCAAGTCATTCACGGAAAGACAACATTGGTTCATAATTGTGCCCATAAAGTCTTTATTAGTCTTGAATGCTAAGTGTCCTGCTTTCCGTCAGCGCCACGCAAAGGGGCGCACCGCTTCCTGGTGTCGCGACAGTGCGCAGATTTACTACCGTATAGTTCCACAAGATGCTATAGGATGACACACGATAAAAGCCGTAGAGTATTGTAGTACTAGTATCTAGGTGTTAATACAAGTAGCCCAACTGCGTCCATGTACGAAATTAGAAAGATCAAGAATGGTTCCACGATTTCCGGAAATCCAAATAGTACCTGGACGGTGTAAATATTCCCTATGTGCTGATGGGATCCACATTAATAGTTCACCTTTACTACCACATATCCATCCCTCGTCATTGATCGCCTCATGATCAGTAAAGTCAACATCATTTATAGCTTCTGTTTTCCTTGTTGTAACATTTGACACTCGAACCGTCCGATCGTCTGAACCTGAGACGACATGCTGGCCATTTGGCGAGAATGCCACACACATGATCGCACCTGTGTGTCCTGCGAAAGGACGTGCTGCTGCCTCTCCCGTCATGGCATTCCACACACGAATTGTTCGATCTCGTGAACCTGAGACGACGTGTTGGCCATCTGGCGAGAATGCGACAGAGCTGACCCAACCGGTGTGTCCTGTGAAAGGGCCTGCGGCTGTCTCTCCCGTCATGGCATTCCACACACGAATTGTTCCATCATTTGAACCTGAAACGATGTGTTGGCCATCTGGTGAGAATGCCACGGACCTGACCAAACCGGTGTATCCTGTGAAGTGGCCTGCGGCTGTCTCTCCCGTCATGGCATTCCACACACGAATTGTTCCATCGCCTGAACCTGAGACGATGTGCTGGCCATCTGGCGAGAATGCCACAGACATGACCCAATCGGTGTGTCCGGTGAAAGGGCCTGCCGCTGTCTCTCCGGTCATGGCATTCCAGACACGAATTGTTCCATCACCTGAACCTGAGACGACGTGCTGGCCATCTGGCGAGAATGCCACAGACGAGACCCAACCGGTGTGTCCGGTGAAAGGGCCTGCCGCTGTCTCTCCGGTCATGGCATTCCACACACGAATTGTCCGATCGAGTGAACCTGAGACGACGTGCTGGCCATCTGGCGAGAATGCCACAGAGTAGACCCGATCGGTGTGTCCTGTGACAGGACCTGCCTCTATATCTCCCGTCACGGCATTCCACACACGAATTGTGTCATCGAATGAACTTGAGACGATGTGTTGGCCATCTGGTGAGAATGCCACAGACAAGACAAAACCGGTGTGTCCTGTCAAAAGGCCTGCCGCTGCCTCTCTTGTCATGGTGTTCCACACACGAATTGTTCCATCCTCTGAACCTGAGACAATGTGCTGGCCATCTGGCGAGGATGCCACAGACCAGACTAAATAGGTGTGTCCTGTGAAAGGGCCAGCTGCTGTCTCTCCCGTCATGGTATTCCACACACGAATTGTCCCATCTTGTGAACCTGAGATGATGTGCTGGCCATCTGGCGAGAATGCCACAGACCTGACTGAACCGGCGTGTCCTGTGAAAGGGCCTGCCGCTGTCTCTCCCGTCATGGCATTCCACACACGAATTGTTCCATCGAGTGAACCTGAGACAATGTGCTGGCCATCTGGCGAGAATGCCACAGACCCGACCGAACCGGTGTGTCCTGTGAAAGGGTCTGCTGCCGTTTCTCCCGTCATGGCATTCCACACACGAATCGTCCCATCTTCTAAACCTGAGATGATGTGTTGGCCATCTGGCGAGAATGCCACAGAGTAGACCAGATCGGAGTGTCCTGTGAAAGGGCCTGCCGCCATCTCTCCCGTCATGGCATCCCACACACGGATTGTTCGATCACATGAACCAGAGACGATGTGCTGGCCATCTGGCGAGAATGCCACAGACATGACCCCACCGGTGTGTCCTATGAAAGGGCCTGCCTCTGTCTCCCCCGTCATGGCATTCCACACAAGAATTGTTTCATCTTCTGAACCTGAGACAATGTGCTGGCCATCTGGCGAGAATATCACAGACAAAACCGGACCAGTATGTCCTGTGAAAGGGCCTGCCGCTGTCTCTCCTGTCATGGCATTCCACACACGAATTGTTCCATCATATGAGGCCGAGACGATGTGTTGCCCATCTGGTGAGAATGAAACGGACCGGACAGCTGCCCCGAAGTTGGAAATCACCGTCTCTGGTGATGGCCAGTGAGACAATTGTCCACGTTCCACTCGTAGGATTCGAGAAAATGAGGTGGAATAATGTGTGGAGACAAGAGAACAAGTCGGCGCAAATGGAAGAGCGGAAAGGTAGATATGTGGGGCACTTTTTGCCATGGCCATCCCGAAATGCCGTACAAATACAGCGGCATCGCCGACGAATGTCCGAAATTCCTCAAGTTCTCTCCAGGAATCCTATTGTGAACACAGTAATTAGCTATTGACATTCCTTATCGGACTAGCGGTTATACTCACGCCCTGGCTAGACGCCAACCACATATCCAGAGTTGCGAATGCTGATGGAGCAAGACCAATATTTCTCGTCAAGCTAAGCGTCTCCAGCCAAAACAGGAATTTCTCCTTGAACAGAGTTTCAACTTTTCCAAACAGATCCGTCTTGAAATCAGTCTGCTTCAAGTGAGAGTCCCAGAAACGACAGGCATACAGCAGAGCGGGTGGAATGTGTTGAAAACGCGGGTGTCAAGGTCTTCGACGTCATCGTTGGCGAGATACGATGTTTCGAGTTTGCAGATGTTGAATTTCAGGCCATCAAGGGTATCGAGTAGTAGATTGAGACACGAATGGGATAATTGATGGTGAGCATCACGGACACCGACATAAAAATCGCCGCTTTTGTCTTGATTTAGGAGAAAATCACGGAATGATGTATGAAGAGGAATGATGGGAAGACTATCGTAGGACGAATTGACATTACTTAACAATGAGCCAAGACGATGGAGTAATCCAGTAACGGCGGCATCACTGCGCTTGTTGTAAGGGCGTGTTGCCGCAGAGTAATGAGTGAGTGAATAGTGAGGGGTTCGATTGACGTAATCAGTTGTCCAACAACAGAGCGGAAGAGATCCCGTGCTTCTTGGTCTTTGAAGTATCCTTCCAGGACTTCTTTGTATAACTCGTCCAACAGGTCGAGTCCACCGCGATTTGTACTCGGCTCCAAAAGATGCTTGATACACGTTTCCTCACTATAATCAAAGCGCTCGGGAGGATCTAGGACGAGTTGACTGGCGACCGCTGCCCACTGAAATAATCCCTCTGCCTTCACAGCTAGCGCTTCGACGTAACCTCCCAACTTATCTAAAGGGAGTTCCCCTCGAAGAAAGGTGAGAATGTCATTGTGCGTCTCAGCAGCCAGCTCGGTATCATTCATGTATTTGATCTTGACGGATGACGCTCTAGCAAGTGCTGATACAATAGCGTGCTCTGGTCTCGAGGTGATGACCACGCGGAAGTTCGATGGAAGTCTCTTGAGATTTTCTGCAAGAAATGCGTGTAACCCAAATTTGCCACTTATGTCACCACTCTCATCGAGGGCATCGATGACGACAAGGATGGGCCAACGATGTGCAGGTCCTTAAGGGCTCCAGGATGAGGGATTCGAGCAGGGTACGATAGTCACGAGTGCCACTCGGAGATCGGCGTTGTCCTTTACGACCTTTCCGAGAGCAGTTTTAAACGAAGGATAGCGGTCGGCGAGGTGGTGAGCAAGAGTCGTAAAGAGGTGATAGAGGCCTTCCGTTCGGATTGCTCCCTCCGTGAAAGATGAACGACGACGTAAGGCGCTGCATTTTGTCGAACTGTCGTGCGATCTCATGCGCAATCGATGACTTTCCCGTGCCTGCTTGTCCGAAAAGAACGAGACCACGTTCAGAGGAGGCGGGGTTGTTCACCCAATTGATGATGAAGTCCAGGAATGCCACGCGTGTTCCCATAAGGCAGCCCTTGTCAGGACTAAATCGCGAGTTGACCCCGCGTGGGATCTCTCTGATTATTGCATCGAGTTCTAAGACAACTATCGGATTGGTAACCCAGAAGCCATCAAAGACTACTTACCGGCGTCTGAAACTTGGTTTGACAGGTACTGAAGCTGAGTCGATATTTTTGCCACGTCGTCCAGAATCTGGAACGCGGTAATCTCCGTAGAGATGGTAGCCTGGTCCAAGAAGACCTTTGGCGTTTGACAAGGGCATCCGACAACTCCTTGATTTTTCCCTCCGGTCCGCCGTCCATATTCTTTAATGTACGCTTCCCTGAAAATGCCATGTTCACAAAAGCCAACGAAGAAAGATGAAGACAACGTACAAAATTGCGAGTCATTTGCGTACGATTGGATAAAGTCGCAGCAACTACAAACATCCTGCAGTATCAGAGTAAGGATTCGTGCCTGTTCAGATTGCGGCTTGATAGATTTCAAGGTGTCCTCATGATGTGCAAAATCAAACGCATCATGCATGGCTCGGAGCAGGGTTTGGACATTGTCGTCACGTTCATACTGTTCCAGGAGGATCTACCATCCATCCAGACGAATATAGTATGGGCATCTCATTCGGAAAATGATACAAATGGACATGCCTTGGGGATTGCTAAAAGTAAACCGTGCGCCATCTTTGCGAATGGGGAAAGCTGAGCGTGGAAATTAGCTCAGCCCAGGGCATCAAAAGGGCGCTACACGCACTTCCGCAATGGGGCCCAACGTATCCATCACCCACTTGATCTTCCTGAGAGCCCTTTCCCACGTATTCGATCCGTCAATTGGAACAATCCGCTTGATGGATTCATCGGCCCAATGAAGAGCAAAACGAGGATCATCGGTACTAGTAGGAGACACCTCTTCCCGACTCTGTGGCATAGTATTGCCAGTTTCGACGAGTTGGTGATGAGACACGGGTAAAAGATGTTCGGGAGAGGGGAATTGAATGCATCCCGGTATAGTAGCTTCTTCGGCGGGAGAATCGTCATACTTCGTCGGTATACTTGGGGGGCTGTTGTACAGGTTCGGACGTGTAATGTTGACTGTTATGTACAGTGTCACCGGCCGGGTTGAGCGCACAGCTCCCCCAACGCGATTCCCGAGGACACAAGGGATATCTGTACGCAAGATGTCTGATTGATCGACCAAAAGGAAATTCTCAACAAAACGAACCACTTTGAGAGGCTAAGGGTATCGGCATCTCATGGGTGCCTATAAGAATGTCGGGATGTGCAGACCGCTTCGCATAAAGACAAAGCGTGAGAGGTAAAGGCGGTTGTACAAGACTGGATGGAACTTTTAGCCATAAAATCGAAGGGAAAGATGAAAGGCCTACAACGGATCCAGGGTCTGGTGCCACTTCGCCATCTGTCCCTCGACCTGGACGTCTGCTGTCTTCAGCGTTGTTTCAGGGTTGGCCTGGGATACAGCGACGAAGAGCTTTCTCTTGAGGAAACGATATTTTTGATGCTCGGGACATTATCGGCTCGAAGGACTAAGCAAAATATTAAAAACTATCGAGGCATCAAGGAATCGGGGTTCATTAATGAGCACGAACTTGTCACCTCAACACGTTGCTCGGAGAGTTCATGGGATCGTCTTCCGTGCGACCCGGTGACTTGAGTACTGTTCCAAGATGGTTCTTGATCAATATCATGACATGAAAGAAGGATTGACGCACCTCCGTCCTACGCTTTGCGATGCTGAGGGACCTGGGCTGGAGTAATGGGTCGCTATAAGAACAGTCATTGGTCACAGGCCACAGTAGTACGCACGCATTCTGAGACATTTGGTTACTCTCTACACCTTGTTGTGCGGCCATTTTACTAGCTATGCAAGAGTACTGGAGGAGATAGAGTGACTGCGCGAGCGTCTGCAAGTGGGTAAACACGAAGTATGCACTACTAGACGCACAGTCCTTGTTCTCGTACACAGACGAATATGTAGATTCATTCCCAGAACACAGCCGCGTGTCAAATTGTCAAATAACGGGAACGTGACCACACAGTGATCACACGTACTGGCACTCGTCCCCAAGCCTGCACCATCTCATACCCTTAGATACCTGCCCGACCATGCCACTCGCGCATCCATCACATCCCTCGATGTTCCACAAGCACACGGGAAAATCGCGACTCGAAAATGTTTTACTGCTGTTCAAGCACCGGCGTCGAAGTCACCGCTGCAGCACAAGCTGATAACCTACTGTACATCGCACTTGCAAGCTTGCGAAGGTGTGTATGCCCAAGCTAGCCGAGCTGTTCCGTCAACTCAAGCAAAAGGATGCGGTTTCGTAGACGGGACTGTTGGGGCGGTCTTACCAGCCGTACGCTGTCCCGATAAAGCTCAAGTACGAGTGTCCTCCCTCGTCAAGTTTGGCAAATATCTGCCGCTATGGAATTGAAGACCGCAACAAGCTATTTCTTGAATATCGCCGAGGAGATCGGACCGCAGATTATAGTAATGCTCTTGGCTCGAGTATGATTTACTTTGATGACTACGGATGCTAACGCTAACGATGACCGCGCAGAACCATCGCCTGTGAGAGTGAAGAGCACGTGGAAGAAGGAGGAGATTGACGTTTACCGCGGTGGTATCCTGGCCGGCCGTGGCGACTAGTACGTCCCACTGCTGATACTTCATTCTCCTTCTCAAACCCGACACTAGCGCAAATTATCAGTTCAGATGCAGATAGCTTTTCCTCCTTTGAGCAAGAGGACGAAGAGAACTCCGATCTGTCTCTGACTCTTTATTTCATCTCTCGAGGCGGATGTTATTCCCTGCCTCGTCCCCGATTATCTCATTACGCAATTAGCCAAGGTCTACAACAGAGCTGCCAGCTCCCATTAAATGAATTGGACGACGAATATTTAACAATGAGCCAAGGCGATGGAGTAATCCAGCAACGGCAACATCACTGCGCTTGCTGTAAGAGGCGTGTTGTCGCAGAGTAATGAGGGAGCGGATAGTGAGGGGTTCGACTGGAGTAATCAGCTGTCCAACAACAAAGCGGAAGAGGTCCCGTGCTTCTTGGTCTTTGACACCAGGACTTCTTTTGTATATAACTCGTCTAACAGCCTAGTAACAGGTCTCGTCCACGGCGATTTGTACTGGGCTCCTAAAGATGTTTGGTACACGTTCCCCCACTATAATCAATATTTTTGGGGGATCTAGGACCAGTTGACTGGTGACCGCTGCCCATAATCCCACTCTAAATAAAGTTAACCTTACTTCCTCTGCTTATTCACTATGTCCACTTTTCTCGATGGTTGTAGCATCATCTTCAAAAAAATTAGAGGAATGGATGGACGTATAATATAATTCTCCCTCATGAAAGTAAGGGGACAACAGTAACAAGATAATAAAAAAAACCGGGGAATATTCATCGAGTAAACGCGTACTGTATACTCCACCATCAGCGCCTTTTCGGTTCCCGTCGATCCTCGCTGGGTGAACGATCTCTCCGCTTCCTGAATGCAAGAAATTAAACATTAAACTGAGACAAGCAGGGCGGGTAAGGAGTATCCTTGAGCCATCAGACTTACCGGCCGGTGCGGTCATCGAAATCCACGGGGGTCATACTACCCCGATCGACACCTCCAAAACCGCCAGCGGCGCCGCCTCCATAGTCCAAGCCATCGACAGCCTGTGCGTTATTGTCCCTGTCCTTGTACTTATTTTGATTCCGAGGACCGGTCGGTACATTGGGCGGTAAAGGCGAGGCCGGTCGCACAGGAGGCGCGGGATGGCCACCTACAAACATTCACCCCCATCAGTCATCTTATTCTCATATGACCCATAGTGGGAGCGAAAAGGGAAAAGGAAAAAGTCATTACCTCTCCCTCGAGGTATGTAACCTCCCCGTCCACCGCGCATCGTCATTCCACGTGGGCCACGGAAAGGACCTTGCGGAATACCTCGAGACGGACCGACGGGCGGCGACGGTGCGACTGGAACGTCCATATTTTGGAACATGTGTTGTTGCTGCTGCGGCTGCATTTGCTGTTGCATTTGTTGTTGTTGCTGCTGTTGCTGCTGCTGCTGCATCTGCTGCATCCCGCTCTGATCCTTATTAATTTCAATTCGCCCCTCGTTTAACAAACCCATCTAGTGGCATGGCACTGGGCAAATCAAAACGTACCTGAATGCCATAGTCTGGTATACCCATGCCCACTCCCATGCCACCTTGCGGACCGAAACCTTCCACACCCGCACCCATCTGATCGGGCATGGGCCCCCCTGGCCCTGCTGTGGCGCACCAACGCCAACACCGACGCCGACGCCGTCCATGCCCATTTCACCACCCATACCAGCCATCATGGGATCCATCATTTGCGGGCCCATGTTCATGTTCCCCATTTCAGGTCCCATCATAGAATTCATGCCAGGCTGCATCATCGGCCCACCGCCGTTGGCCATCATGGCAGTTGCACCAGTCATGACCATCGTACGGATATCGGGAGGGAGCTGGGTGAGCTGGTCCTCGGGCATACCGGAGAAATTCTGTATCCGCATGACGAATGAACACTTTGAATAAAGATTACATGCTAGAGAGGGAAGGCTGCGCACCACAACGTTGGTTTTAAGGACAGCCGCGAGGTCGCCGAGCTCGCGCCGTCGGTAACAATACGCCTCCCAACTGATCTCATCAAACCCGTAGTTGAACCAGTCACTGATATCTGAGCCCGGCCGTCGCCATGCTTTGTCTGCGAGCGCTGCCATGTCTACTTCAAAGACTGGCCGTCCCTCCAGCATACCTGTTGCGGTTGGATCAATTGCAGGGTGCGAGGGCGGTGCAGTGACGGGTGGAAACGTCGAGGGGTCGGGACCATCTTCAATATATGGCTTGACGTCGGGCGTAGATACCGCAGCAGGAGCAGGGGCAGGAGCAGGAGTGGCTATATTGGGTGTTGCGAGAGGCTTGGAACTAGGAGTACCTGTCGGGGTGGGCTGAGCCGCAGGAGGCTTGGCGAGACCGCCTCGTTCACGTGGAGTGTATTCAGTTGTTAATGATGGGCCGGGAGCAGGGACTGTACCGAGGCATTGAGTATGGCATTCGAATTCCGGAAAGAAGCAACTATACCTTTTTGTGGCGTGGAATTCGCGTTGCGCGGCGCGGGTCTGGTTGGCCTGGAAAGAGAGATGGGGTATAGGAAAGGAAGGATGGGACGGGCTACGCACCGTAAGTCAAGGCTCCGATTTGCAGGTTCCATGATGAATTCGATATCCTGTACCTCGTCTTCAAAAAAGAGGAGAAAATATTATTTCTGGACAGAAGAGCTCACCTCGTCGCTCTCTTCAGATGCGTCGCTGCCATCCCCCATCATCGCATCATCCGCATCGGCGTCGGCATCGGGAGTAGCATCCTCCCCTTCCTCGGTGTCATCTGCCTGCGCCTGCGGAGCAGTTACGTCCGCAGGAGGTCGGATAGGCGGGAACAAGTCGTCATCAGCAGCTGGTGGCAGTGACACGGCCTTGCCAAACGGAATGCTAAAAATAGGTGGTGAGAGGGGTGGTACGAGGTTCGGTTGACAGAGTTTGCAGATTTAAACTCACTCATCCGGTTCAATTGAGGCTGACGCTGACGCGGAGCCTGACGCGCACGCAAGGAAAAGAAAAGTGAGCCAAAATGTCGAATTTATATTTCGTTTGAGGACGAGTAGGATACAAAACGCGTCGCAGGAGGATACAGGTGCGAGGAGAATGAGAAGAGGTGTTCTCACCAGCTGAGGAGGGTACGGGTACGGGTGCGGCTATGGCAAGGTCGGCGGTGACTTTGAGCTGGGAATCGCCGTAGAGAAACTCGTCGTCGTCATCCCTAAGATTGAACTTCAGTAAGAAAAGTTTGCGACCACGGGCGACACACACATGTTCCAATCCAATAACCAATCCAATTGAAACAACGGCGAGCCTGTCCCTCTAACCTGTTATCACAAATCATTCGCACTCCGAAATTAAATTATTTATTTATTTAATGTCTATCTCTCCCTCCCCTTCGAGACTTTTCTTCAAGCCTCGAGCGTACGCGCTAGCTTTCCACCACTCCCTTCGCTCAACACCGCAGCGAGCTGCGCACCAGGACTACTAAGCAACCCAACAATTTGAGCCTGCAGCGTTCCCAACGTCGGCAACCTAGCAACTTCATTAACGCCCTCAGTCTTGAAAACGCGTCCCTCGATAAGTGCGCCCATAAGTGCCAATTCCGGCTCATGAATCTTGCGCAACCGCTTCACGCGTCGACCCGGGTTGGGTGGGTCCTGAGCTTCGAGCGCGGCAGCCTGCTTCAGCTCCTCCGCCGTTGAGGTTTTGGTCTTGGCGCGCTGCGCTCCAACGCGCGAAGTATCGCCAAGAGTTGCGGCGGATTGAAGACGGGGAGCGAGAGCACGGCGAGTCCGCCTTGCGCTGTCTGCGCGATTTCCTCGCTAGTCTTGGCGTCGATCGGCGCAAAATCGCGGAGCGCGACGCCGAAAAGAGAAGTTCGGATGACGCTCAGCGTGGAGTGTTGCTGGCAGGGAGTGAGGGCCCGGGTTTGCGAGAGAAGGTGGTGGGGTGGCATGACGCGACGCGGCCTGCTGGATGTCTTTGCGTAGCTTTATGAATCTAGGGACGGAAAATTTGTTGTGTTGTAGGAAGATGAGAGGCGAGTGTGCAGTCGATTCGAAGAGACGGAGGTATTGGTGATAGAGGAATGTTTTCTTCTCCGAGTAGACGCGAGGAGTGGGCTTATTCTCGTATACGCGAGGTGGTTTGACCGAGACAGAGTAAGAACGAGCGTGTTGCCCAAAAAGTAACCGAGGCCCAAGGCCTTTCGGTGGGTGCATTACTGTAAAGTACGGAGCAAAGTGTGCGCGTATCCGAGTCTATTCATCCTTCAAGTAAAACTCCCACGTTCTATCCTCTCCGCCTTCACCAGTCTTCCCCTCCCCATGTGCTCGCGCTCCCTTCGTCATTCGATGCTCATAGCCTTTCCAGTCACTACGATTAAAAACAAATGAGCGAAATACGATATAACGAGGGTTCGGCGTGTCGGCAGAAGAGCTAGGTGGAGGTGGACTCTTTGCGAGTTTTGGCACGTCCCTGCGCAAAGTGATGTTAGCGAGGCCACCGAGGCAGTAAGTTACAGTAGCGGCACGCAGACCATTCAGTGTATGGTGGGACATTCCGCAGCGTTATGAGGATGGTTCCCCTAGAGCGCCCATCATCAATTGTCTGATCGTCGTCCCCATCCGTCCACTCATCATCATCACTGGGGGGACGCTTGCGCTTGCGGGAGGGCTGGATTCGCGGTGCAGGTCCGCGGACTAAGTATCTTGCGGCAGAACGAAGAAACCCGAGGATGAGAATTTGATTAGACAATATATTTCTGTCCTGATCCGTGATGCCCTTCCCTTACGTGCCCTTCCTCCCATCAGCGCGATCACATGCAAATCATTGGGACATACTGTACTCACCAGCGTGAGGGAAGTGCCAGACTATGCGGTCAAAGACTTTCCGTTTGAGTGCCGAGGTTCTCTCTAACTTCGTTGCATCGACGCCAAATAACACCCGGGCGCCCTTCTCTCGCAATACGCGGATGTTTTGTTCCGCGTCGGGGTACTTGGTATGACATTCTTCCTCGGTGTCGAGCGCAGTCGCTGTGACATTTGCAGGCGGAAGATGTTCTAAAGGTGCAGGAGGATGTTGTAACAAAGCGACGGCGAATGAAAAGTTGCCTTCTCCGATGAGGAGTATTCTGTCCGACGCTCTGAACGGGATCGTGGATCGTCGCGGCTTTTGCACCTTTGCCGTGGTCGCGCCTTTGGCTTGTTGATGCGCAGAAGCATCCTCCACCTTCTTATTCTTCTTAAGCCGAGCCTGTGTAGATGAGAGGGATTTCTTGAGCGATACTTGCTTCATTCTGACCATAATGATAAATGATAGATATGGGGGAAACGGAAACGGAATAGCAACAGGACAACACGGTCAAATAAAGTCATGATCGCTTAGCACCTCACTCAGCCACATATCCGTTTCTCTCTACTGTAACTTTCATCTCTCCTACGCCCACTCCACTCCTTTCTCTATCTCTCTTCATCCACTCCAAGTCATGGTCCGTCCCTTCCCCAATCTTTCTCCCCTGTGTGGCTGCCCCCTGACCGTGACTCGATATACAGTCGTCTTCCTCGCGCGATATACGCCAAAGGAACGACCAATTCAGCGGCAAGGCTCGTGCCGGTAAAAACCCCGTAAACGCATCTCGCAAGGAGAAGCTAGCGAAACAATCACCTATCCCTCTTTGGGCTCTTGGACTTATTCTATTCGTTGTCATTGGTGGAGGTACGCCTACCTGTTCACTTTCGGTCTGCACTGCTCACCCTCCTCGGTCATTCACAGTTTTCTTCGAGGCTATTAGACTTATATTCCTTTGAGAGACATGATATATACAATCTGCATTCATGCTTGTATCCCTTCTGCGCCATGAGCCCCGTGCTCATGCATCGCGGCTACCTTGCTTGCCAGTCACTCCCGTGATCCTACGAGCGAAGTAATTGTTCCAAATTTGCGTCGTATTTGCAGCCGCGGAGGCTCTCATATAACAAGCAGTACCCTTAAAATGTCAACTCTCATCCATGTCTCCTCCTGATGCACTCACGCTCCCACTTCTGGTTGCGCTTTGCACCACCTCCCCGTACCCCGTCCCGCTCCTGATCCAGATGTGGCTGTGATCTCGATGCCCTCCATCTGCTCTGACTCTAGCTGCTTCTCCTCAATATGTACTTCCTCTCCAGCCCAGACGTGCATAGTCGGCTGCCAAACCATCACAACGTTGTCCTCCGACGTGCTGACCGCTGTCCAGTGCTCACCCTCCCCGGGCGCCCAACAAAAGTCTGAGGGACGTGCCGTGTGACCTGCCCGTGATTCGTAAGTGGTGTGTTTTGTCCGTCCAAATATGCATGAGAGACGCACCACCATGTATGAACATGAGTTCAGGTGGACCGTCCTCCTGATCGTCTGGAGTCTGTTCGACGCCAATTTGTGAGAGATCCCATACATTAATACGACGGTCGCTCGACGCAGACGCGAATATAGTGGAGCTACGTGGGGACCAAGCGAGGTGCAACACCTCGTCCGTATGTGCCTCGAACGTGTGCAATGGTTTCCCCAACCTTTTGATGTCGTGCAACAAGATTGTCTGGTTAGAATCCACCTGTCAGCCATTTCCGTGGCACCGCGGCTTCGGAAGCGAACCGACCTTGTCTGCGCTGCCAGTGATTAGGAGTGACTCAACACCCGGATTAAAAGCAACGGCCAATATCTCTTGATCATGTGCTTGTATGGAAGACGTTGGAGCCTTTTGCCGCGTATCCCAGCTGCAAAACACCCCGTGTTTAATTTAGACAGAAAAGATAAAAATGAAAGACTCACATTTTAAGCATCTTGTCATCGCCTACGCTAACAAACACGTTCTCATTCGATGCATGCCAATCAACATCCTTTATGTCACGCGGCATCAGTTTCATATACGACGGCATTTTGCGACGGGCGCAGAACGTACGCCAACGACAGCGGTATGGTCCTTAAATACAGTGAGAGGCTCGATGGTTGAATTTGCCTTTGAATAGGCATTCAAGTCCCTGAGACCTCAAATCGTCAATGCACGAGATAAGACGAGCACAGGATGAAAATTCCTTACCAGTGGCACACCGTCTTGTCCTCAGACGCGCCGAGGATATGACCCTTCTTATTCGGGTTCCACGCCAGCCCGAACCTTTGAGATGTTCACCATCAGTATATCTCTCAGCCCCGTCCACGATAACAGCAACGAGGGGGAATCCAGACTGACCCCTCCTCATTCTGGCCGACAAGTCGAATGTCAGGCTTGCACACGCCGGTGCGCTCGGGCTCGCTCGGATGCTTGGTACGGTCAAAGATGAGCACCTCTCCAGAGACGGCTTTGGTGGCTATCAAATCGGGGTTCTGAGGCATGTAGCGCGCGCGGTTGACCTCGCCCTGATGGTTGATTTTCTGCACGACGTTGATGCGCGCTTGGCTTGCGGGTAACGTGTGACCACCCAGCTCGCCACGCTCGTCGTCGTACGCGCTGCGATCGAGGACGTCTGCGCCTGGTCCGGAACGCGAGGGGATCTGCACCGTGGCGATTTGTAGGTAGTCTGGTGCTTGCCCGGATGTGTGCGTGCCGAGCAGCAGGCGGTGCGTCGTGTAGGGCTTGTTTGGCGGGCTGAAAGTAGCAGCGTACGCCGATTGGTCGATTTTATGAGGTGGCACGACATGGATTAGATAGGAACTGCGAAAGTGAGAGTGAGAGAAGTGGCGCACGATTCTACGTCGGGGAACCATTGGCAGGTTAGGCTCGGCCAGT
Organism: Russula aff. rugulosa BPL654; assembly: GCA_022496225.1. Taxonomy (NCBI): domain Eukaryota; kingdom Fungi; phylum Basidiomycota; class Agaricomycetes; order Russulales; family Russulaceae; genus Russula; species Russula aff. rugulosa BPL654. The sequence continues at coordinate 649,202 of WTXE01000001.1, forward strand.
CGAGGGCATGCGTTATCATCAGATCGTACAGGTATGGGGCGTTCTTCTTCCTGTTGAAACGTTGTACATGAAGCCACTTGGACGTGCGATGTTTTCCCTACCATATCTTATACTCCTGCAGGATATTCAACAACTGCGTAGTCGCAGTATTTCGTCTTTGACACACACCTCATTGATAAACTTATTCTCCTCCTCGGCATCCTCAAATTCGTCTTCCGCAACGGTAGGCTTCATGTTGTTCAGAAAGGGACGCGGATTGTTGGAGTGTAGATGGAAGGCAAAGGATAAGGACACTCATAAGTTACGCGACGCGCCCAAGCGCGTGTCTAGTCTATTCTCACGCTCAAACATCCAGAGTAACCCTCTCTGGGGGCCGCAAATCTATATTATGATGCTAGCAACCTCTGGGTACACAAGTGGACAACGCAATTCGCGCGTTAGGATGCTTCCCACTTTGCAATTAGTTTTTCTAGATCGAACCGAGGGTCCTCTGGGTCTGAGATTACTGCAGTTACAAGTCATCAGCATACAACAGGAAAAAAAAAGTTAGAAGAGATTGCTAGGAAGGTACGAGAAAGGGAGACGCAATGGCGAAAGTTGGCGTTCAAAATGTACAGTGGTGGGCGCGCGTATTGCGTGTCATCGACAAGTGCAGCGCATGCGGGGGTAGGAATGTAATGAGTTCAAAAGCAGCGTCACTCACCACCGTCCTTGTCGCCTGCCTGTTTTTGCTTCCATGCCTCCTTCGCCTGCGCAATCAGCGTTTCTCGTTCATGCTTGGCATGGTGCGCTTTGTCCGCGTCATGCGCGTTTTGTAGCGTCCGACGGTGGTAGATACCATAGAAGACCCCTGAGAGGAGCGCGGTATACCGGACAACCTGTAATAGTAGTCGTTAAGCAACCCCGTAAGAGGAAGGCACTGCACTGCACACACATTGACGGTGGAAGAGACCATGCTGTCGCCCTATTTTACGCGACCAAGGACGGGGCGGAGTAGGAATGCTTCTAGATAAAATAAGGAGCTATGCAGCAAAAATGTGATCAGTAAGCCTGGAAATGAAAGTTAAATAAAAGAAAACACTGACTTGACGGTGTGGAAAACGGTCACGGAGAATGTCGGCGTTGCTCAGTGCTCAGTTGGCCAGCGAGTTTAGCTTATGTAATTTATCCTCTGACCTCTGACATACCGTTATGTTCTTTGTTCGGTCTCGAATCAAGTATGAGCTTTCTGCGCCCCCATTTTTTTGCGCGCGTACTGCCGTTGCACACAATGCCAACGGTTAACCAGCTTATTTCATTTTCACATTCAATGCTGTGTACTCCACTGATTGATCCGTCTTTCTTGAGACGACCGGTTCGTGTTCAGGTTGCCCATTCATTCATACCGTGCACTTGACTCTGCCTTCTCGTGGGCTGAATCGACACCCTTGTCAGTCCAACCATACCCTGGAAGTCCCGCACGATACGGAACGACACGGTTCGTAGGCTCTTCCGGGCGAGTGTTGCGATGGGAAAAAGGGGAAAGTCCGAGGGATGGGAAGGAAAGACGGGACGAGCGGACCGGAGATTAGCTACAGTAGTGTGAGCTGAGGTGTTTCGTGGTGATTGTGATTGATTAAATATCTTGAATCATGTTCCGTGCGTCCCCCTGGATCACTTACGACCCCCCCGCAAGCGACAGTCAACCTTCCCAGCCGATGGACAATAACACCGAAATGGACGCCCCTCAAATATCCACCCTTCACGATGACGGCGAGAGTCCTCCGTCGAATGCTTCCCCAGCCCGCACGGGCAAATTCCGCGTAAAGCTCCTCGTAAACGAAGCAAAAATGGGCACGAAATTCATCACCTTCAACGGCGAAACTGGAGAGGAAGCACGCGTCGCAGAAGAGGTCGAGGAAGACGAACCGGACGAGGACGAAGAAGACGAGCTCATGGAGGATGAAGCAGCGGATGGTTCCACTGGCACCCCTGCTGGCGCATCCAGCTCTGGTGGTGCTGGTGCGTCGTCCGCACCCAAGTCGGGCACAAAGCGTTCGACAAAGACAAAGTCCTCGCAGGCGAGCGCAAGGCCCGTCTCAATGCCCCCGCCACGACACCGACACCGTTGTCAGCACCGGCTGCCTCAGAAACGCAGGACGATCCAGCGAAAGACGTCCAAGATGCTCCGCCGTCAGTTGAGCCTTCATCGACGGCGGCCCCAGAGGCGACTCCCCCGCCTGCCTCTGCTCCCGCTTCCAAAAAGAAGGTCGTCCCAAAGGGGACCACAGCCGCGCAACGTGCCCCACGTAAATCAGCACCAAAGTAAGCAATATCGCGCATTTCATCCCCAGTCCCCCCATACTCAATCGCATTCCCTTCTCTCTCTATACAGACCAAAGACGGCGACGGCGACGGCGGCCTTGCCTCCGGCCATTGACGCAGCTGCCGACGTCAGCGAAGGTGATGAGTCCCCACTTCTCGTTCAGTAACAAGTTTTGAAACTGAAACCCTTTGTTGTTCATGACATGACAGGTCACGCCGGCACCGTTCCTTCCTCGCCAGCCCCCATCGAAGCCCGCACCCCAGACCCAGAACCCGCCCCACCTCAAGACAACACGTCCGCCTTCGCGTCCTCGAGCGTAGGTGGCGCCCCAGAGCCCATTACAATAGAAGACATTGAGGGCGTCCCACATCCACGCTATCCACTCCCAACAAAACCTTTCCAGGTCCAACCCCCGCCCAAAATAACGACCGGATACGCACCCACAACTCCGCTTGACCGTACCAAAGGCAAACCGCGACATTGGCGACCAGCACATCGTGAGATCCGTGGCATTGCCGGCGGCCGCTGGTTTGCGCGTGCCTGGGTCGGCGAGAAGGATTCGGAACTCGCCATCGCTACTGAGGCTGCCCTTTCGCTTCCGAAATTGCCCGCTTTGTCTATCAGCGCGCCTGGCTCTGGTTCGCGCACACCCGCAAAACGCAAGCCCAAAGCCACGGACGCTAACTCTACGGCGGCATCGTCGCGTTCGGCGTCTGCTGCACCAGAAGGGATAGCACCCGCTCCACCTTTACAGCGTTCCGCTGCGAAGAAGTCAGCACTGTCGACGGCAGTCGCCGCATCGGATGTGGAGATGGACATCGACCTTGTGTCATGACTTGCGTTACTGTACTACCATAGGTCGCGTTGTAACAGTTTCTTTCCCTCCTTTTGGCCCCCAAGATACATATATATATTGTTTATACCATGCCACACCCATTATGATACTTGTTAGAGAAAGGTTTATTGGATAGTCCGCGCAGTAATGTGGCGTATTTAGGCCTTTACAGACTGCATGACTATAGTATTTGATGACCTAGGGGAAGCCTGAACCTGAGCTGAGTCCAGCTATGGATGGTCTTAGACTCCGTAACGACGCCGTTCCAAGGACTCCAGTCAAAATGCTTCAGACAGATGGACACTCGTCCGTGTGTGAACTTCGGTGGTAGTCCTCTGGACGGGCTCACTGGCACCGGGACAACTACTCCGAGTTGTTGTCCATCCTCCGCACAGATCATTGTGCTCCCAGAACCGCAGCTTTTCTCGGCAAAGGGTATCGTATCGTGAACAGGCTAAGTGATTTCTTCGAGCTTTGTCATCATACATCATAGAGAAAGAGGGCCCTTTGAACGAATGGGAGTAGAAGGAATAGTCACCTCGCAGACTTGGTGGTCGAGAGCGGGGAACAGAATGCGAGAAATTCATCGGGCGACTCTCCCAAGTCGGCAACTGTCTGAAGGAGAGGGAGAGGGACAGCCAGGGCTTTGGCAGGTGTTAGATATACTAGAGAAACTATGTCTTTCTAGTGATTACCTCGAAATAGATTCGAATACTACGCAGTAGTAGTAGCCCAGCTAGATTTCTCTAGCAAAACTAAGTTCAATTAGCGAACAGCTTCCCAGAAACGCTAGTCGCTTTAGCACGTGTCATCTTGCTGATAGATTTCATCATCCATGTGTCGTTTCTCGCACGGGCAGGTGGTTCACTATCTCCCATTGGTGCTTCAATAAGCGCAAATTGAAACTATGCCTCCGTATGGAACACTGATGGATGAGCACGCCAGACTACTGTAGTACCGCGTGGTGGTCACTCCTTACAGAGCTTCGATGCTAGGTGTCTTTGTCAAGGGAACAACATTTTATCCCCCACTTTTCCTCTCTCAGACTGGAGTCTCGCTGGTACATAAATGCATAAGCCCTGGCATTCATACCGTGTTGGATGTGCATTGCCTCTTTTCCTCCAGGAGTCATGGTTCAGTTATTGTCTCTCTTTGCGCTCGCCTCTGTCGAGCTTGTCCATGCTACAGCTGCCAGGGTCAAACGTCAAGACATCACCGCGCTCAGCTCCACACAGATCGCTGGGTTCGCTCCATTCACACACTTCGCAAGTGCGGCATATTGCAATCCATCATCAACAATAAACTGGAGCTGTGGAGGTGCGTTCATTCACTGTTCCCACCTTTTAGGCATGCCCTGAGGTAGTCTTGCTTGAATTGCGTTCCCACAGCTAACTGCAATGCGGTCCCCGACTTTCAACCAGTGGCAGCTGGAGGTGATGGTGATATGACACAGTTTTGTAGGGTAACAAACAGATGAAATGTTGAATAATGCTCACAATTCTTCCCCCAAGGGTATGTCGGGTCCTCCCCATCGTTGCAAACAGTCATCGTTGCGCATCAAGGTACAAATACCCACGAATTGTAAGATTGTCGTGTTTGCCAGCACTTCTTTCCCGCCGCTGATGACACTTCTATCTCAAACTACTACCCTCCAGGTTTGCTGACCTGACTGATCTTGATTTATTCTCTGGCCACTCGACGCATCACTCTTCCAGGGAATTCCATCAGATGTGGAAGTTCACTAGGGTTCGCCCATGAACAAGCCAGGTATGTTGCTTTAGTCGCCTTTTAGTGCTTCGCATGCCAATAACGACGATACACTCAAGCACCGCGTTGGAAATCCTCTCCGCCGTCAAGAAAACGCTCTCGGCGCAAGTCTCTCGTCCGTCACTGTCGTCGGCCATTCTCTGGGTGCGGCGCTCGCCCTCCTCGATGGCGTCTTCTTCAGCCTACAGCTCCCCAGGATGTGACGGTGGAGGTGATCAGCTACGGCATGCCGCGCGTTGGGAACCAAGCATTCGCCGATTTTGTCGATAGCCAGCTGAGCGGACGCGTGACGCACGTGAACAACCGGAGGACCCCATCCCGGTCGTGCCTCCCATGTCCTTCGGATTCCATCACCCGTCGGGGGAGATCCATATACTGGATTCTGGCGCGTGGGATGCTTGCCCTGGTACGTACTCTGTTTTTCTCCCTGCGTTTGCGCGTGGTTCGCATGATGGTAGGGCTGTGTCTCTTTCTGACGGTTGCTCCAACTGCTGCTTAGGTCAAGACAATCCTTCCGACTCGTGCATCGTCGGTGATCTGAACGACAATTACTTCGAGGGAAACGAGAACGATCACGATGGGCCGTACGATGGGATTACCATGGGATGTTGATACAGCATTTGGTGGGCGGATACGTCTCGCGTGAGAAGGAAAAACTGAAGGGAAAAGTTCGGATACCCGTAAATTAGTCCTAAGCCCCTGTGCATATGGCGCAGTACTAATGTGAGCAGTAACTAACAAAATACCCATGACATCCATCATAAGCGGAGAAATCACTGCTTGCAGTGTTTGTCACTATTGACCGGATGACGTACTTGTAGTTGGCCGCAGCGTGAGCGCTGACGAGCTCTGCATAGTCTACCAATGTACCGTAACGACGTTCCAGGGGACTCCGTAATCAAAGTCAAAATGAACTAATGAAGTCAAAATGCTCCAGACAGATGGCCATTCGTTGTCCGTGCTCGACGGGCTCGCTGGCGCCGCGGCTTTTCTCAGTGTCGTGCCAGCGCAGCGGGGACAACTACCGTACTCCAAGTCGTTGACCATCCTTTGAACGGACTATTCCCATTGGGACACATTATGCTTCCCACTGGCAGGAACCGCTGCTGTTCTCCGCAAAAGGGAATCATATCGCTAAACGATTTCGCGTAAGTTATTCGAGTTTCGGGTCATCTTTGCCAAGGGAGGGACTTCACCCATGTCATCGTTTCCGAGTCCCGCGCGGGCGAGTGGTTCGCTGTCTCCCTCCTATTGGTGTTTCAACCTATTGGTGTTTTAATAAGTCCAAATTGACACGCTAACATAATATACCCCGACGACTGGGTATGATTTCGTACCGGACCCGGATGTTTCTACTGGTTGACGGGCACAGACTACTGTAGCACCGCGGAAACGATAGCATGCTATCGTTTCCGAGTCTCGCACGATCAGAATTGACACACTAACATAACCTACCCCGGCGATGACTTCGTGCCGAACTCGATGTTTCTACCAATTGACGGCCACGAACTACTGTAGCACCGGATAGTGGTCAACTGTACAGTGCTTCGATGCTTCGACGCCAGGTGTCTTTGTTCTCTTGACACGATTTTATCCCCCACTTTTCTCCTCTTAGGCTGGAGTCTGACCGGTACTTAAGCCCTATCATTCACACTGTGTTGGATGTGCATTGCCTCTTTGCCCACCAGGAGTCATGGTTCGGTTATTGTCTTTCTTTACTCTCGCCGCCATCGAGCTTGTCCATACTTCAGCTGTCAGGGTCAAACGTCAAGATATCACCGCGCTCAGCTCCACACAGATCGCTGGGTTCGCTCCGTTCACACACTATGCAAGTGCGGCATATTGCAATCCATCATTAACAACAAACTGGAGCTGTGGAGGTGCGTTCATTCGCTGCTCCCACCCTTTAGGCATGCCCTGAGGTAGTCTTGCTTGAATGGCGTTCCCACAGCTAACTGCAATGCGGTCCCCGACTTTCGACCAGTGGCAGCTGGAGGTGATGGTGATATTACCCAGTTTTGTAAGGGGACGAACTGACGAAATGTTGAAAAACACTCACGAGTCTTCGCCAAGGGTATGTCGGGTCCTCCCCATCGTTACAAACAGTCATCGTTGCGCATCAAGGGACAAATCCCACCAATTGTAAGATTGTCATCTTTGCTGGGACTTCTTTCCCGCCATTGATGACACTTTTAACTCAAACAACTACCTCCAGGTTCGCCGACCTGACCGATGCTGAATTTTTCCTCGAGCCACTCGACTCGTCACTCTTCAAGGGAATTCCATCAGATGTGGAAGTTCACAACGGGTTTGCCCGTGAACAGGCCAGGTATGCTGCTCTAGTCGCCTTTAGTGCTTCGCATACCAATAACACGAGCACGCAAGCACCGCGTTGGAATCCTCTCCCCGTCCAGGAAACGCTCTCGACGCAAGGTCTCTCGTCCGTCACTGTCGTCGGCCATTCTCTAGGTGCGGCGCTCGCCCTCCTCGATGGCGTCTTCTTCAGCCTGCAGCTCCCCGAGGGTGTGACGGTGAAGGTGATCAACTACGGCATGCCACGCGTCGGGAACCAAGCATTCGCCGATTTTGTCGATAGCCAGCTGAGCGGACGCGTGACGCACGTGAACAACCGTGAGGACCCCATCCCGATTGTGCCTGGCATGTCCTTAGGATTCCATCATCCGTCGGGGGAGATCCATATACTGGATTCTGGCGCGTGGGATGCTTGCCCTGGTGTGTTTTCTTTTTCTTCCTGCGTTTGCGTGTGGTTCGCTTGAATAGCTGACGGTTGCGCAATCTCCTGCTTAGGCCAAGACAATCCTTCTGACTCGTGCATCGTCGGCGATGTGAAAAATATCTTCGAGGGAGACTTGGGCGATCACGATGGGCCGTACGCGGGGATCACCATGGAGTGTTGATACAGCATTTGGCGGGTGGATAGTACGTTTTCGTGAGAAGGAAAGAAAAAGTGCGGATAGACTTTCCTGTGTCGGTACTAATGCAGAGCAGTTAAACAAAAATACGCTTTACAGTATGACATTCGTTATCAAGAAGGTGCCATGAGAAAAGGAAGCTTTATATGGTTTCCTGGTGGCTCCCTTTGAACCTGCCAATGACAGTGCGCATTGGATCCAGGCAGTATGTAGATGCAAACAAAGAAATCACAAATATTTTATATAATATTTTGTGGCTCCTTTCGAACCCGCCAGTGACAGTGGGCATTGGACTATATGCAAATGCGGACGGCTGCCTAATCGAGCTACCGTGTGCTCAGTGCATTCACGCTAGTGCCGACGTCACCAGACGCTGCGTTTACGAGACTCGAGGCGGAATCTGGCGTACCGCGCGGTTCCCACCAGAGCACCGTGACAAGGACACATATATATTGTTTATACCACGTCACACCCATTATGATACTTTGTTAGAGAGAGGTTTATTGGATAGTCCGCGCAGATAATGTAGCGTATCTAGGGCTTTACAGTGATCCTATTTCCTTTTTGCGCTGCGTGTTTGTTTAATGTCGTCGATCAGTAGTTGGCCCTAACCGAGGTAAGCATGTTCGCACCCATGGTGATCCTGTCGCCCAGCGACAGGGCTATTCCCTGTGTCTTGCTACGTATACGCACGTGCCCAGTAATGGTACCGGACTCTAGGCGCTCAATACTGAGGTTCGCAAGCGCGTCCTCACCTAAAAGGACTTGTCAGCGCGTTGCCTGAGATGAGTAAAGAAAACAACCGCGTACCAAATAGACTCCGAGCATACATATTGGCTGACAGGAAATCAGAATCACCAGCCATGGCGCCTTCGGGGGTGAGGCAGGACATGTTTGTAGATTTCATAATATGCTTCAAGTATTCGCGTGGTTCACTAGCAATGACGTGTAAGCAGGAATCGTCATAAGTGGTACGTGAAATGTACATACGACATCGTCGTAGACACATTGACTCGGTTCTCCCATTCGAACTCGGTCCACATGCTGCGGAACTACAATAGTGAAAAACACGAAGTCAGATTTTATGATTAAACGCAGAGTCGGTGGCAAATGGAGGACATACCTGTGCTTCGGTACAATAAGCAGGCTTGATGTAATCCATGATGTCAACATGGATGTCGCTCAAAATGACAGCCTGTTCAGAAAGATCTGGTGCATCCCAAAGGATGCTACCAAAAATCACTCCCGTCTCCGTCGATGACACCTTAATGGTCGCCTTGATATTCTGGAAACCGTTCGGCGCCATAGTATAGACTGTTGGCCGCTCAACAATCTTTAGGTCTCCAAGGGTTGCAAAATCTATGCAAAGGTTCTGCAAGGTGTTGGAAGATTGATTGACCAGCAGAACGTCTGCAAATCGGTCAATAAATTCTTCGCGAAAGATGACGCGGAGTAGTATAACGGACCCAGCACGATATCGAATCCGTGGATTTTCACGAACGCCTCGGCATATATAGGATCCGAGAAACCTGTTAGTGAACATGAGGTACATATGCGAGCGATCACGAGACAAACAATTACCAGTCAGCTGTGAGATTCGACTCAAATTAGAAATAAAATCCTCATGGACTTCTCCTGTACCCGTCGCCCGCCCGACGTCTTCATCATACTGTAAATCCAGCTTTAAGAATCAGCTGGGCTGAAGTCAAACAAATACACACGTCAAGCACATCGTCTGCGGCCTTCTTTGTGAATTGCCTGAAAGTGAGCAAGTCGTCAACCTGCACCGCATCTTGCTTCGGCGCCTCGAGCTCCCGCTTCTCCGCCGCCTTTTTCTGTGCTTATCGTCAGTCACGGAAATGAGCGATTGTAACAGACATGTACCTCTTGGGCTGCAACCATCTTTGAATACGCGGCCTTCGTGTCGTTCAAGAAAATATCATGCACGACAGGCTTCACCTCGAGTTCGCTCAGTGTCTGGATACAGTTGAATATCCGTTCGTTCGAGTCTTCGTCAATAGGGGCCGAGGAGAACTTGGACTGGCCGACACGTATTGTAGACGTCATGATAAGCATCGCCTCCGCGCGAAGAGCGTTTGCCTTCTTCTTGTCCGGAGAAAGATCAGCAAACCGAAGAACAAGCTTTGTGAGTGCCGCGGCGAGGACTGTGCCAGTAAAGAAGTCACCGCCGAGGAGGAGAGCTAAAAGAAAAAGACTAGAATCAACTTGGAGTATAAGACTGATGAAAAGGCCTACCTCGTAATGGGGGCTTATCAGCCGCTTGAACCGCCTCCAGCCGAGCGGAGGCAGTGCTCGAGTATGCAGTCTCAGTAGCATACGTGCCATCCGCAAGAACCTTTGGTCTGGTTGTGACGCTTTCTTTCTTCTCATCTCCTTCCCTTTTATCTTCGTCGTCGACGGTGGGTGTGGTTTCGTCTAGTAGGCGCTGCTCCGCAGCCAGAATAGGGATCTCTCCGAGAACTTTTCGGAGCTCCTGGAAAGTATCGACGATATCGTTGACACTCTCGACGTACTCTCCCAATATCCAAAGGATACCACGATAAACCTTTCCCGACTTTATCTCCGGCAGAGTGCGAATCAGATGCTCCGTGATTGAAGGTCGCAAGGCAGGGAATTTCTCAACCACTTCGCTGGAATGTGGTGTGAATCTATAGGAGGGAACAGAAACACGAGTCAGAAAGTCACTCACCGGACGAAGGCGACGACGTCCAGAGCCGAAGGGTTATTCGAATCGCCAAGGAACTCCATAAGCGCGTGGACAACATTAGCAGCAACTTCGGAGAACTTCACGGCACAGACGTGAATAGACTGTATCAACAGCTGGCGGTATTCTGGAGCCTGGATGACGTCAAACCCATTCGCGCAGAAAACCTTAACTGAGATCTTAATACCTTCTCGTAATCTTGATCCTGAGTTTTCTGTAGCTGCTTTTTAAAAAATGATACTACGTCTTCCACGTTTCGGCTGGAAGTCATGCTCAGGGCGATGTTCGTGGCCTTCCGACGTACTTCGATGTCGGCGCTGCAGTGTGTGAGTTCCCAAATGATGAGAAGGTCGACCCACGGAAATACCTAGAAAGGACTTGGAGTACATCCATGATCAGGTTATCAAACACTTGACCATGCTTTGAACGCAGCGCGTCAAGCCGATCGAGTACTATCAGCTTCACATTGTTGTCGGACTCTTTCACGACAAGATTAATGAAGGTAGTCGCAGCAGCTGCCCCTAGCAGTTAGACACGATGATTGACGCGCGGCTCAGATGTACGAACCCTTAACAGCAGCCGCATGTTGTGTCAGACCAGTGAGTGTTGTAGCTGCCTCGTACTGCACTGCATGAGAAGACGCGTTCAGGAGCTCGAAGATGCACCGGATCCATCTTTGCTGTATGCAGACGTTCTCATTAGACTTCCTGACACAACACGAGTCGAGCGCTCACCCTATGAGTCGAATCGGCCTTGCAGTCTAGTCGGATTACATCGATTATGGCCATTTGCAACAACTCATCAAGACTCCCAATCTGATCGTGCACCTGTGCTACATACTCGACAGCCTTTGGCATGGCACAGTTTGCTAGGAATACAAAAGCGTTGCGCTTGCAAGTGGCGTCAGATTCGGCGGCCAGGAACGTTTGCATAAGCTCGGGCGCGTCGGGGATAAGGTGCTCGTACTCCCGGTAGATGGTGTAGACAGCGAAGACAGCATTTTTCCGGACATAAGAATGTCGGTGTTCAAGACATGACCTGCATATAGGAATCAGAGGCTCAAGGAGCTCCTGGTCTCGTGAAATCTTTTGAAGGAAGCGGAGGGTCGCGCCGCGGATGTATTCGTTGGGATGTTGCTAGCGCACACGAATCAGGAGCGTGAAGAGCGGCGAGGAACGGAGGCGTACCAGATCATTCCGAATGGCATTCCTATGGCCGACGCGCAAAAGCATCAGGGAGAGCACGCAGGATACGCCTAGACGAACTCACACAACGAGAATCATCTCCTGCTTCAGCTTCCCGTTGTCGTCGTACTTTGGACAGACTTCCCAGTAGAAATGCAACAACTTCTTCAGCTGTTTGTTGCGCGACGGCATACAATATTGGATGATAGGCATGAGCAGCTGGGGCTGATAGGGTGTCGCGTAGCCACCTCAGTATACTATGATTCAAGGTACGAGCATTTTGGCATACCTGGGCGTTGCCATTGATAGTGAGGACTATGATTTTGCGTAATGAGTCGATTTTGGCCTCGTCTGAGCCTTTCTGGAGTGCATTGCGAAGGTCTTGTGTTGAGGGGGCCTCTGAGCTATCTTCATACACGACGGAATAACAGGCGGCCTCTTGATTTGACATGACTGGGTATGAGGAACAAAATGCAAGACGAGGGATCACTTTCAGTTACAGTAGCGGGCCACGTGCTCTCACTCACTCTATGTCGTCGACAATTCAATTACCCGAGGACCAACTGATAGAGCTCCTTCTAGAACTCAAGGCAAGTAATACACTACTCCTCCTGACTAAAAACCATAGCTTAACGGTCGCAGAGAACAACCCCAGACCAGGCAAAAGGAATCCTCAATGCTCAACCTCAGATTGCATATGCTCTGGTCGCCCTCATGGTCAAGATAGGGATTATCGATATCCCAATATTTCAGGTCTCGTTCACGCCCGTTTCCCAAACCTGTTTTCTAATTCTTCTTTATATTCAGCAAACCCTAGCATCGTTCGCCCCTCGGCAAAATGGGATGCAAGCGCCATCCACCACAGCAGTCCCTCCTCATCTACTGGCTCAGAGTTCGCGTACTGGAACTCCACAGTTCCCTACGCCCCCACCTGGAGCGTACGGCATGAGTGCACCTGTACCTCGTGCAGGTCCACCCGGATATCCATCATCCTATGCTTCAGGACCAGGGGCAACGTCGGTGTCAATGGGTCATTACAATGCGCCCCCAGCCCCGCAAGCTACGAACCAAAACATTCCAGCAGCGCTAGCCGCCATACCGGAAAACCAACGGGTGAGTAACAGTTTGGGTGTGTGTGATAATAACACCGAACACTGTGAATAGGAAGTTGTTTTGAAACTGATCAACATGAGACCGGAGGAGATCGCTATGCTACCCCCAACAGAACGCGCGAGCGTCATACAGCTGGTGCGTCTAAACCTATCATACGATCATATTGTTCTTACCAGTACATGATGAACCAGCGCGCGTCCTTAGGCATTCATTAGCTTTCCCAATCTGGGCCTCGTCTTTTGCATCCGACTTGTCTAGACCGACATGTATTCCAGTATTCCAGAGCTGTATATATATCCACCACCTAGTCTACAGAGACCCCTTTGACCCGTAACTCTGACTTTGCCTGAGATACTTCCTAATATAATATTGAAGCATGTCTCAGTGATAGGAAGCTCGAGACTTACGCTCAACAACTCCGTATACGCGTCCGTGCATTCTCGGAATGTGTAGAGGCCATGTCCAAGTGACCAGAGTGAGTATGAGCCGAAGGAGATGAGCAGCCACCATGGTAACTAGACGTGATTTCAGCGTGCAGGACGGGCGTCAACGGACAAGGGGACGGACCACTGGTAATACATCTTCAGCATGCTCTTTTGAGAAGAATGGGACGGGGATGAACGCGAAGAGTGCAAGGAAATATGCGACTAAGAATATGGCCAGCCATATGGCGACACGGGTGGCTCGTGTCATTCTTTGATTTGACTGTAGCGGTAGCGGAGAGAAAGCAACGGGCCTCGATACCAAATCACTTCACATGCCACCACCACCACCCCTCTCCAACGCCCCCAATACATCTGCCCGCATACAACACGAACCACTCACGCCCAGGACACCCCATTCTCGTTCTGGACGTGCAGAAGAAGCCTTCACTGAAATTGAGTTGGAACAATATGGTGACAGCGACTACCGCGAATATGCCCAACAACAGCAAGAACCCCTCCTCGCTTCCTCTTCGAGCGCAGGCTCCCATCATCGGGCTATCGAGCTAGAGGCGACGATGATCCGGATGTGCAAAAGAAGAGTCGAGGTCCTCTTGTCGTCATGCAGTGGCTCGTCTCTCGCTGTGGTCTCGTTTTCGGGTCCGCACTGGCACTGGTCCTGTTCTTGACGATTATCCTGTCATATAAAAATCCTGATTACCTCCGTTCAGTTTCCGGTATAGCCGGGTCTTCTCCATCTCCTATTCCGATTCCGACACCACAACAAGATGATAACACACTCTTGCACCCCGAAAATATCATCTCATACGAGAACTATACTCACTTTCCTTTGGACCCATTAGAATACAAGCATGAATGCCACAAACTCGTGGGCGAATTCATGCCGCCGATGAGGTTCTGGTCAGGTGAGGAAGACGTTGTCCACCACGATAAAGTCGATCCAGGAAAATATCCTGCTCCGGAGGGCTTACCAACCCAAATATGCCACAAGACGATCACTTACATGCTAGATGGCCATGTTGGCCTGCTAGCAGACCTGGCTCTTATGGCCCAGGCTGCTGGGCTTGCACGAGAGGTGAATTGCCTTGCGTGGTTGACTCCATCATCGATGTTGACGCTCAATCACTCTTAACCACAGACAAACAAAACCTTCTTTGTCGACGACACGTATTGGAACCGCGGCAAGTTCGTAACTTGTTTAGAGCGCGACAAGCAGCGATTGAAGTTAATTAAGATGGGCAGACCACTTCCAGGATGTTCGCGCACGCCAACCAGGACCTGATCCAGGATGCCGCGCACCACCTCCAGAGGGTAAGATATCATCTATAATCTATAAAACAATTGTCGACCGTCGAACCTCGGATATTAGAACTAGTTGCGTGTCCGAGGAATGCCAGGTGAGAGATAGTCTCATGGCGATGACAACGTGCTTATTTGAACCAGACACTGGGTAGGCTGGCTTGCCTGATATACTTAAACAATTAACAATGATCGTCCCTGTCTAGGTCATTAACTCGCGGACTGCAAAATATCATTTTGGGCATGCTTTCCAAGATGAATTCGAGGATCCGTAAGCAGGCGCATGCATAACACTAGCCTCCCAACTGATGTGACGTGACTTAGGTATGGCCATGAATTAAATCGCGTCCGCGGCATTTACAACCGATCACGAGAATCTTTGACTGAGACAGTCCGGCCCAATGCGGCAACAGCAGCACTCATCCGCTCTGCCAGAATAGAACTGGCATCGTTCCTCGGCCTGGACTCCGATGACTCCCGAACTGATCAATATCAGAGCATCTACGTTCGCCGCGGCGACGGTCTGGGATCTTCCTGGAAATATCACGACAAGCATGTTCCGATTGAAGAATACTCCATCGCTGGAAATGCTGCGTGGAACAGGCTTTTTCGTTCTGAAGGAAACACCGCACCGCCAGCCGTTTATTTGGCATCCGATGATCCTGATGTTTTCGAGGAACTCCAGTCGCAACTCGAGCCAGGTTCGATGATATTTTCTCTCTCGAGGAGTCAGAACCCCGACCTTCAAAATATTGCGAGCCCTGCCCCCTACTTTCAGGACAAATTTGCCGAATTGCCTGAAGCGGACAGGGTGCAACTAACAAAGGGTATGATCGTTGATTTTGCACTGCTTTCTGGCCTGTGGGCCTGGCATGATGACCTAAAGCCTGGTGCAGTGGTCTGTGGAACCAAGTACGCCTGCTTTTCTGAGTCTTTTTTGCCTCTGTCATGGTTTTTGAAACACCCTTCCAGTTCCAATGTTTGTAGGATGGCTGCCGTCGCGCTAGACTGGGACCGAGCCTTTGGATACGGGTTCAGGGATGACTATCTTGGTGAAGTGAACCAGGAGCACGCTCGCTGGATAGATGTGGATGAGAAGGGTGCTATATCTCCGTCTTGGAAGGCGTTCCAGATGTTCTGAGGTCGTTTATATATGTCGTCTGTTTACTGTTTTTAGTTAATGGTGTCCATTATGACTCGTGCGCATTCCCATAAACACGGCTATGTAAGGACTAGGAAACGGACGAAATCTAATTGCTTTGCTGGTGGGCCCATTGTGATCCATCCCTCAGTTTCTCGTGCCTTCCAACTCGTCGCTCGATATTTGCCCCTCGATCATCAGGTTGTATACCGTTATTCGCCCGAAAAAGTCCGAACTCTCTTCGAAAATCAGCTTGATAGTTTTCACTGGCTCTCCTAGGGTGAGATCAAACACCTGTGCACGATTCACATCCTCGGGGTAGATCCGTGTGAGTTCTTGCCAGGTGGTGGCATCTTGAGATCGGGTGTTCACAATGCAGGCAGTGCCGACGAATCCTCCTTGGAACGTTAACGAAATACGTCCCGGAATAACAGGAGATGGAAAGACTAGTTGGATGTATTGCGGAAGACCCTGCGTGATGATGTTTTGGGTGAGGTGGCAGAGATGTGATGTCACGGTAATACGAACCTGTTGGGAGGTCCAGCAAGTCTCCGGATTGCCATCGACAAGGCACGATTTGCCGAGGGAATTATCCAACGTAGAGCTGACTCTAGAGGAAAGCGGGGCGATAAGGGAGATCGAACAGCAACGGATTGGAGATGAGGAGGTACTTTATTCGGGTGTCTGTGGTGATCAGACGAGTTAACATTGATTGGTCTCTTATCGCATCACGACCATCACGACCATCATGTCCCAAACCCGAGTACCATTATGGCTCCGAAATGCATACAACGAAGACCATATCAACAACGCCTGGCGAATACTCACTGACCGAGAGCGCTCTCGCGTCCGAGTAAAGTTGTTATCAGCTGCTTCTTCACGTTACAATCATTCACAGCCGGCCCCAACTACCCAACTTCCCTCTGGCGGGCATCCTAGGGTAAATGCCACAGATCATTACTCTGTTGCTCTTGGTTGCTCCCCAGAAAATCGATCCTATAATCGATATTCCGACATCCTGCCTTATGATCATAGCCGTGTGGACGTAGGCGGTCGCTATTTCAATGGCAATTGGGTGCGGGAGCTCGCCGGAGGACGCTGGACCATCTCCACACAGGCGCCGCTACCTAACACTGCCCACGAGTTTCTCAGCCTCGTCGCCGGAATTCACGGACCCTTCGGCCCCCCCGAGGAGCCCACTCTGGGCTTTACGGGCGTACGCACAGTCGTGCAGCTGGCGCGTAACGTTGAATCTGGGAGGCAAAAGGCTCACCCTTATTTCCCCAACCACATCGGCGAATCCACGGTCATCTACCACCCCTCCCAAGGGAAAACCGAGCTGCCTCCTCTCAGAGTCACACTAGTCAAGAACGAGGTGGTAGAAAGCGCGCAATGCGTAATAAGTACGGTTTCTGTGACGCCGATCGTGGATGGGGTTTCAAGAGAAGGAGAAGCCGTGATATTCCGCCATCTGTTATACGGTGCCTGGCCCGACCATGGCATACCAGAACCAGACGATCGAGCGGGTCTCTTGAATTTCATCAGGCTCGTCGATCGCACCAATAAGGACGTGCGCGGTCTGGAGGGAACAGCGGATGCGGAGCCACCCATCATGGTACATTGCTCGGCGGGGATTGGACGCAGCGGGGCTTTCATCGCGCTTTGCTCGCTCTTGCGTAGCAACGGCCTCTTGTATCCGCCCTCCTCGCAGCCTGTTGAGCGAGTCTCACCCCGCCCGCCGCCGCTGCCGCAAAGCCCACTGGGCCCGCTTCCCGAGTTGATCAGTTGGGATGAAATTGCTCAAGAAATCGACTCGTTGCGTGAGCAGCGACCGGGAATGGTAGAGCGGCCAGAACAAGCACTGCTTGTGTATGAAGTTTTGTTAGCAGCTCTCATGACGAAGGAATAAATTGAAACGCTCTAAACTTTTGGTTGATAACCGTGTGATAACAGTTATCTAATGTGGAAATTTTATTTTGTTGGGTGCTGTGACAATACTGTAACAGTGTCCTCTCGCTCGGGCCCCTATCCTGCCACTCGCGCAAACACCCGCTAACGCTTTCTCCTTCTCTTCACCCGATTCATCCTTTCTTGCAATTGAGACTCTCTCAGCGACTTCCTCGCTCGTTAACTTTGCGTGTCGATGTCTTGTGCACTATATGTGTATACCAAATAAATTGCCTTCCCACTGAAGATATGCCTCGTTTCAGTGTGTCACCCGTCTCCGGAAGTCATGGCCGACCGTCTTACCTTTGTCGACGCCATGTAGTGCATGATGCCCTGCTCTACAAGATTGAAAATTGACCCAAACTACGCTGACCTTCAGCGTCCAGATGAGCGTGCACTTCTCGCTCTTCCTGTACATGGCTCTGTTGCCCACCCTTATAGCAATGGTTGCTCGCTGCGCTCGCAATTATCTATCTACACAATTTGTTATCATTCTCTCTGATTCTCCAGAGTTTTGGCTGGGCGTGAAGAGGAAAGAAAGGAAAAGCGTCCGGAGATGGCTGGCACACACAAAACAAGGGGGAAAACGCGACTTTTCTCGACTGGAATTCTCCTCTGCTACGGCGCTCGGACCCTGGCTTAAATACATGAAAAAGGAGACTGGCTTGCAACAAATGCAAAGACAAGACAGGTGATCAAAAGACAAAGACGACGCGCGGCCTAGCTACGAGTCACGTGCAACTCGGAATGTATATACAATGTCCAAGATGAAGAGACGAGCGGATCAAGAGAGGAACTGGACACCACCCATCTACTCGCCACACTGCGAGGCTCGGCTCCGGGCCCCAGGACTTGTTCGTCATCGCTTGTGTGAATTGTCAGTGGTGTGATCGCTTGTGTGACTAGTTTCATGCATCCTTTTCGACGTATATGCGTCCTTGAGTTTCGCCTCGAGCTCCTGGTTGAGCGACCTGATGCAATCTCTCATGCCTGGATGCTGAGGTCTGTCACGTTTTATCACCGATGCCAGGTTGTACAGTTGGAATAAGGCAATAAACAAGTGGGACGGTTGCATCCAGTTTTGGATGTCCTCGACATAGGAAACCTTAAAGTAGTGAGAAAACGCAGGATTGTTTGGATTCAAATGTGCATACCCTACGATTGGCGCCATCAGGTTGAAAAACAAAGTAACGCGTCACCCTACTAGAGTTCTGGATGTACAATGCCACAACAATGAACAGATCATTATAAAGATGCCGCCCAAGTCGCGCCGCACATGCAGCCTGAAGAAGCATCCGATATCGGTCGCTTTTATTTTTGTCTGATTGTACTTCAACCAGAAGAAACATAGATTGCTCAATGGAAACATGAAAATCGCTTCTTGGGGTGTAGCAGTATTCCTTCTGCTCAGATTCGACAGAGACAATAAGCGTTAGGGGCCATTTTAGACGGCTGCCAAAAAAAAAAAAAGGAACTTCAGGGCAAATAATAGAACAATAGCAACACCCACAATGCGTCTTCTGAACCGAGAAACGAAAGGAAGTGCCCCCCCAACTTGTCAAAGATCCAGTGTACATTATCTCTTTTGAGGTGGCCGCCTCTCTTCCAATCCTTGTCTACAAACGCATTTGTAAGATGCAATAATATAGGTTTGTTGGCGATGCGGTCTTTTTGCTCGTCAACTGTGGGTGCATCTTCAAAGTAGGTGTCAAACTTGTGAAGTTCCTCCTTGAGAACGTGAACGGCAGGGTTCTGTGACAATTTTCAATAACTAGAGGCGGTATATGATTTAAAAAAGCATACTGAACCAGACTCAATCCAACGCCGCTGCCCCAGTTTGTTTCTGAATTCCGTAATGAACTCCGGTTCAGGATACGCTTCAGCGATTTCATTAAGCTGGAGACACCCCCCCTGGCCAAAGTCTCCTTGAGCAGTCGCCTTTATAGTGATCGCAGACCGAAGGTCACGTGTCATCGCAAGATGTGTAAGGCGCAATGGGGATCCAATGGGATCTAAAGCAAAAACGCATGATAGGTCACAATGAAAGACGAAGATATCGAGCAGCGAGAGACGTTCGTCAGATATCCCAAGTTAGGGAAAAGAGATGCATGAAGCACTCACCCGGAAAGCTGACGAAGATATGGATACATCCATGAGGAGGTGACTCGGGCCATATTTCGGAAATTAGAGAACTTGGTCCCAACACTTGATTATTGGGAGTTGGCCGATATTGGCCAGTTGAAATTTGTTCCAACACATCACGATCTGCGGATGTAATCAGCCAGGAGAGACCATTCATTACACATAGAGATCATGATATAGGCTCATATAGCACACCTTTGTGAGATTGAGTTCCGATTGGTTATATCCGGCTAACGAGTTGGGCGCCGTGTTACAAATTTTGGTTTTCAAATCGTCGATTTTACTGTTAAGTGGGATGGACACGCCGAAAAAATTGACTTTGCCTTCGATGGTGCACCATAACAATATAGTGGATTCAGTCATTGCGTTGCAAGAGGTTGGGGGCAGCGAGTTGTGGGGTAAGGGAGTAGAAACCTCAGTCACTGTCATCAGGAAAATGACACGCTACTGGCGTGACTTGGCCCAATTGGGTATGTTTGGCAGTATTGGGCCATTTTTCGTTAAGTCCCAACTAGTGTTGCCGCGGTCCTGTCCCGGTCCGAGTCGTTAACTCGGTTTCAACTCGTGCCATCAAGACTAGTTGACACTAGTTCGGGGGTTACGGCCGTTTTCACAGCCAAGAGAACAATCTATTTTACAGCATTCTCACGGTAATTGTTACTGCCAGGAGCGTAGCTCTCCCCTCTCCCCTTCCAGTCACGTGATGCCTTCCCACGCACTTTCTCAACGCGCAACTAAGTTACAGTTATCGACCGGGCCCGCTCGTATGTAGGAGAAAGTAAAATGACATTTCTCATGAAAATGAGGAGAGGCTAAGAGATGTGAAACATGGATAACAACCTAAGCCATGCATCCATGTGCCCACCTGATTAGCGAGCCCCCGCAGGATTTACCTGCGTCCATGTTAACAGTTAACAGTTATCTAATGTGGAAATTTTATTTTGTTGTCGGCGCGTCGTCAACCCAAATTCAGTTAACTTATTGCGGCCGACCTCTTTCCGTTCCGCCTTTTCTCGTCTTCCTGGCTTCCGGCCATGAACTTCAAATCTTTCTCTTGCGCACTCCTCTTTTATGCGACATTGACGCAGGCCCATGGGGGCCATTCACATGAGCCTGACTCTACTGATGCAGCTCAGTATGCTCAGCGACACGTACGTATGCATTTCACCCGCCTTTCCCGGTTTAATAAGTATCACTGCTAGATGGCAACGGAGCATCATATGTACGCAAACACATGCTATCACGCTCGTCTAGATTCTGACGCGTTGCGGCAGAGAGTCCTTTGACCTCCCAAGCTTCTTCCACTTACACGATCTTAATAGGTGCGTTCTCCATCGAGCACGCCCTTTTTTTCCATCCGCGTTGAAATTTTCACTAGTGACGGCGTATGGGACGCGGAGGAAGTCGAGGCGATATACGGTGTACATCACGTATACTCACAGAAGAAATCAAGGTAACAGTTACGAAGGTCGCGCCCTGTGCCCGCTCGCTAATCGATGTGCCGCGCGAAGGACGACGAAGAGCACCAGCAGAAGGCCAAGCTAATTGTCGATACCGTTTTTGAAGCCCTCGACAAGGACAAGGACGGTAAAATCGCCCTGGAGGAGTTCGAGGCTGCAGGCCTAGATGCGTTACCCAGTTTTGAGAACCTTGGTGCCGAAGGCCACCACTACGATGTGGAGAGCGGTGCGTACCCAGCTTCCCTACTACTACTTACTCTTTCCTTATGACTGTTCCAACAATAGAGTTTTTCCTCCATCACGAAGGTACGTCGCATATGAATGATTGCGTCACCTGTCAAATATCTCACAGCTATATAATCCAACTATTTAGAGCAATACCACAGCACGCCGGAAACCCAGGAAGCATCGGCCTATATTCACGCAGAAGATTTTGAACATTTCGCTCATCATGAGATCATCGAGCGTGAAGAAGCCGAACGAGAAGCAGTCTTTCAGGGTATCTCCGTAGAGGAAGCACTTGCCCAGCACAATGAACCCCCTCCCGCATCCGACGGCCAGCAACCCCAAGACGGAGGAGTAAAAGTCGATGAGCAAGAAGTCCCCAAGAAATATGAACGAAAAACCCCACTAGAAGAGCAGGACCCAGCCACTCGCTTCAGCCGAGCAAAGTCTGAGAGTGAAGCCCATGGCGATTGGGGTTCTGGAGAAGGCGGATATAAGGCGCCGACGACTCCCGGCGAGAGAATGCGGAAGAATCTTCCATACAAGGTAATATAGCTTTATGTGCGAACCGAACTTCTATTGATGCAGGACCGTATGCAGTACAAATTCCGCCGGAGCTGGGGTGATTTCTAGTTCTAGACATGCGTTTCTCGGGAAACGTTTTGCATTCAGCGATTCGGAGTCTCCTTACTCGATTGATTCTGTCAATATTTATCTGTTTTATGGCTTTTTGGAGCGAAGTCTCGTCACATTATTTAAAGAAGACTATCGTCCTGATGGTATGATACAATATGGTGCTGAGTCAAATCTAAATATCGGTGGTATCTGTCACAAGGTCAGGGTGTCACGAGCGGGCGCACGCTGGGCAGGCAAGGTTCATCGAGGTTCAAACATATCACTCAACAAACCTCGCTCGACTTCATCCCAGTCGACATTACCCCCACTTGAGTAAATACTCTCGTAGGTTGCGACGCTCACGCTTGAGAAAAATGGGACCATGTCCCGGATGGAATCGATTTGGCGCAAATGCGTGAGCATCGGGCGGCGGAGCATCCGGGGATTTGACCCTGGTGTGGAGAGAGCACTGAAAGCGGCATTTGAGGAATTATGTGCACTTTCCTGTTGAGCACACAGCAGTTAACGCAGATGATCTAGGATAGTTCACAACGGATACTAACTTGCGGTGCCGGCAACCCTCCAGCGATTTCTGAAAGTTGATCAAGCATCGCCTCTGGAGCGATCTCATCAGGTCGATAGACTGCGTCTATTGTGTCCGTGACGAAGACCCATTGATGCCTGGTTGCTCTGCTCAGCTGTGGGTGAAGGGATGAAGTAAATAGGGCTTACATTTGGAACTCCTCTGTTTGAAGGACAAGGAGGAGGTCGATGAATTTGCATACTGAGAGAATCAGCGACAATGCTTCCGAACCATCCGAGGGGACTTCGATCATTGTTTGCTCCAACAACCGATACTGTCAATTAAACGATCAATGCAACCTGCAGAATCAGATAATGGGTTTATGCCTACCATTTCCGATAATATTACAGGCCAGAAGCTATCCAAATTGTGCCGGCTGAGTCTACACATGAGAACCCGCACACAAAGATAAACCTCGGCTTGAACAACCGGAGCGGACGTGTTCTTCAGAACGTCGACCAGTTTCTCTTGGATCGTTGGAAGTGATGTCAAGAATTGGTTCTTCTCACCACAGAGCAAGATATATGACATCCTTCGCAAGTTCATGGACCGAAGCTGATTTTCCGTCTCTCGATTGGTAAATATGTTTGTGGAGGGTGCCGATGTTACTTTGCCTACAACGGTTTCGGAGGATGTCAAACAAACAACATAAACTACTCACCGAGAAAGTCCGCGAAAACGCTCTTCTCTGTATCGACCCAGGCCTGAATGATGGACCGGAAATTCATCCCTGCCTCCATAGAACTTGTGAAAAAGCGAGTGTCATTGATAATGTCAGAAATTCCACCCCGCCAAGCTTTGATCGCCGCGGAGATCCCAGTCATTTCTCGCAAAATAAGTAAGATCGTGGGATCAAAGTCCAGTGGCCTGGTATACGGTCAGCTCGATGAGAAAATCATAGCGATATGGCTGCCCAATACCGGTTTTTAATCTTCAGGGCGGGCGACAAAATGTAATACATGATGTTAGTGCAAGCCGTTAGGACACGGTCGTTGTCTACAAGGAACTTGCGTAGACGAGGTAATGCAGTATCCCAATGTATTGAACGATGTGTAGGGTCTAGCAGAATGAGTATAATGTGGCTTTGATTGGGATATAAGACACATGCCTGGTTCACTCGGTCGACACCCGGGGGTGGGGATGTCGGCCTTGAGATGGGATTCTCATCTAGCCTAGTTTCCGAAGACACTGCCATGATCGTGAGAATATAGACTTCACCGAGGGGACCAAGAACTCACCCCTTGGCATCGGGAATCCCGACCGTTTGACACAAGGCCGTCTTTGGTATGTCGTCGAGTCCAATAATTCGTCTCTGTAGTCCGGTTCACAGACACCACTGTAGCTTCAAGTAGTTTCCCGTATGTTTCCTAAACCAGAAGAGTCAGCCAATCTCTGCGGAGCACGAAGTCGAAACCACCTGAAGGTCTTTTCGTATGCGTCGATCTTCCAAGGCCGTTGTCTGCGTTATCTTATCTGCCAACGTAGAAACACATCTGAAAGACAACGGTGAGATTGTACAGGTGATGAACGACACGTTGCATACCGTAGGACCGGGAAAACCTGTGGCCGGGAGTCTCTGATATTGCTTATGATGTCCTTTGCTAGTTGCAAGAAACGATGCCAAACTTGGACGGCAAGCGGTCCTTCAAGTTGACCAAGATAACTCTCCAGGAACCGGAATAATACGCCATCCGATCTAGTTCCTCGATGAGGAAAATATCTAATTACTTGGTAAAAACATACAAATTTGGATTAATGACTTGTTTTCGATTCCTGTCAGAAATCCCGGTGACACGACATGAGATACTTTCACATATCATGTGAACAACGTTGTGAGCACTGGTTGCAAGGGCATCAACGAGTTCGAATGCTGGGATAATCGACGATGACGGTGCCTGTATAATTCGTGTGCATTATGCTTCGTGTGGGTTGATATTCGGGCTTACCTGTTTCTCAGTGTTCCAGCACTCAACGATGGACTCAAGAACTTCCGCGGACTGGAGGCGGAACAAGTGCTCGAGTACTTTTCGACACCGTGTCCGCGCTTTGACGCAGATAAGAGACAACATCTCGTGTTTTGGGTGGATGTGCGTAGCTTGGTCGGTGCGGTGTCAGCCCAGACAGCGTAGAGGATACGAACTGCTTCGTGCAGAGAACGATACCCCGGTGAACGGACCTGATACCAATGACTAAGCGATCAACACAGACTTCTAATGACAACAAACCGTTAATTGCTCTTCTAGATTGGCAGGTACAGACTCAGATGAGAAAACACTCGTCACGATCCCCAACAGCCCTCCGGTTTCTGTTCCTGGTAGCTTCTCTGCCGAGATATCGTCCTCGTCAGCGGGACCAGTCTCAGTTGTCGAAAGACTGAGAAGAACTAATCGTTCTAAGGCATTGAGTAGCATGATAAATTCGGAATCCGTGGTATTTGACCGGTAATCATGGTAATCATGACTTTCTCTGAGGGCCCTGCGAAGGTCGTCCAGGCGAATGCGCAGGTTTTTGCAGATACAGTCACCCAGCGGGAAAACCAGAGATTGGAGAGCGTGGTGAAATTGAGGGACAGCCATAAGAACGAAATCTAGCCAATGCTGTAAAACGGGACTATTTGAAGGGGAATTGATGCCATCCATTAATGTTTGCAAGAGAAGGGGGTGGATCGAAAGTTCATGGGGGTCGTCTGGCGTGTCAACTGCTGAAGGTTCCACTGAGGTGTCGGTCGCGGTTCCGGTAACTCCCTTGCTCGGAGTGAGGCACTTGGATCTTGACTGGTTGTCATGGCCGAGATAACTGAGTGCAGGAGATGAAGAAGCTTGTTCTGGAGTTCCAATCGATGTGTATGAACTGAGAGGTACAGTTTTCCGATAACAGCTGTCTGAACATTCTGAAGAGAGGGAAGGTCAATCTCTCCGCGCGCGACGATGCCTTGCAAAAGGTCGATGGCGGTGGACTGTAATAGGACGTTCGCAGGTGACATTGCCTCAACGCGCTTAATTTTACACTCCGACTGCAGGAAACTGAGCGGCATGAGTTGAAGCAATCTGATGCATTACGGGCTATCAGGCACGCACCGGGTGAGTACCTCTAAAAGGACGTCCTGATAGGTGGCATCGGGATCGGTGAATCCAGCTAGAGGCACGCATTAGACCTTAAACTATCGTGCAAGGGGGCAATGGGACCCACCAGACAGTATTCGTTCAACAAGTTCAGAACTGTATGACCTTCGGACCGAATTCATGCGTGCCGTCTTTCCAAACCCTTGCCCCCCGAACTTGACAACAGATAGTAGTGTCTCCAAGAGATGGTTTACATACGCCTGGTCGAATGAACGCTCGTAGGAAAAGCTTTGCAACTCCCTTCCGTTGATCTTCGTAACAAAAGGGATGCGCTTTATGGAAGGATCCAAAAGATCATATAAAATGGGGTCCAGTACGCTGGTACGATAAGACAAATCAGATAGTGGTGAGTGGGAAAAGGGTGCGCTATACCGTAGGTAGGACCTGAGGCTACATCGCATCCACGTTTCCCCGACTCGACGGAGGCCGGGGTCATCGTTCTTCAGAGCGTCAAGAATAATCATCAGTGGAACTTTCAGTGAGAAACCTGGAAGGTTGCTGTCCTCTATGCAATGCGTCAAATGACTGTACCCAACACATTGACAGGGAGAGCGGACTACCTGTCAATCTCCACAAAGCTCCAAATGCATGGTATGAAGCCTCTCTGTCCAGGATATCGGGAGAGGTAAGAGTCTCGGCGATTATTGACTCTACCCGCCGATGAGTAGACGTTTTCTCACTAACCATACAAGCGTAGCTGCACGTGCATGGTACATCGAATAGTTTGGGCGTAGATAGTCGAATAACTAGTGATCCGAAGGCTGCTGTGAGCTGAGTGTCTCACTGTGCGTCTAAAGAATCGTCAACGTACAGTGCGCAGCAATTTAGATATCACAAGTGGATGATCGATTGATGAGGCCGGTTGTAGTCCGGTGACGTTTTGCAGTGAGACAAGCGAAGTCGTCACCTGATCGACAACAAGAAATGTGGTATCCTTCGTGATAGGTAATGGTGTGTATCAAGGGAAGACGTGAAATGTAACACAACGCTTACTTCGGTTTCCAAGGCCGCAACGAGACAGTGAAGCCAGTCGGACGGATTCCAATCAACAATCAAGGTTGTTTCTCTTTCCAACGCGAGAGCGGTCACTAGTTCGTTCAACAGGGAAAGCGACTGGACCAGAAGATCGCGGAATGTCTTTCTGTGGTCAACAGATGTAGTCATTGCGCTAGCACAGACGGCGCTAAAGGAGACTGTATCTTCGAACGCCGTCACGAATGGTAACTGGAGAGCTTTCCGGACGGGACCGCAGGGGAATTGGATATTCAACTGATAGAAATTCAACGAAAAATCCAATGGGCCTCGGGCATTTGATCGTGAATCATCCACAGGAAGTTGGAGGAGCGAAGACAAAGGTATCTCGTCTCTAAGGACATGTAGAAGTCGCAGAACGTCTGACACCACTGATAGGGAACCCGTTGTTGTATTACCTGTGATCTGAACCTGACATGTACTTCAGTCAGATCAAGCCCCATTGATGGAAACGTTTTCCAACCTGTAGGGCTTCGCAAAGAGCGGAGAATACGATTGGTAAGTGAACGACCTGAATTTCTTCGTCTCGGACATGTAGAGTCTTCAGAAGGAAGTGAGTTAACCGGATGGTCTGAGTCAACGGAAAAATGAGCATCAAGAACCATTTAAAGGGGCTACTCGAACCTCATTCCTTAACCCATCTCCGATAAGTTCGCTCAATATCGCGGCTAACAACTGCTTCCACACAATATGTGGCTCCACAGCCTCATAGAGTGTGCTCGCAGTCATCACGGCCTGAACAGTTGAACTTAGAAAAGCAAGCGACAACAGACAAAAGGCACTCACGTCCTCACTGGATGCTGCGTCCGACTCTATCAAGGACTTTAGAGCCTTGAAAGCATCCAAAACCATTGCTTCCGTAAGAGCCCCACCTATTTCCCATTTATCTAATAGGGAAATGAAGATCTTGAAAGGTCGGGATTCAGGGTACTCAGAAGATGGGGAGAACATTTCGGTCTTAAGAAGTGAATGAGCCGCGAGCGAGTGTCTATATGAAAGCACCTACACGTAGAGTTGTATTCAGTAGCTCCAGTGAGTGAGCGTGAAGGTATGCAATCTGCTGCTCTGCATTCTCATCCGGGCCCAAAAGCCATGTGTATAGGCGACGGTTAAGAGAGAGATCCCTTCGCATAACCACGCTGGCAGCGGCTCGCATAATAATAATGCGAT
Organism: Russula aff. rugulosa BPL654; assembly: GCA_022496225.1. NCBI lineage: Eukaryota > Fungi > Basidiomycota > Agaricomycetes > Russulales > Russulaceae > Russula > Russula aff. rugulosa BPL654. The sequence goes on from WTXE01000001.1 coordinate 677,243, forward strand.
CTTCGTGGGACGCTTTCTTAATTGCTACCCCGTCTAAGCGAAGCACCTGTAGAATAAGATCAAGAGCGTTGCGACGGACGAGTACATTGTCATCCTCCACCGAGGCAGCGAAAGCACGAATCATGAGACCACATCATGTCCAAGCATTGTTGCAAAAATCTATCATACTCATCAGCCTTTGGATCTACCTCACCTAAAGACGTACCATTTTCAGCAACCAGCCTAGGCACGCGGCGTGATACCAAGTTCAGAGCAGTACCCCGTACAGGTGGCATAGTCAGCAAGATCAACCAAACATTCTCCAGAAAAAAGGACAGAGACACGGTGGTGGACAACCGGTCAAGCAGGTTCAAAACCTGGTCGAAAAACTCCCCAGTCTCCTCCTCGAGTCCGGGAAGGAGGGCAAGGATGAATGACTTCATCACAGGTCTCAGACTCCCTTGCATGGATAGGAAATATTTGTCGTAGATATTAAGTAGCGTGTGCTGGATACATAGGCTGTTGGTTGAGGGCAACTGTTGACAAGGTCATCGCGTACGTACCTTCACGGATGTTGCTGAATATTCAAAGAACGGGAACAGACCCGACGTCCACAAGAACATGTCTCTACGCAAGCCATCCAACTGAAAGCGATTAAGCTGGTTTCATATCAGAGCGAAAGAGAGTCTTACACCAATTACCCCAAGGATGTGCGCATAGACATCCAGTGCTCTCTGATGTACTCCGGTTGGTAACGCAGGGTTTAGGCATTGCGAGAGACGTTTGGCTACAACGACCTTACGGGGAATCTCCTTGAACTGCATGTACGCTTGTAGCGTCTTTAAAGGTTGAAGTCAACCGATGCTCGCGAGGACGATAACATCACGCACCTTCAATAACTGTTTGAGAAATGCAATGAAGTCTGCCCACTCGTGCACGCTGTCGAATGAGTTCAAACACCTATCGACTTGCTGTGCGTATTTCTTGTATTTGGGATCCGAAGCGTAGGTCTGCTGCGCCAGCACTGTTATTCGAGGACACATTAGCTGTGCAAACCAACGACTACAACAACCACACCAACCGCGTGCCTGGACGGAACCCACCATGCTCGTCGCGGCCTTCATGCCGAGGTTTGCTTGTTGGCTGCTGATTCCGTGTGAGCTGCGCTTCTGGTCAAAGACCCCTGGCGGCACGATGAAGTACTGAGAGCGAGCGCTGTAGCCACTATGCAACCGACGGAGCCCCAAATTAGGGTTCGGCTATGAACCTTCCATCTGTAATCGTGATGCGGCGAAGTAAAAGTGATATTAAGCGATTTGCTTAGATGTAAGTACATATGTGTGATTGACTACTGTTAAGTCCTGCATGCATTTAATAGGCGCCACCCTCGTCCTCGACGAGTGTGTCAACGTCTTCACGCCGTTGTACAATAACCGCATTGAATTGTTCCTAACCATAATAACGGTCATAGCATGTTGTATCAGAAGAATAATAGTACCCACCATCATGCTCGCTGGTATCGGAAGGAGAAGTTGAAGCCGCTGATCAGCTCGTAAAGCCAGGAAGTCATGAAGAGAAATCTGGCTGAGAATAACTGCGGCAGCAAATGCGTTCATCCCATCGACGCCTGCGAGATAACGCTCCTCCTAGGCATGACATCTCCAAAAGCTTTATAAAGAACAGTGACGCGAGAGATACCTCTTTTTCGTCCACCCCTAACCATGAGCGGTCGCCCAAGGACTGAATTGAGACCGAGCTTCCGCCACATCGCCCAGAAGACGCGCCGTCGCTGCAGCTTGTTCGGCAGAACGAACGAAGAACATCTGAATGACTGTCTGAGGTCGCTTTATTGAATACGCCTCTGAAAGAGCCAGTTCTCTTTGGAGCTTCTTAATGGACCTAATCACCCGAGCAAACAAATCCATTCCGTCTTCCTCGTCTTGAGGTCGTTGCAGACCAGATATGCTAGCTTCGTCCAACTTGAAGATAATCGCAAGATCAGTATACCGCCAAGACAATGAACTAAGCCGATCTTTGAGAGAGCGGAAACTAGAGGGGAGTGAAACTTGGAACAACGGTGCAAAGACCAAAGCTGTATCGCAGTCAAAGACGATGTCAGCGCCATCAACCCATTCCCTCTCGAGCAACTCCATATGAAGCGAATCATGGCGGAGAACACGCATGAGAGGGCGGTCTTGTAGCAGTTCAACCGAAGCAAGGTACCGATGAATGTGACGGGATGATGCCTCTAAAGGGGGTAAGGGAGCAGCTAGTTTTGAGAGATCGCGGAGCAACCCTTCGGTATCAACAGGGGAAGTTGAGCGTCTTCGTGGCTCAGAGCAAGCTGGCGGAGTAAGATGTTTGTCATTGTCGGCCTGTCCCGATGGATGCTGCTTGGCGAGAACCTTCAAGTACCCTCGCAGAGATTGTTCTTCCCAAGTCGCCAGTCCAGAGGAAGTTGACCAGTGGTTACCTTCAAGCCCGCCGGTTTCGACAGGTGAACCCAATCAGGCACGGGGCCCCTCGACGATTCCAGGCTACTGATCGAGTCGGAGTTCGGAGACCGAAGAGACAGACAAGCGGGTGATAATGAGAGGATGGATTCCACAGGTAACTGCATGTGCTGTGCAGAAACAGTGTCAATTTGGGCGTCGAGTGCCTCATCTGTATTGCGGGCAGTAAGCTGAATCAAAGGGCTGTGGTCTGCCCTCACCTTCTGAAGGCTCTGAAAGAAGTGCACGCCCGCGCACTAAGGCATCCGAATTCACCAAATCCGGCTCGGTACTTTGCCCGTGATTATTGTTCTGAATGAAGCTAAGTTGGTCCGCGGAGCAAACAAGGTTGCCACTTGCCAAGTGCCAAGATACTTCTGAAGGGCTGTCAACTTTTGATCGCCCAGGACTCTGTGACTGTACAGTACAACCGTCTCCATCCCGTAATCCTGCATGATCATAGGTTCTTTTTAACTGGGTTCTACGCAACCTAGACCTGACCCTCTCTTCTCTAGTCGGCAGTACGTTTGAGAGTTCGCAGTCGGATGGACTAGGATCAACAGTGACAAAATCGATGTCTGTCAGGGACTTCAAAAACACTTGAAGCTTTCTCTGATTCTCCTCTTCGATAGAGATGGGTTGTGTCAAAGAGTCTAGCCATTTGAGGAGTTCTGCGAGTAGTTGGTTCTTGGTCCCATCACCGACAGAAATATTCCCAAGAGGAAAGGGGAGTTCTGAATCTCCAACAAGTTCCTCAACGGTTGGTACGGCTTGTTCAGAGCCATAAGGCCTGCTCAAAAACCCTGTTAGTTACAATTCAAATCCACACGCCGACCTCGTTAATAGTTGGCTTACCTCCATGTAAGCTCTAAATTCAAAGACTTGATACCCTTGACCATATTGAAAGCGGAAGAGCCCAAATAAGTAACGAGGGACTTCATATCTTTGGGCCGATGGGTATTGTGACCATGCACGTTTGGGGCGGGTAACTGGGGTACTATATGTTCTTTCGTTAGTGTGACAAGTCATCAACGCACACCACTGACCGTCCATCAAACCACTTCTGGTATCCATTGTTTGGTCTAAAAGAACGCATTTATCGCTTCATCGGGAAAGTCTACTCTGAGCTGCCCAAGAAACGCGTCTTCTGAGTCGTCAGATGATTGACCATATTATCTGGAGTCGGAAAAGCATCACGGTGGACTGAAGTAAGTGGTGTTACTATATCGTCAGATGTTGGTGTTGTCGTGGTAATAGTGTTTCGTCCTCTCGTCAAGAATACAGCTCTTCCGATATACTCGTGCAACCTGATTCAGAAGTCGTAGAGTAAGGACGCTAGAACAATAAATTCTAGGAACTTACCGCTGGCCTTGACCAGGCACGCTTAAAGTCTCGCAAAAACCCCCGACACGTGATTGTCTAGGCACATGGTACGTTTCTGCCAAGCCCATCATTACTATTGACCTTTCAACAAAAACATACTCAACCTACCCATTTCCGCTGCAAGAAGGTCGTCAATTGGCCCTCGCGGCTCAGAGGATGGCACAAAGAATACATCCCGCTTGCTTGGACTATTATTCAATGATGTCGGTGGTGATAGCGTTGAGGAAGCGGCTGCGTCCTTATTTAGCTGATGTCATTAGAGATGAAACGGAATCACGTACCCACTCGTCACTGAAAGCTACGTACTCGAGCGCTCCATCGTCGCTATCACTACTTGTAAAGGTTGGAACTAACTGGAGATCAGCCATCGAAGCGACGTAGGCAGGTTTCTTTGGCGCTACGTTTGTTCCTGAAAACAAAGGCGGGGTTTGAGGTAAAGGAGCCAAAAGGGGAGGTGATGGCGTCCTGTATAGATATTTATCGCAGACTGTGGACTCTGTTCCGTTCGTGTGCGTCGTCAAGAATGGACTTGCTTGATATGACAGCAGAATTTCCTTCCATTTATGTTGGTCCACAGCTAGTCGGCAGTGACTAGTTCAATTGGTCAGACTCACGCATAGGCATGACTCAGAAAAAGCTCACATAACGTCTTTTGTCTGGGTATCAGGGTCTTTCTCCTCTTCTACTGATGGCAGCTCCATCGTGTTCAGGTTAAGGACTTCTTTCATGTTGAGGGGAATAAAACGACGGATTTTGTTAGACCCAGGTTTTGGAGTGTCCCGGATGGAATTAACGGAAAGTACTGGAGGGTTTGCAAAAACGTCGGCACTTTGAGAGTCTAAAACGAAGAGAATGAATTAGAGGTGCATGTCAAATCCTGGCCAAATATCAGGACAGACAGCCGCAGAAATTATCGTTAAAGTTGTTGGCAATGGTCCTCTCAACCGGCTTGGCGTTTATGGTTTGAAAGATGAGTTCTTGTGATTTAGTAATACCCGGGAGCCTCTCGCACATGTCCTTCATTTCAATCTGGCAATGTTCCTTAACGAATTCATCCAGTGGATCAGAAGGGAGGACTAGGAAATGAGGGTCATCTACAGAGACTGGCAGCAGACTACCGGTGAGCGTCTAGACGAAGGGCAAAGTCAGTGTCGACGGCTATCACTTGTGGCGATATTGACCTGGAAAACGCGCAGCTGAGTGCAGTCCATATAATCGGTCGTAAGGTGCACGGATACATGTTCGTCCAATAGGCGGTGTATATGCGCATACAATGCTTGTCCACTGCTTGGGGACATCGAGGACATGATCACGGTTGAGTAGCCGGCCCGATCCTCCGCGCCGTCAGGCCCAAATTAGCTAACGCTGAAATTGACTGCTAGGGAACGTGATCACTGGGCCATGAGTGTCTCCCGCTGCGCGATAGACCGTCTACTTGCATTCGTCGCTCATGTGGGAAAGGACACTGCAAGACCTCGTACGCGGCCTACGTGCCAACAAAAAGGATGAATCAAAATTTATCGAGCAAGCAGTGGACGAAATCAAGCGGGAGATCAAGAGTAAGGACATGGAGCTCAAGGCTGGTGCGGTCCTCAAACTCACTTATGTACGTCACACTCGTCTGGGACACTTCGTTTCTAAAATGTGGCCATGAAAAGCTGGATATGCTCGGTTATGATATGTCTTGGGCTTCCTTTCACGTCGTGGAGGTCATGTCATCACCTAAGTATCATCTTAAGGCTGTTGGATACTTGGCTGCGACTCAGTCATTTGGACCCGACACCGACGTTCTGATGCTCACGACAAATCTTTTAAAGAAGGTGAGGTCGGACCTCTTCTCGCTGTGAATTGTTGTCACAGAGCTGCGCGCAGGACCTAACTTCAAACCCCAATGATACCGCCATCAGCCTAAACGGACTCTCCCATACCATCTCACCAGACTTGGCCCGTGATCTTTCCCATGACGTTGTGTCGATGCTCAATCATTCGAAGCCGCATATCCGCAAGAGAGCGGTCATCGCAGTCTATAAGACACTCGTGAAGTATCCTGAGGCTACGCCTTTCGCCCTCACGCGGCTCAAGGAGAGACTAGAAGATCAAGATCCCGGTAAGTGATGCGGTGTTATCCCTCCAACAATCCACGAGTCATTATCCTAGGTGTTCTTGCTGCCACCATAAATGTTCTTTGTGAGATGGTTCGAAGAGAGCCTTCAGGCTATCTTTCTCTCGCTCCCCAGCTTTTCCGTTTGATGAATACATCATCTAATAATTGGATGCTTATAAAGCTGATCAAATTGGTGGGTGATTGCATTACCGGTCAAACACTGCAGGTTAACGGAGCCACCAGTTTGGCTTTCTTTCTCCACATGAGCCTCGCCTTGTCAGAAAGCTCCAACCTCCAATCACGGAACTCATATCCACAACACCGGCCATATCTCTTCTGTATGAATGTGTCCACACCTGTATCGTCGGGGGGATGCTACTGCATGCGTCCGGTGATTCGCTTGCTGAACTATGTGTTACAAAACTTGCAACATTTCTCCAGGATCCGGATCAGAATTGTAAGAGGAATCTAGCTCAGAGTTGCCCTAACCTGAAGAATTATATCTCAAGTGAAATACATCGCGTTTCTGGCGCTCGCCAAAATAGTTCCCACTCATCGCAATCTAGTGGCACAATACCAGGACATGATATTATCCAGTATCAGCGATCAGGATCTCAGCATTCGCATGCGTGCCCTTGATCTACTGTCGGCCATGGTATGCATTGTTTATTTTCCTATCTTTCGACCGAACACTCGTCGTGACACGGATCCAGGTCACGAGAGATAATCTACAATCAATCGTGCAGCAGCTGCTTTCGTACCTCGTCCGCCCAGATTCATCTTCTCTCCCAACAGCAGCGCAATCACTTGCGGATAATATCTCCTCGTCTAACCCTGATGGAGCCGGGCCTGTCCTTGCACCAACCCAACTTTCCTCATATCGCCTCACTCTTGTCCGGCACCTTCTCACGATTTGCTCGCATGACACATACGACAATGTCGTCGACTTTCAATGGTACCTGTCCGTTCTTCTGGACCTAACTTATGTCGCATCCGTCAAAGTGGGCGATCAAATAAGAGACCAACTAGTCGATATCGTGGCAAGAGTCAGAGGTGTCAAACGCTGGGCTGTCGAGTTGATGACAAGATTGGTGCGAGATGATACGTTTCTTTCAAATTCGCAGGAAGAAGGTAGCTGTGCAGAAGTTTTATGGGCTGCAGCTTGGATTTGTGGGGAAAACAGCAGGTGGTGCTCCTCTTTCGTCTGTCTGTACCTGGCCATCATAATAATCTGTGGAACAGAGAAATTGCTGAACCACAGAAGCTCCTTCCACACTTGCTTCGGCCGAATGTCTCGCTTCTCGCACCAGAGACTATCGCGGCGTACATTCAGGCTGCGGTAAAACTCTTTGGTTCATGGTCAATGGAACTTTCCCAAGACTGGGACAACGGGAGAATACAAGATGTCAGAGAGACCGTCGACACACTTATTTCGCGACTCGAGATCTTCACCTCGCACTCTGAGGTTGAGGTACAGGAACGTGTATGTCCGATTGATGTCGTTCTTTTGAGTATCCTATTAAATATATTGTTTTTAGGCTGCAAACGCAGTGCAACTGCTCACTTTTATTCGTGCCGATCTTGCATCGTTTCGTCCGGAAGATGATTCGACTACAGGTCCACCCGTTAATGAGACTAGCCAGAACCCGGCCTACCCAAAGAGCCTGCTATTGATAAACCCACTCTTCTCTGCCTACGAGCTTAATTCTGTCAACACTGCTGCCCAAGACAGTATCCCAGTTCCGGAATCCCTCGATCTTGACGCCTGGATTGTCCCTCCCCCGCGAGAGTATACCATGCCCGAAGCAGTCCCTGCCGACTATACCCCGGAGGGCGAACGACCTTCGGTCAAAAAGAAGCTTAAGGGCAAAGGGAAGCATAAAGGCAAAGAGAAAATGTCACTGGCAGCGACTTATGGCTCCCAAACCGAGCCCATTCCTTCCCCGGGACTTTCAGAAACAGAAGAAGATAAAGCAGAGCTCGAGAAGGTAAGTTGATCAGGTCATAATAGAGTTTCAACGTCACGACTCATCTGGCTTTTTCAATTAAATAGCGACGACAAGCAAGAATGGAACTTCGTCGGCATGACCCATACTATATCCCAGACAGGCCATCCTCTGCCCCTGGCCCATCTGCCAACGATATTGATGCCATACCGGTTGTCCGTCTTGATGATCTCCCACCATTATCACAAGGTTTGCACGGTGACAATCTCGTTTCCTACCTAAACTGACATTACTTCTCATTGACAAAGTTACGGAACCCCAATACCCCAGTCTGCTGCGGGACTCTGCCTCCATCGTTCCCTCCGAGCCCTTCATGTCGATAAAAGTGGAGAAATGCCGGACGGCGCAACCCCTCCACCCGCCTTGAAACCAGACCCTAACCCGCCGATGATCTCCCGCTCTCTCGATACTACTCCTCAGGTGCTCTCTTCATTTCCAGCTTACGTGGTGGAGGACGAAATTCCTCGCTCGAAAACCCCAGAACCAATAAAGGTGAAACGTACCAAAAAGAAGGGAGTATCGTCTTCAAAGTCAAAACGGACAGTTGCAGAATGACAAGCGAACGTAGTTAATCACAATAGGTGTTTTTTTTTAGCAATACAACTCGTACAGTCCATCCCGAGACACATTAATGCTTGACTTTGATACATCATAGTACGTGCAACCAGGGTGAGGCGTCGTCTTCGCGATGGAGTGAGGAAAGATAAAGTAGCCCGTAAGGTAGAGTTAATGGGTTCGGGTTAGGAAGCTAATCATCGATCATCTTCAACATGCTCCACCGAGTCCACAATTTCATTCACTAGCTCCAATGTGACACCAGGTATCGTCCGCTCGGCATCGGTAAACGCCCTCTGTAGAGAGCTCAAAGCGATGCGGGCTTCTTGTGTGGACACGCGAGGGAAAAGCTATAAATAAATAAAAAAGAAAATCAGCAGACTAAACCCGAGTTGATTTAAGCTGGTCTGTCTTACGGAAGCTATGGCAGGCAGAACGACGGAGTCCAGCATGGTTGTGTCAGGTAAATCATCCTCAGGAAGATGATCCTCGAGATCGTCGTATTCATCTGACGGCTCTCGTTGTACACCATTCCCTTCATTGCTGCCTACAACTCCATGACGGACAGTGGCCTGTTGGTCACCCCTGCGTCGTTCTGATGGAGGCAACGGTTGAATGCCTGCTGCCCTGGCTGTACCAGAGGAAGCGGCGTTGTCCGTTTCAGTATTAGGCGCCCTCCTTGGCCCATTGGGGCCTGCTATGGAGGTTCCTGACCCTGAGGACCCGCGCGAACGTGAAGTCTTGTTGTAATCCCATGTCAATGGCGGACCAGAAACCTGGACACTGCCGGCACGTCCTATGGTACTCGGCCGCGCTGTGCTTCTGACAGTGCCGAAATCCCACAAATCTTCGGGATCAGTTGTAGCGGGTCTGGAGACTATAAGTTTTCGGATATTTTGATAAAGAACCTCACTGACAGATCCTCAAGTCTGTCCTGAGTTTCCTCCTCGAGACGTTCCCCTCCTTCAGCTTTCCACCGTTCGTGTCTCTCGATCAACTCAGTGAGGTAATTTGTTTTCTTTGCCATTCGGATGAACTTATGCTTGAGCAATTCGCGAGCGGTTGGGCGCTGTACAAAATGGGGATAAGTTCCTCAAATACAGTGTCCAAACTTACATCACGGGGATCTCGTTGAAGGCAAAATGAAACAAACTCCTTGAAGGTTTTGGAAAACATCGTGTCGAGCTGTGGAGGTGGATTCTTGGGTATCAAAAACAGAACCTAGACATACGGTCAGGACATAAATCGAGGTTGCAGTCACATAAAACATGCCTTCATAGGATGAAGCTCAGCATAAGGCGGCTCACCCTTCGCCAATTCTATGGCAGTGATTCCAAGACTCCATATATCAGCTTTATGGTCATAGCCGCTTTGCTTGATAACTTCCGGCGACATCCAGTATGGGGTGCCTACGAATGTATTCTTCTTCGCGGATAATGTGCCAGACAACTGCCCAGAAACACCGAAATCGGCCAGTTTCACTTCACCCCCAGCGGAAAGGAGAATATTTGCAGCTGCGCAAGGATACTATGTAAAGCAGGAGAAGCGAAATGACACAATTGGTTTACCTTTGATGTCACGATGCAGTTTGCCTTCTGTGTGGAGATAATCCAGTCCACGAAGTAATTCCCGGATGATGATAGCAATGTACTCCTCCCGGAAACACCCGGCTTCATCTGCGCAAAGCTTTAGGAATTAACGGGAAACGAGTAACAAGAAGGCCTACAAGATCAGAGCAGGAACCGCCTGAGCAGTACCTGCAAACGACAGTCAACAATTACGGAAGTATTGTAGATGATGCGACAGTACTCCATGACTATCCAGAGGTGGGATCCTTTGAGGTATGAACCGTGATACCTGCACAACTGAGCATTTCGACCAGAGATAGAGGAACAAGAAGACATACTTTGTGACATGCGGAGAATCTAGCTGAGACAGTATTTGTATTTCTTGCTGGATATCCTCAATCTCGTCCTCGGCACTCTCAAGGTCAATGATCTTGATCGCTACAGTCTTCTGAGTTCGCTTATCATATCTAGATGCAGGCGTAAGTGCCACGCGCAGAAACGTGTAAGCGAGTACAGTACCCCTTGAAAACCTCGCCAAACGAGCCCTTGCCTGAATTACACTCAGCTCACAAAGCTGACTCGAGACAATGAGAAAAACGCACCAATCCTATCCTGCTTTACATAGAATTCTTCGGGGTCCGAGCGGTGAGAGTCCTAAATTTGACAGTGATGGGAATGTACGTAACAATGGCGCTGTCATTACAAGGTCTCACCATTGGTACACTGAGCTAGTTGGGGAGAGGGTATACGTGAGGGTGCAATGTGGTATGAAAGTCCAGATCGAGAGATAACCAGAGTTGGAAACAGAATGTGTGCTGAAGGGAGTAGAAAAAGAGGGGATGAAAAGAGAGGACGGCGGCAGAGGAAGTATAGGTATAGTACTCTGGCAGACTTGGATGCACATGGCGGCGGCGGGCGCGGCACTGTTCATCCCGCTGTCACGTGCTTCTCCCGGCGAACTCGGTCCGAATCTCCCTCTCTATCGCCATTTCAGATACGCCGCTTGCGGCTTCTCTGGCAACTCCGGATCATCCAACCCGCCTCCTCCTCCCGCCTTCTCCAACTCCCCAAACCCAAGTCCCGTTAAACCATGCCCTGCATCTGACTGCCGACTGCTCTCCGTGTCTCCGGCTGGAGATCGATGTCGCTTCGATGGTTGGAAGCTTGTCGGGGAGGGTAGCGTCAGCCCGTAGTGTCGAATAATGAGCCCCAGCAGGACAATCAGTACGAGCGCGAGCAAGCACGCGATGGCGACGTGGAGGTATTCCTCGTAAACTGGGTTGTTGACTAGGGGCTGCTTTAATGGTTTCGCGATGATGGTTGAGCCGTTCTCAGTTGGATATTGGTCGTACGAGTCGTACGAACCGGGGCCGTGCGTGCTGGACGGGAGATTAGCACGGGAAGGGAGCCGAGAGAAGAAAGGTAAGAGAAAAGATACTTACGATTGGGCATCCTGAATCGTTGACATCCTTACGTTGCAGAGCAATGTCGTACTGTTGTTGGGGAGTGGGGAATAACGGGGACACGGACGTACACCAAAACTATACCGCAATAAAGACCATCACCTCTGGATGTCGCCTGGCAGTCTGGTAAAATTTTGAACTAGTCGGTTTCGCAAGTTCTAAAACGGACCAACGGTGGAGCTCCGTACTCAGCTCCTGTTGCGGACGCGAATGTATTCGAGGGTTTAGCCGGCTATATTGCAGATAAAGCCCACCATATAGCGAGCCTATAGCCTTGTGGCACTAATATCAGAGCCGACCGGTGGTATAATGGGTAGTGACACACGTAAACGACGACAAAGCCAAACAGCTCAGTGGCACCCTTTTTGACAGTTAGACCAGTTGAATGTATACCAGAATGATAACTGGAGACCGTTCAATTGACGTGTACGAGACGCTTGCTGACGTCTCGTGCCATGGAAATACATCGGAATAGGTGAGGGTGTTGACTACCGACTCGGATATCATGAAGGATAAATATCGATAAATCCGAATCCGCGAGTCCGCGACTGAGTATTGAGATGCGAGCAGCCCCACGCACGTCTCGAGGGGAATGACAAGCCCAAATCAACTCAACAGAGTAATCATACCCCGAATTTACAACTGAATCCAAAGCAGCTACCATTTAAACTAAGGGCATACAAGAAAGGTGTTACAAGAATTTAGCATAATGTGCCGTAGGTGAGCCGTGAGTCGTATTTCGTCAGTGTTCCCGAGATGAGACGTAAAAGTAAATCGATCAAACATGCTTTCGATGCTCCTGTCGTGTATGTATAAGTGAGAGAGGTGCGGAAAAAATCATTGCGCTGACCGGGATATGCGTCGTCTCGTGGTCGACATGGACGAATGCCCTTCCAACATTCGGCAATACCTCTATCTTATCTTGCAATTGTTGGCTTATATCATGCGCCTTCCATAACGGCGTGTTCGCGTCCATCACGACGTCAACTTCGACAAAATAATCCTACAGGCAAAATCATCAGGTATCTGGCCGCCAAGTAAAGATATCCAAAACGAACAGGGCCACTCTGAAAGGAGGTTTAATCAACCATCGTAAGGGAAGACATTAAATTTACACACGTGATAAGCGCGAACGGTATCGATTTTCTCGATTTCGTTGCTGAATGTCATTGCCTTGTAAATGATAAGCTGAAGAAATTCATGTGGGGCTGATTTTCCCGCCAGAAGCTCAAATTGAGCGTAGACAGTGCGACCCCAGGCCGTGATAACCCCGACAGCAATCTGCCCAGTAAATCAGCTGTGTGGCGGCTTGTGAGACACACCACTCACGACTATTGCTCCAATTGGATCCAGATCTAGATTACGCGGGTCACTAAATGTGAGGACTCAAAAGTGAAAGCATACACCAAGCCAGTTTACTGCCTCCAGCCGACATTAGGAGCCCTGAGCACAAGCATCAATGCACAATCCCGAGCGACACAAACGAGAAATCTCACCAAAAGAGTTAATAAACAAGTCGTTGCGGTGATCTTCCCAGAGCACCTCAACCTGGCTTGACCTTGAACGTAATGAATAACAGTAGAGAAAGAGAAGAAACTTGACGCCTTCGAGTTGGTTGATTAGCGCCGATAAAGTGGGTTAGGATGGGTAGGCCCACCCAATGCGGCACCGACCGCAACGACGGAGGGTATATGAAACTTGTTTAAATCCTTGGCATTGTGTTTGAGAAGGTCCCGCCCAGACTCAACGATTATGACAAGGTTAGCGGAACCCATGCTAAGCGCAAGTCATGATTAGCTCGACGCATAGAAATGAATAACATTCGCACAGAAAACCTGAAGAAGAGAGGTCATTGCGGTTCATAAATGTAAAAGATGGGTCGTACCGTAGACCACATTGCCTATGGTCTCCAAGCGCGCGCCACCCACCGGCCATTTATTGACGTCCATCTTGTTCGACTTGTAGTGTACGTAGTAAAGAAGGAAGTTGCTGCCAACGTCGAATAAGGAGTCGATGCCGGTAGCTAGGAGCGACAGGGACGCTGATGAGACAGCAGCATACACTGTCCATCAGTTGGTCAAAAGAGGGACAACGGTTATAGGAAGCACTAACTTTGTAGCACTGCGAGGGAAATATTGGCGATGAGACTTGCGCGCACTGCAATCTTGACCTTATTATCGTTAGTTAGATATCTGGCCAGTTCGGCCGTTAAGACGACAGGCAAGCGCTTACGGAGAGACGAGAGAGATCCTCTTCATTCCTGGCATCCTCTGTATGTTCCTCCATGGGTTTTAATAGAGAAGCAATAAGCTGCGCATGAATATTGGCGAGGTGCGGACATGAAAAACGAAGAGACACTGACATCATTCTGTTTTCGATGATATTTGGCTAGGCGCTTGCCTCGCTTGCGACTGCGGAGCTCAGCGATTTCTGCCTCTGTCTTGAGACCATGACCAATGTTGTAAGGATCGTTAGAAGTTGTTACATGTGGTGTGGTTGGACTCTCCGCGTCGGTATCCGCGGCACGGTCTAATCTTCTTAGATCAGTTACCACTGTGTCGGGCAGCTGCGGAAGGTTACAATTTAAAGATAGCAAGGTAAGAAATTAAAAAGTACGCACTGCCGGAGACGAGTGCGACTTGTTATTGCCTGAAGAGAAGATGGCGAAGTTGTCTGCTTTGGCATGTCGTTTGATTCGAAACGCATCTCCCTCTACCTGGTTAGTTTTTTCGTGAGGAGCAAGAGAGCGCCGAGGGAACGGTAGAGGCAGTGAATATTACAATCTGTGAAAGGTTCCGAGTCTTTGGTTCTCACGTGTCCATGGACCTTATCTTCCTCCTCCCACTCTGCCTTGTCGCGTACGTATAACACTTGCAACTCTTCACTCGTTCACCTCTCATGCCAAAGTCGCACATTAGTCTCTTCGCTCTCATCCTATGGCTTTTGTTATCATTGGGCAGGCTCTATTTCGATCGTTGTGGGACGTTATGGTTGCCAGCGCTCGCTCCAATGCTGGCATGAATCCTCGGAGATATCGACGTTTTGCTCCGGAGGGGGAGATATGGGAGATGGAAATTCGGGATAGGTCCAGTTGAGTATGTTGAGCCAATGCTTGCTCTCCGTCCGATACGAAATTTTACGGCAGGGTGGAGCAGTGGAAATCTAAACCCGCAGGTCATTATCCGAACCCACGAGGATTCTGTTCTGATGAGAACGAAATAGACCGATATCGAGCCGACCATTCATGGTCAGACTGGAGCCCTTTATGTCACATAAATTTCGCAATGGATGAGCTCAAAGCCTACACGTCTATCCCGATTTCCACTACCTAAGTTATTCTTCATGAGACTACCATCCAGTTCTTCCCTTATTCTCGCATCGTTGGTCGTATCGTTGTCGTCGCTTTCTGCTCTCGCTGCTCCTGTGGGTGATGGCCCAGAGGACTCATCATCCTATGCCCGTACCGCTAACTCAAGCAAACAGTGAGCCCCCCAATTGCACCCACCATCACCTCCCTCTCTCTAACACCGCCACAGATATCTGCAAACCAGTAATCTTGTGGACAAAGTTACTGCACCTTTGCCAGTGCTACCAGAACTCGGTAAAGCGATTCCAGATATCCTCCATGCTATATTAGACCCTCTCGTTGGCGAAGATATTCCGAAGGCACAGGGGAAAACACTTGATCTGGTGAAAACCTCGTGCCTTCTGTGAAGACAACATGGGCGGAGGTAGATGAGGGAGACGATGCTGCCTCTGAAAAATATTCGCCTATGCGGCCATCTCCAACTGACCGTCGCTCGCGGCTGGGCATCCAGACGCGCCTGTCGCCGGCCCTATCCTCCTGCCGGTTTTCTAAGTTTCTAAGTCAGCCTTCGCTCCCACGTGGTCACGTTGGACGTCAAGTGATTTGCAGGAAACAGCTCGGAGGGGCCGGTCTTACACCCTGACCCCCTTATGTCACCTTAAGCCGTCCCTGGTCAGTGAGGCACTGAGGCCCACCTGGTCGTGGTGCCTATTTTTGCCATACTTGCGCCGTTTCATTAAATTTTCGTCCTATTGTACACTAACATTTCAACATATAGTATAGTCGGTACGATACTGTATTCAGATACTGTATTCATCGTATAAGAGGTGCTTTCTTGTTACATAAGCCCGCTGTTGGGGAACACACAGTACGCAGCGAGACCAACTTGAACTTCTTTATGTCCTCGGTCTCGATTGACCGGACTAGAGAAGAGCCCGAGAGTCTTTCTTCGGTTGTACAAGGCTTGGAGGTTGTACTGTAGTTCCCTACAAAAACACATGACATATTTATGGTACCGGAAGCGACCACTGACCATGTACCGGCACGTCAGTCGCGCCAGTCAGAGGTCACGGTATCCCTCAGTGATCGTCATGCCGATGCGCTTCGTAGTCAACGCGACCGTGACGCAATGCACATGCAACACACAAGTGCGCCGTCTAGAACCTTGATGTGGACACCCGAGAAGTTGATTGCAAACAAACAGGTCCTTGCCGGTGGCCCTTCCGCAGTGAGGATGATCCGATTTGAGAATATCACGACTCGCGTACAACATTCATACTTCCTCTCGTCTAGTATTAGTCTAGGCCCGAGACTAGTTCTTCAGGTGATCCAGAGTGTTTGGTTGTGCTCCATGGTACACATGTCCTCCTCGCGCTCTCCTCGCGTACGTATACCTATCACAACTCTTCACGCATTCATCTCACGTCAAAGTCGCAGATTACGCTCGCTCCATACTGGCTTGAATCCTCGGAGATCTTTGGTCCGCGTCTCGGTTGGTCGGACTAGAGAAGAGCCTCGACAGACTTTCTTCAATTGTGGAAGGCTTGGAGGTTGTCGTCCCCTGTCAGTGTCGCTCACGTTAACAAACTATGGCGGACAGACTACTTATGCTTTACGTTTCGCCCTCATTGAATGTAGTAGTGCTGTTCCGTGGCGGCCCGACGCCCAGGCGCATCTTTTACGTAAAATTTTAACTTTTGTTTCTTGCTCGATGACGACAGAGGCATCGACTGATTTCGACTGATTGAAGATGAGGATGAGGGAGTCGAACAGATTCGACTCCTCATCCTCATTTTCCATCGGTGGCCCATCCCAAGAAAAGTCTTCAACTTCTGACTCCTTTTCAGGTTCCCCTTCCAGTGGGTCATCCTCACTGGCAAGCCCTGTCCCGCATCCTCCCTGTCCCGCATCCTCCAGCCCTTGGTTAGCAGTTTCCTCTGTTCCTACTACCAAAACGGTGCTGGTTTTCAAAAGAGTAAGTCGTGTCCGAGTCGGATCGTGCACTTGATACACTGCAGGGCCTCCGCAATGTCACCCCTGAGACAACTACGGCGTTTTGATATCATGATCCCACCCAGCTAGAATGCTTCCTAGGATGGTGACATAATCGCGAGGTAGTCCTGCGCAAGGGAGGCCCATGCAGGGTGATATTGCTGTGAATTGAAATACACTATGAAATCCGAGTCGTGTAAGTTTCCTGTCAGGATATTGAAGCTGAAACGCTCACGCCTCCACTCGATCACAGCCCACTGGCAACCTCTGTCATTTGCTCGAGAACATCCACATAGGCACGGTAATCGCGGGGCCATGGCTGTTGATGGTCTTCCGGTACATTCGATCCCACACCCACCCACCATTCCATCTTCCTCATTGAAAAGCCGCGGCTTCACGGCCTGGCTTTGGCTTCTTAGAATCGCAGGCTGGGCTAAAGCCGCCATCTTGGCTTGGCATGGCTCATGGTCATCGGTCCATCAGCGTCAAACCACATGACATATTTACGGCACGGGGAAGCGACCACTAGTACTGTCAGTTGCGCCAGTCACGTCAGAGGTATCCATCACTCAATGATCATCGACCGATGCGCTTCGTGCATAGCCAACGCGACCGTGACGTCATACACCTGCAAAACATCACTGTTCCGGATCTTGGAGCGCATACACCGTGGCCGGGTTTTTCCCAGAACTTCATACATCGCCAGCGCGAATGTGACCTGGTTTTCTTTGCTACAGTCCAGAACCTTGATGTGGACATCCGGGAAGTTGGTCGCGAACAAAAATGTCCTTGCCATTGCAATGAGGATGGTCCGATTTTGAGAATATCACGACTCGCGTACAACTTTTATAACTCCTCTCGTCAATTAGTCTGGGCCCGAGACTGATTCTTCAGGTTTCAGGTTGTGCTCCATGGACACACGCCCTCCTCCTCACCGCGTACGTATAACCATCACAACTCTTCACGCATTCACCGTCTCACGTCAAAGTCGCAAATTAGTCTCTTCGCTCCTACCCTGTTGTGGCTTTCGTTATCACTGACCCTATGACGTTATGGTTGCCAGCGCTCGCCCAGTGCTGGCCTGAATCCCCGGAGACATCGACGTCTTGCTCACAAAGGGAAGATATGGGAGATGGAAATTTGAGATAGGTCCAGTTGGGTATGTTGGGCCAGTGCTCGCTCCCAGTCCGAAACGGAATTTTGCGCCATGTTGGAGCAGTTAAAATCTAAACCCGCCGGTCGTTGTCCGAACCCACGAAGACTCGTGTTCAAGTTCTGCTTCTGACCGATACCGATCCTACCAGTCGTTTTAGCTCTCACATACATAAAATCTCAATGGATGAGCTCGAAACCTACACCTCTACCCCGATTACTACCATTCGAGTCATTCTTCATGAGATTACCGTCCAGCTCTTCACTTCTACTCGCGTCGTTGGCCGTATCGTCGTCGTCGTCGTCGCTTTCTGCTCTCGCCGCTCCTGTGGGTGATGGCCCAGCTCCAGGTCCACCACCTCCCTCAGTTCCGCCGCAAGGTAGCGATGACGCGATGGCTCAGCCAAACGGTACGCCCGCCAGTTGCACCATCACCTTCCTTTCTAACACCGCGACAGGTTATCTGCAAGCCAGTGGTCTTGTGGACAAGCTTATCGTAACTTTGCCACTGCCGCCGACCTTGTCAACGCGATTCCGGGTCTCATCCACGGTATATTAGACCCTCTCATTGGCCAAGACGCTCCGAAGGCGCGGGAGGCGCCGCAGACAACGCGGGCGGAGGAGGCGGATCATGGGAGAGGGGAGCATGCTGCCTCTGAAGGTTCGTCTATGCAGCCATTTACCTCCCAGCCAGAAGCTTCCACGCCTCCAGTGGCCGGGCGTCAAGACGCGCCTGTCATCGCCCCTAATCCTCCTGCCGGTTGTTCGAGTCAGCCTTCGCCGCAAAGTGGTCCCGTCAGACGTCAATGTGGGGGAACTAGTGCGGAGTCGAAAGGCAAATCTCCTGCCCCCAATTCTCCCCTCTTCCCCTCTTCCCTCTCTTCCTGATCCTGCGCCTCCCGCGCCTCCCGCGCCAAGTGGTTCCGCCGCCGGTGGAAGCGCAGATGGTACTACTACTGGCTAAGAGCCGGCAAGCAATGTGTTTTCGCCTCCCGCCCACCCGATGATGACGCCCATTTTCTCCGTACTCGTGTCGACATGTAGCATAGTAGTCAGTACAATATTGTTGCAGTGCCCCTATGTCTTGCTCGACATCATTTGTTTTTAGCTACAGCGCTTTGCATTTTCATTCCTGCGCAAATAGATTTTATTCGTCGAAACAATAGTACAGTATACGTGGAACATGATTTAGTGAGCCCCCGCAGGCTTTACCTGCGTTCATGTTACTTCGCTGGTTTGTCAGCTGTGAGAGGAGGGCCGTCCGTCATCGCGACACCACCAACCAAACAGTGCCGATGCCCACATCAATGTTTAGCTTTACCGTGACACCATGCACAACGACAAGGTCCACAATACACAAGCACGCAGTCCAGAACCTTGATGTGGACGCCCGAGGAAGTTGGCCGCGACCGCGAGTAGGCCCTTGCCGGTGGCCCTTCTGCAGTGAGGACGATACGATTCGAGAATATCACGACTCGCGTACAACTTTCATCATAAACTCTCGTCTATTAGCCCGGACCCGAGACTAGTTCTTCAATTTCCGAGTGTTTATGGACTCTCTCTTCCCCCGGGCCTCGCACTCTGCCTCATCGCGTACGTATAAAAACTAACTATCACGGTGACAACTCTTCACGGATTCACCACCTCACGTCAAAAGTCGTTCATGAGTGTTTTCGAGTCTTGAAGACTCGAAGAGACTAATGAACGACTTTTGTCTTCGCTCCTACCCCGTTGTGGTTTTCGTAATCATCGGGCTGACCTTTATTTCGATCGTCGTGCGACCGCATGGTTGCCAGCGCTTGCCCAGTGCTGGCCTGAATCCACGGAGATATCGACGTCTTGTTCACAAAGGGGACATATGGGAGATGGGAAGTCCGAGATAGGTCCAGTTGAGTACGTTGAGCCAATGCTCGCCCTCAGTCGATACGTAACCTTGCGGTCGGTTTAGACAATTGAATCTAACTGGTCATCATCGACCACGAGGACCTTCTTTCTTCTGACCGACATCGATCCGACGAGTTGGTATAACTTTTATATACAATGGATGAGCTCGAAAACTACACTTTTACCCCGATTCCTACCACTCAAGCTATTCTTCATGAGATTACCGTCCAGTTCTTCACTTTTACTCGCATCGTTGGCCGTATCGTCGTCGTTGTCGCTTGCTGCCCCTGCGGGTGATGGCCCAGAGAGCTTTTCGTCACCTCCAGTTCCGCCGCATGCCTCAATTCCACACGGTAGCAATAACACGATGGCTCAACCAAACGGTGCACCCTCCAGTTGCACCACCACCTTCCTTTCTAACACCACTACAGGTTATCTGCAAGCCACGGATCTTGTGGACCAAGTTACTGCGTCTTTGACATTGCCACCGGACCTCGTCAAAGGGATTCCGGATATCCTCCATGCTATATTGGACCCTCTCGTTGGCGAAGATGCTCCGAAGGCGTGGGGGGTACCACCTGACGTTGTGAAAGACTTGGTTTCCGCTGGGAAGACAACGCAGGCAGAGGAGGCGGATGACAGAGGAGAGCATGCTGCCTCTGAAGATCCATCTATGCAGCCATTTGCCTCGCAGCCAGAAGCTTCTGCACCTCAGCGGTTGGGCGTCAAGATGCGCCTGTCCCCCTCTCTCATCCTCCTGCCGGTTTTCCAAGTGGTCTCGTCAGACGTCAAGGGAATGAGGCAGGTTACGGAGGGTCGGAAGGAAATTCTACTAATTCTACTGTCCCTGCCCCTCCCATCTCCCATGTCAGGCAATTCTACTGCCCCTGCCCTGATCCTCTGCTCCTTCGCCTTCCGCAAGTGATGGTGGAGACGTAGGTGGTAGTGTCTGTGAGGATGGAGGTGTTGGTGACAGTAAAGTGCCGGTGCAGATGGTTGTGCCGATGGAGACGTAGATGGTAGTGAACCTACTAATGACGATGCAGGCACAAGTGTAGGTGGTAGTGACGGTGAGACGTAATTAGTGGTGGAGGTGGAGGCGCATTGCTACTGTCGGACGAGGTGTACTGTAGGTTGTAGTGGCTAAGAGTCGGGAAGCAATGTGCTTTCGCCTCTTCCCCCCTCCCCCCCAAATCCCACCTTGTTCAGAGGCCTACCCGGCGATGACACCTATTTTCTCCATACCCGTTCCATTTCATTTGTTTTCGTCCTATTGTTTAAACATATCGACATGTAGATATTCTGGGCGATATTGTCGCAGTGCGCCATATGTCTTGCTCGACATCATTCCTTTATTTATTTTTTAGCCACAGTGCTTTGCGTTTTTCGTTTCTGCGTGAAACAGAGTTTATTCGTCGAAACAATAGTATACGTGGAACATGCTTTCTCGTAACGTCGTGGTACATGATGGCTCTACTGTTGGGGAACACGCCGTACGCAACAAGATCAACTTGAGCCCCCCGATGTCTTCGATCTCAAGGGACGCGAATTCTACTTTCATCGGATTAGAGAAGAGCCTTGACGCCGTCTTTCTGGTGCAAGGCTTGGAGGTTGTCGTTCCCTGTCAGTATCGCCTATCTTAACAAACTAATAGCGGTCAGACTTATGTCTCACGCACCACCAACATGCTTCTGGTCTGGGTATTGGGGTGTCGGTGTTAAAGAAACCCAGACTCGGATATGACATGGGGTAAAAGCTCACTGATGAAGATACTTGGCACAGTCCGCTGGTTTGTCAGCTGTGAGAGGTATCCCTGAATATCAGGACCGTCATCACGGAGATCCAGCCTACAGTAACGGTGCACCGACCGATGCCACATCAAAGTTTCAGCTCGCCATGCA
Organism: Russula aff. rugulosa BPL654; assembly: GCA_022496225.1. Taxonomy (NCBI): domain Eukaryota; kingdom Fungi; phylum Basidiomycota; class Agaricomycetes; order Russulales; family Russulaceae; genus Russula; species Russula aff. rugulosa BPL654. Next base: position 699,029 of record WTXE01000001.1, read on the forward strand.
AAACCACAACACAACAGACAACGCACTCCAGAACCTTGACGTGTACATCCGGGAAGTTCGTCGCGAACAAGTCCTTGGCCCTTTTGCAGTAGGGACAATACGATTTCGAAAAGATCACGATTCTATTTTCTGCTATGGTTTGCTGCCGGTACCAGTACCTGATTTGAGTAAACGGAGTTTTTTTCCCTCCCATTATATGTAGAAGATGCTCACAGTGACGAGATCCTTGACGGCCATATCCTTGAGTTGTCTTGAGGAAGGATTGGATGAAGAGGCTGTCGAAGTGGAAAATAGGGCGGAGAATAGGGAGAAACCGCGACGTAAAGCCATTGTAGTAGTAGTAGTAAGTTACGTGGAAGTGACGAGGGCTCGGAACGATGGGAAGGCCATCACACGTGACCGTAGATCGCTCCTGCCCAATTTGTGCTCCATCCAGATAGTTCTTGAATGAAATTTACGGGATGGTGTGGGCACCCTCGGGGACAGACGACAACTGGGGATAACGCCGCGCTTAACCAGGCCTGATTTCAACGGCTTCTTTTCGACCCCCGCGGAAAATAATTCTGTACTGTCCTGTGACTCCTGTCCTTTGCTTTACTACACGCCGCTCAGCTGCCACCCCGCACGCTAGTTCAAACTTCGGGGGGGTCAACTTGGGATAGAGCACATCCCAGCCATGTCGATCGCAAGATATGTGAGCAAAATCATGGACCGCATTGCCCCTCTTACTCTCGCGGAAAAATGGGACAACGTGAGTTCTGTTCTCATCATTGCATAGTAGCCCACAAGGCCCCTCCCCTCGCACTTTGAGGTGACCGTGGCACTAATAGCAATGGCACTGGCATCAATCAGGTCGGACTACTGTTAGGTTTGTCCCCACCACCCATCATCTCACCTTTCGACGGCTGACGAACTGAAACCTTATGGAATTCTTCCAACAGAGGCCCCGTATCAACAGCATCAGCAGCCACAACAACAGCAACATAAAATCCTACTGACAATCGAGTGAGTTTTCTCAGTCACAACTGGCACAGGCTACAGGTGTTCCCTCTGACTGACTGACTGACTGACTGACTGACAACCCCCCTATCATGGTCGCGAGAAAAGCCTAACCACGCGCGTCGCCGACGAAGCGCTATCGCTGCCCGCATCTATGATCATAACGTACCACCCACCCATCTTCAAACCCCTCTCTTCCCTAACACTATCCAACCCGATCCAAGCATCTCTATTGCGCTGTGCAGCCGCAGGAATCTCAGTCTACAGTCCGCACAGCGCACTGGACTCGGTTTACGGTGGTATCAATGACTGGCTTGCCTCGGGGCTCGGCCGTGGCCGTGTCGATCTCATTGGAGATGAGCACCCTTGCGGAAAGGGCGGCTCAGGGAGGATTTTGAAATTGGATGAGAAGACTACTTTATCAATTCTTCAGGAAAGAGTCAAGAAACATTTAGGTCTGACTCAATGTTTGTACCACACAGCCCCTTTTCTCTCTTTTACTCGATCGAACTAAGGCTCTCCATATCCCTCACAGTACAAGTGGCATTAACGAAAGACAGCCCTAATGATGAGGTTCGTTCAGTGGCAATCTGCGCTGGGTCAGGAGGTTCCATGTTGCTCGGAGTGGACGCTGATGTCTATTTCACCGGAGAAATGTCGCATGTAAGACTAAATACCCGACGATCATGAGGTTCTCGGATCAAACTAATATATTATGCCCCAGCATGAAGTTCTCGCCGCTGTGGCGTCTGGAAGGAATGTTATATTGTGTATGTCCTCGGATCGACCTCTTCGAAAGAAAGAATTCTAAGAAGCTCCTTCTAGGCGGACATACGAACACAGAGCGCGGCTACCTTCCGGTTCTAGCCTCCAAACTGCGAACGGAACTCGAGAAGTCTGATGGTGACGGGGAAACGATTGAAGCGGCAAGCGTTCACATTAGTCAAGAAGATAGACACCCCCTGGACTTTGTATAGACTTGTGGTGGAGCTCTCTAAACATAAATTTACTTGTGGACCATCTAGGTAACAATACTGGCGGATACTGTACCCATCTACACCTAACGGTCGACTTCTCTGTAACCAACAGTAAGACCCGAGTGAAGGAAGAGATTGAAATCACTTGCCCAAACACGAGATCCATGGTCCCGATAACGGCGACGACGTCCGCAATGAAGTGCTGAAAATATAGCATTAGTCACGAATTTACCGATAACAGGCTGTCTTACATCTGAAAATAAATCGACAATTATTATCAGGGTCATTCGTCGGCGTAAAGGGTACTCACGTCTCATCATGAAATCGGCGCCGGCGAGATGAGCGAAGCCAGGGGCGCGGATACTGCACCGATATGGCCGATTGGTCCCGTCACTGTGGAAGTGAAAGAAGAGGCGTTTGACAGTATTCATATACCAGCCTTGCGTAACTCACGAAACCAAATAAACGGCCATTTCTCCTTTGGGTGCTTCGATGGCTGCGTACGTCTCTCCTGGGGGCACGGAATATCCCTCGGAAAAGATCTATAGAACCGCTGAACAGCCGATCTCGTGAGAAAGGCGGGGAAGGAGTTTTTACCTTGAAATGGTGAATGAGGGATTCCATACTCTCCTTCATCGAAGCGCGTGGAGGTGGAACCAATTTATGATCATCGACCTTGACTGGACCAGTTGGATCTTGTTCAGGCACTGACGAGGCCGCTTCAGTTCCCCGGAAGATACGCGTCATTCAAATTACAACAAACCTGACTGATGATCCGCAACGATTCTCGAAATTCTTGAACTCGACAGAGGTATCGGTCATAACAATCGCCGTTCTTGCCGATGGGAACATCGAACTCGACCTAGGCAAGATAAGGACAAGCAAATACAGGACTCGGAATGCGCACCTCGTCATACTTGTCATAGGGGGCGACTTTTCTCAGGTCCCATTTGATGCCACTGCCACGCAGCATCACGCCAGAGAAGCTATAATCGAGGGCCTCTTGCGCCGTTACCTTCCCTATACCGACAGTCCTTTGTTTCCAGATTCGATTGCCAGTTACGACTTGTTCGATCTCATCGACGCGGGAACTGAATTGCGTAGCCCAATTAAAGATATCGTTGAGTAGACCGTGAGGGAGGTCAAACGCCACTCCACCCGGACGGACGTAAGCGGCGTGCAGTCGGGCGCCGGACACACGTTCGTAAAACTCCATTAACTTCTCTCGCTCTTCGAATCCCCAGAGGAAAGGAGTGAGAGCGCCGACGTCCATGGCATGTGTCAAAACGGCCATCAAATCTAGAACGCGTCGAAAAAAAAAAGAAGTGATAGGCAGATGAGAAGATATCTCGTGCCTGCATTTAAACAAACATACGATTGAGAATACGGGTGATTTCTCCGAACAGCGTTCGGATCCATTTGGCGCGTTCTGGAACCTCGATGTTGAGAAGTTTCTCTACTGCGAGCGAGTAGCAAAGTTCGTTTGTCACTGGGATGGGAAAGTGTCAGAAGTCGTTCGCGGTTATCGTATAGTAAAGAGGCGGCGCTTACTCATGGAAACATAGTCCAGACGGTCAAAGTAAGGCAGGGCTTGAGTGTAAGTTTTGTATTCAATCAACTTCTCCGTGCCTCTGTGAAGAAGGCCGATGTGCTGTGGGAGAAAATGAACCATCTACAACGGATAACTCAAGACAAGCACGCACTGGATCAGCTCGGAGGATCTCCTCTCCATTAAGTTCCAAGATAAGCCTTAGCACGCCGTGCGCGGCCGGGTGCTGAGGGCTAGAATAATATAACGATTAGTGTGAATGCACGAGACGAAACTTTGCCAAAACCAGCGCACCCGAAATTAACTGAGGGAGGAGAGGGACAATTGTCAGTTCCAACGGCAAGACCAAAAACAAAAACAAAAACTATCCCTCACCAGTGAAATGCCTCATCTGTGCATCCTTCCGCGTTCCCGACTCTGCCAGAATCTCACTCGCCGTAACGCCCTGCAATTCCTCAGCTATGTGCCTGTTGAACACATTCTTGCCGCCACCGCCAGGTGTCGCTGTTGTTGAAGATGATGACGATGATGATTCACTCTGTGGCGCCGCCTGAGCGAGAACTGAAGACGTAGAGGAGAAGAGGCAGCGTCGTGGCAAAGCTATTTTGTGAGCTAGCTGACGCCGTAACAATGCGCTAGCCATGTTCGACGGGATTTCTGGTTGCGACAACACAACAGCGGCCGTCGGGGCGCTCTTTCCGCCCCGCCTCAGCCCCGCGCTCCCACGGCCGTGCAACAAAGTCGCGCTCGTATCGGCTCATCTCTCTGCCCCCACCGCAAGAAACCCACATCAATCGCCGACACAACTCCCAATTCACACCCACCTCAAAATGAGATATACGCCCAACCCCAACAAAACAACACGAGCACGAGGAGAAAAAATCCCGCAGTCGCCCGGCTCCCGAGACAGCATACATGAGGCCATGAGGACCATGAGGACCATGAGGCTCCCTCAGGGTATTGATTTCGATTATATGTACACCCATCATCGGCCTGGAAAAATACATGACCCTGGCACTCGTCTCGCATTAGCCGACGTAGCCCCCCGCCCCCATGTACAACCCACACCGAACAATGCGGGCTAGAACCCTTTAGGTCGCCTGCCCAAACCCATGATTATCGAGTTGGCGCAGTTCGGAGTGCGATTGTACGGACAATTCGGTCTGGACGTCGGATATCGTATGTCATATTCCTGATCATGTGTCTTCTGTCTGGCTCAAAACGTGGCCCCATCGTTCATCGCTTTGATTTTTCCAGCGTTTCTCAGACTCAAGGTTTTCGAAATGGACCCCTGCAGGGTGCCTTTGCCTTCTAGACGTCTTGATCTCGCCCGATCTGGTCGTTTGCCAATGCATTATTTGCAATTCGTCTTCAATTCTATATTCCCCACAACACAGTCGAATCCTCACCCTAGCCAGCATGGACCCCTTGACCCCAGGGTTTCCGTATTCATAGTTGTCTGCCATCGATCTAGTCCAAGAAATACTATGAACCATAGCTCCGCTGCAGTCTCCGTGCAATCAACGACCCGGCCTGATCCGGAGAACGTATTGTGTATTTTGAGACCCGATGAGTAACTTAGTAGCTTATCAATTGGAGCGACACCTCGTGTGTGGGATTTGTATAGATGAGGAAGAACAGAGTTCAAAAATGTCCAGGTACATCAAGAGTAAAGAAAGAATGGCACCATGTACACGCGGCATACTAAGGCATGAAAGGAAATGCGTGACTAGGGATGCTGGGATCACTGCCTCATTGTCTAGGAGTCCAGAAATCGAAAATCCACAGGCGAAAATCAGACAAGACAGCACCCGCAACAATTCCTACGACCGCCGCTGCAATGGAACCAACGCTACCACTATTGATGCGAGTTCCCAGAGCTCCATTTCCATTCCCATTGAAACTGCTTGCAGAGGCGGAGGGCGAAGAGTTGCTCGAGGACGAGGACGACGCAGAACTAACCGAGGGAGTTGATGTGGATCCAGCTGTGCTGGCACTAGAACCCGAACCAGACCTAGAAAACAGTCATGAATTGCAAGGTCAGGCTATAGGAAATACGCACGCGATAGCCCAGATGACGTGGATGATCCAGAACTGGTCGAAGTAATGGTTGCACCAATGTTGAATGAGCCACTTGTGGCGATTACTGAATTGACATCACTTTTGCAATGAAGAGATTAAGGATGACGCATGAACAAAAAGTTTCGTCTGCTTACTTGATTTGGACAGCTTCAATCGTATAAGAATCGCTGTATACAACATTAACTTAAACATTGAGCAAGCGCAACGAACTATCTTACGCAGGCACGATAGGAATCGTAACGTTAACTTGCCCGGATGAGGTCTGAACGTTATTCGCGAGAGCGAATGTGTTGTGAAAGACAACATTGACCAACTCGAGGGAAAAGACCGCGGCGTCGCCACTTTCCGGCGTCCAATTGACGGTGCAAGGAGCCCCAGACGTGGGATTCGGGGAGGTCACCGCTAAGCCCGACATTCCAAAAGCCAACGGGAGGAAAAAGAGGACACTGGACAGAAAGACACTGGACAGAAAAAAAGGTGAGAGAAAGAACGGTGTGTGAAAAGAAAGACGATGAGTACCTGAGGGAGTGGGCGGGATGCATTAGGTTGTACCGAAATGTATGCTACGTGGTAGGGTAGTGAGAGTAGAAAGAAAAAGACGAACACGAGCCCGGGGAATTGAAACGTTGGCGGTCGTTTATATTTAGGTCGCACGGTGGGTTAGGGCCGACGGCAATTCGACGGCAGTACGAATACCAGCCTAAGCAGCACCTCCGCTGATCGATCAAGACAAATTCATTACCACGTTTGGCCCTAGTCCACACCCGACTTCCCGTCTTTCTTGCCCACTCACCGTTCACCACGTCATCCAACTGCCCAAATAGGGTCCTACGAGCTACCCCCCGACATCAACTCTCTTCGCCACTACGGAAGGTGGTGCATATATTCTGGTCATCGTCAGATGAATGAGCAAGGCATGCCTGGAGGAGGTAGTATGGCCTTACACGTGGATCAAAGGGGTCTTGCATGTCTCCAACCTTTTCCCGCCGCAGCTTGCAACTTTCCGTATCTTGACATTGGGGCGACCGCGCCTTAATGTTCATTCTCAAGCAGGAAACAGATTTAAAGCGAATGTTCGAAATTGGATTAAAAGTGTCGCCGTGTCACCAGTCGAGTACCTGTGTGTGCCTCCTGTCGTGCAACTGGACATTTGATGGGCCTTGTCTGGCTTTCAACCTCTGGATTACAGTAGGCGTCCTTGTCCTCACGGTGAGATGATCCGCTTCCAACACCATGGATATACGCGATGGTCACTTACTCGAGATCCTAGCACCCGTCGAATAATGCTCGTCTTGTACTCTGCACTGCCATGGCCAGCCCTAGATGGGCCGCCGGAAGTAGTCGACCCTTTGGTACTGCCAAATTTGACCGACAGGAGAGCTAATCTTGTGAATGATCGGCCTCGTCTAGTATGTGTTGTTTCCGTCCGCCTTCTTGCGCCATAACGACTTCGATCAAACCCGTTCAAGTTCGAGTGGCGCGCCTGGAGATCGACAATGCCATGCTAGGCAACCGATCTGGAATACAACAAAGTAAGACATCTCGAGCCGTTAATAAGTCAGCCGAAACAGATATCCACTTACTCGAATCGCGTCAGGGCAGAACGCTTACAAGTCTCATTCATTGTACTCTAGCAAGGCCCATCACACCAATTCAACAATGCCTCTGTCTTCCATAGAATATTGCTTGGCATACGATTACGGCCAGAGACGAACAAGGTCCGTGACTTTACCGGAGTAAGGCGGAGAGGGAAGGAGATGGTATGGGGTGTGGGGCGTGGGGCATGGAGAACAATGAGGGTGGCTTAATCGGATAGATCCTATCTCATATATCATATGTGCAAACGAAATAAGTTAGGCAGCCAGGCAACATGTGTCCTTGTCATCATCCCGGCCGTTTCTTTCGACTCCTTTTGGCAACAGCTTCCGGGAAATGGATCGATCCGTCCGCAGAAACAACGACGTCACCCCGGTCCCGTGCAGCAACCAATTTATGACCCGCTCAATATTACACGGCGTGCCGTCTCCAACGTGTTCATAAATCGATCACTGACTGCCACAACATTTTAAAGGGAAGCAATCGATCATACAATGCTCGAAAAAAAAACATGGCTTGATCAAATATGTATGATACACAAATGGAGGTCCTCGGTTCGGAGCTTCAACTACACCCTTCTCGTGTCTCGTTTCTTGTGGATGGTGCTGACTCGTTGGACGTTTGCATTAACATTACTACGATATAGTTCTGCGGGAGCCTTAAAGGGCTGGTGGTAGTACAGAGGGGGAGGGGAGTCGCAATGCTATGTGTGTGTGTGTTTGACATCGGGCTGAAAATAAATAAATTTCAAATGATCGAGTCAGAAAACTCCAAGGCGACAAAGGTGGAGAGAAATGCTGCGCACTGCGTTTATGACGATGACGAGAGGAAACTAACCCTTTTCAGCGACGACCGCTGCTGAAAGGGCAATTTGGGGAGTGGGATCCACGATAACCGCAGTGGCAACACTGTGGCGCGCTGTAGTTGGCACAGGGACCTGTGATATCTGGCCCTTCGCGTGTATGGGTGCAGGTAGACCGTGTTGAGTGACGGTGAGAGGTGGTGGGCACGGACATGAATGGGACAAAACCGTCCGAGACGGCGCAGGAGCAGGAATAGTCGGTATGGTATGCGGCGTGCATTGGTGGTATAGGTGTTGTGTTTCGATTGTGAAATGGGTGGGTGGAATGCAGTGACGAGGGGCTCATCCACGAGCTTTTATGTGTCCCGGGCCATGGGCGATTTCGATTTGTGGCCGTACGCCCATATGACCGGATCGGGAGGGGAGGAAAAAGGGAAATACAAAAAATAATATTTATATAAAAAAAAGGAACACAGAAACGAAAGTTGGAAAGACAAGAAGAATTTAGAAGAGGATCAAGGAACGCCGACCAGTCTGAAAAAAAAGAAGGTTTGCCCAGCTAGTGGATGGATGCGCGCCCAGGTGCGGTGCGGTGCAAGTGGAGAGAAGAGGAAAGAACCCAAAGAGAGGGTTAACCATATGCGGGAGCGTGGTGTGTGTGTTGTCTGAGCCAGAAATAAATAAAATTCGTTTTTTTTTCGCGCTGATAATTCGAAACCGGAATGTGGTGGGGTGCGGTGACAAACGCGCGTCACTGCATTACTGGAAAAAGGACAATAGGATGGGGACGGAATGTGCCTGGAATAGGGTGTGTGTGTGTGTGGTTGGTGGCGTCCAAGATTGCAAAGTCACCAGGGCAAGACAAGAGGCTTTGCAAAACGGAGGTCCGCCCCCCCAGCAGGCGCGCTTCCACGCAGTCGTGCGTTGTTGGCCTTCTGAATTTTGCTTCTGTAATTCAAAAATATTTCAAAATATCGAGCGCCATGCGGGGTCCCTTTGGAAGCCAGATGCTCACCGATTCAACTACCGATTCAACTAACCCGACTTGATGCGCCTGCGCCACATCATATGCTCATTCTTATTTGTATCAAGGCTGCCTCGAGGTGTGTTGACACCCCATCCGGCGGTCTGATAATCGCGCGCGCGCGATGTAAAACACGATCTATATTGATGATGATGTTTTTTTCATTTGTCACTACTGTACAGCCTAGTACTGTAGTTGTGCTAGCTCTTCGATGCAAGTCCGGACTAACCAACTTTCGTCTATTTTGGATAATTCTTTTCCGATCCTCGGATCGGTTCTGCGGAAGCCACGGAAGAGAGTCACCGTGCAGGTACTCCCTTCAAATGTGAGGAGGATCACGGCGGCCAAGAGTCGTCACACGGCCAACATCTCGTCATAGATAGTCTGCCAAATGCGGTTCTCGGGAGCACCTCGAAATTTTCGAAACGCCTTCCGCGATTTTCCTTCCGAGATTAGGAAGACGAAGTAACTTCTTCCCCAGGCCGTGATTTCATTTGACTCCTCGCTTGTGCGGCGCCAGCGGACATCGATGGCCCTACCGGGGTGGTCACGCAAGCAAGTTGTCAATCCGACTTTGATCCCTTCCTGTAGACGCCTGCGGCCGCATTTTCGAGAAACTTGACGCTGAGGCAATTGCTGGGTTCCGAATCGAACGGGGTTAGGGCACCTGATTACCGCTAGTCCCTGATACCAAACACCCGGCGCTGACACGCTGCTCAGCCTCACAGCCCTTCCTATCCGATTTCAGCACGCCTGCCGGAAATGCGACATACAGTACGATGGCACAATCACCTTTTGAGTTGAACCACCATCATGTTTTGAGGAAGAGGGTCCACACGTGCCGGAACGCAGCGACTCGTGATTTGTCAGGAAAACCGTTCCGTCCTGCGGCCGTGGAGTACCGAAAAGCGCTAGAGAGTTCTTTTATCTAGTTCCTTTAGAGCTAGCCGCCATCTCCCGGCCGCAAGAATGCGTTTGGAGTACCATCTGACTCCGGTTATCCGCCGTGGAAGTCAGTTTCGAATATCAAAAGGTACGTGTAGAATCCGGTTGTGGTCTGCTGGTGGTGGTGCTCCCCTTATCTGATCTTTGCCAGTTGCAATTGATTAGAGCTGACCTGTGACAATTGTGGTGTTAGATTGCAAATGTTTGAAATCCCGGTCCTGATACCAGACATGGAGAGCACTTGAGCGGCCTGCACGTCACTGCCCCTGACACAAGTATACTACAAGGTTTGCCTTGTGGTCACGCGGCCAACGAACGTCTACTGGTATGGTCTTGGCGACTTTTCTTCAGAACGCTCTTGAAACCAGGACCGGGGTTGAGCCGTACTCGAGGCGAACGCCTTTAATATTCAAGCTATTAGCCTGTGCCTGGGTGCCGACGTATCAAAGTTAATTGAAATTGAAATGAAACCGCCCTGGGGCTACGCGATCTGTCGGTGGTTCCGGCCTCCAGTTGTTTGGTCTTGTCAGATCTTATTCAATGTGGCTCATAGTCGTACCGAGAACGTCGGTGTAGGGCCTGGCCTGGCCAGAGTCAGTTACGACCCCCAATCAATATAGGCGTCCGTGACATCGGGGATAGCAAGATGCATGTCTGTCGCCACAGTACTACATTGTGGCCGACCGTTCGGGAAATCGCTCTGTGGGATGGAAAACTGGCGGAACTAGCGTGGTGGTGAGTGCCGGATACTTCTGGAACTCACTGACCTTGATTGGAGTCCACCGTGTCCACCCAAAGTGGGCCGGGCCGCGGTGCAATGTCACTTGTTCACGTCATGTGACCCAGAGGCGCAACATACGGGAACATCAGAGAGTGCGATGCGATTCATTGCGGTTCGGGGAAGAGACCGTGACCGCGGCTTTTCTAAACAGTGTTCTTCAGAACTTGGGAGAAGTCATGCAGCCACTCTGTAAGGCTTGGCCGAAACTGCTCGGAAATGAAGGGGACCCTCTTCGATACACCTGACAGCTGTCAGATCTGGCCAGAAGCATCTGTCACATCATTCCGTCAGTCCTGCAGAGCACCCTACAGTAAGCTCTTGTGACTAGAACTTCTTCCCCCGCTTTGCTTGACTGGGGATGAAGGCGGTGAGCTTAAAGACAAAGAATAAGACCTATGGCTATTCTGAACCTCTTTGCTCAGAAGAGTCGGGGCCTGGATGATGTGGAGAACATCTACTTCGTACACATGACCAAGCCAGCGGTTCCAAGACGGCCAGAAGCGAGGTGCTGTTCCTGTCCACCCCCATACCGCCGTTTTTAATTTGGGAGACATGGGCACCATTTTTACGTTGCGAGGTCTTGCCTGTGAAGATACGGAGATCTCCAATGAGATGGCTTGGGGTGAAATAAACACAGCCGCGCTTCGACTGAATGTTCTCAGACATCGATCCGAACAAGTTCTTCATCGGCTGGGAAAGGCGTGCTGATTTGGTGATATACAACGTAGGGTGCCTGTGAATCCAGGTGGCTTCCGGCTTCGCAGCGTACCCCCTTTTGTTTCGGGGACCCTAAACAGAACTCCACCGACACAATCACAGCACATGTATGGATGGACACGATGCAGCGCTGTATTGCTGGTCGCAAAGGCGCGGGAGAGGCCAAAGACCCTCTTACAGCGGAAGTCAAAATAGCCGAAGAGTAGAAGCTGGACCATTAACTTGCGAAAATATGTGGAATCCCCAGATGTTGGCAGGCGGTACCGAGTACACCAAAGTATGGTGGACTTCGTTGGCCCCTATACAATCAGAGGATGTCTTCTTGCCTCATGCCCCGGCGACAGGGACGACCCCGAAATTACCTTCACATGTGATGCATTGATAGCCGATGGCGATGTCCATGACTGTATTATGTTGGCGCCACTTCTAAGTTGGGAGACCAACATTACAACTGCATGGGGTAGGGAGCTCCGCCGTCACTGTCCTGGATTCGCGAAGCAATGCGATGTGATAATTTGCTCGTAATGAAAGGAACACGCTGCAGTTTGACGGCGCATTGGGCGTCTCGCACTGGTGTGATTAGAGGGGGGGACATGACACGGCCTATATTCATGGCCAAAGCCAACGTGACGAGTAAGTTAGCATTTGGGAGGACACAAGATGTAGCTACCCTCCATACGTTAGCCTACCGTCACGCGTCCAACATGTCGGGAGGTCAGCAAAATGGTAAAGGGGAGAGCGCACATGGCCGTGATTCGTTACTCCATTATTTGATGTCCTATACAACAAGACACTTGATGACCCTGAAGCACTACAAAGGTGCATATGGTGTTGTCAAGTAAAGTGATTGTCAGAGTTGGGTGAATGAATGGCGTGGCGCCTTACCTTAGGCTTAGGGCCGGCGGAGGCTGTAATGGGGGCCTAATTGAAAGTGACCACCACCATTAGTCTTTGCACGCCCGACGTCCCCCAGTATGGTATGCCACCTCTTTTCGTGGTTTCTTTTGTGCTTCGCTGACGTTGTGAGAAATAGGTCGTTCTTGCCGCTTCAATATGCACCAAGGGGGGTAAAGGTGCGACAGCATAATTTGCTTGATATATTGTTCGTCGCACACCATTCACGAAACCAACATCAGCCGTGATCTCTCGACAATTCAGGGACATGTCCAGAACCAGGATCGACGCTTTACTGGCCTCTTTTCCAAAACTTATACCCGCAAATACGCAACACACTTCTGTTGAAACCGCAGAAGTTCGCTACGTTTACCAACTTCTTGAAGACCTTTACATCGTTCTCATCACCAACAAAGCCTCAAACATCTTGCAAGATATCGAGACGCTGCATCTTTTTGCTCGTGTCGTGTCAGATCTGTGCCGTAGTGCGGACCAACGAGAAATTGCAAAGAACTCGTTCGAGCTACTTGGCGCGTTTGACGAGATAGTGAGCTTGGGCTACCGGGAGCAAGTTAACTTGATGCAAGTTAGAAGCATTTTGGAGATGGAAAGTCATGAGGAGAAGATACAGGAAATAATCGCCAGGGTATGCTCGGTTCACCAAACTACTTCCGTTTTGAATGATATTCTGTGCAGAATAAAGAGGCCGAGGCCAAAGAGGAGCTGAAGCGCAGGGCCAAGCAGCTGGAAATGCAGAGACGGGAGCAGCAGAAACGCGCTGCCTCCGGTGGTGGCGGGCCAGGCGGCGGGAGTTACCTCGGCGGCGGTGTCTCTGGTTATGCCCCAATTTCACAACGATTTGACGCCCCCTCTCCTCCGGTTAGGACTGCATCACCTGTTCCTTCTTCGTTGCGGACTCCGTCATTCAAAGGCTCAGGCATGAAGCTCGGCAGCAAAAAGACAAAGCAGGCCGAGCTCCTGGACGCTCTGGGCGGAAATGCCCTTCTTTCCGAGGAAATTTCGGTTCCTAACACTCCAGACACGTCCACTCCCGAACCCAGTATAGTGAAGGACGCAAAAAGCTCTCTCCCGGCTGTCACTCCTGAAAGGTAAGTCCCTTTCCATCTGGTCTGGGAATCGTGTGTGACCCGTTTGCAAGTGTCCACATCACGATTAAAGAAAACATATCGCTGTCTCTGTCCCGTGAGGGTGGGCTGGAGTCACTCGAACTGAAAGGGGACATGAACCTACACGTGTCAGACTCATCGCTCTCCCGGATCAGACTCTCCCTCATACCATCCCCCTCCGCATTTGGACCGGAGCTTCAGTTTAAGCAACACCCGAACGTCGGGAAGTTTTCCGCGAACAAAGAAAGAACCATTGCGCTCAAGGACCCATCGCGTGAATTCCCCGTCAACCAGCCACTTTCAGTGTTGAAGTGGAGGTACTCGGGTAAGGACGAAAGTTATGTCCCGCTCTCCAGTGAGTACACTAGCATACTACCACATCACTTCTTTTGACGAACCCTGTCCTCGTTTTGGAAAGTTAATTGCTGGCCAACTCCTTCCAATAATGGCACTTGCGATGTCAACATCGAATACGAATTGGAAAACGAGAATGTTTCTCTTTATGACCTGGTTATTTCCATCCCGCTTCCGTTAGTGATTTCGACTCTTAACCACCTTCTCTAAAACCTTATAATACTTGTCAGCGCCGGTTCTTATCCGGTAGTGGCGTCTCACAGCAGCGAATGGCAGCTCAACCCGTCGGGTCACCGTCTTGATTGGACTGTCCCTCTTGTCAATGCCGAGGAACGATCGGGGTCTTTGGAATTCTCCATCACTGGTAGCGAAGTTAACACATTCTTCCCTGTCCATGTGTCTTTTGTGGGGTTGGGGAGTATCGTAGGTATTCGTGTGGCATCTGCGTCTCACGTTGAGGGCGGCGAGAATGTGGTGTTCTCAGAAGAGGCAAGCTTCGTTACCGACAATTATTTTGTCGTATGAATTTTGTAATGCAGAGCATAGAGTGTCATTATAATGTTTACAACTTTGCCGGACGAGCAGTCTGCAGCGCTTGTGGCATGTTCAAAGCATTGATTGGTGGACGGTTTGGCTTGACACTGACCTACAAAGATGGTAACGGAATGAATGCCCTCATACGTTGGCCAAATTCGTGGTGCTCTGTATTTGTGGAGACCAGATCCATCTCTGGCTTATCTCCGTACAACAACAGGAAGACCGCCGAGAGACGGGCTTCGTGTGAACCGCGCCTCCAATTCATCAGGCCAGGGGTTGCAGTAGCCAGGACCAGCATTCATTTCATTCAGAAGCGTCGCACGCCACCTACGGTAACTTTTGTCCCTGGAATCCCTTCTGCCTTGTATTATTGGTTATTTCTGTTCTATCGGGGTCTCAATTTTTTTTTTTCAAGTTTCAGCTTACCCCTGCAGGGGTTTTCGCCTCGCGTGCATTACGGTAACGCGTATATGACGTGTCGGAAGTACAAACAAACCTATGATACGGTTGCTTAGGAATTCTCTCTGTTTGAATGGGTTTGTCAACGTTGGAAGGTTCAGAAGCTTCAAGTTGATAGGCGAAGTCTTGAGCTTAGTTACCCAGGCTACAGACGTAAGTCGTCATTCAGGTTGGCTCCACTATGACCCGGAACCAATGCGACAGGTCAGGTCGCCTTCCTAAAGCTGGGGTTCATCTGAACCAATGAGTACCATAAGTCGACTACGTGACACCACACCGATGACATAGTTTCTGGGATTGTTAAAGCAATCTGATCAACCTGACTGAGTATAAACATGTCCTGAAGACCATAAAGCAACCTATGCAGAAAGTTTTACGAAAGAGATACCTAGCAAAGTGTTCATAAAACATAGAAGGGAAATGGGGGTGTAGCCAGTACGTATAAGATGCATCGTCAGAGCAAACAAGAAAAGGTGCGATTGTCCAGGAGACGTTAATGAGATGTTAATGTGCAAGATTGGTGTAAACGAAGCATACTAAATGAACAACAACGACCCGTTCTGCCGGCGTCGTGGATGTCGGGGTGCCGTGCCATAGCACAATTATTTGGCTAACCGACGGTTGTGGCCTTAAGCTTGTCTGGTGCATCACCAATCCTCCCCTCCTCGTCAGGAGCACCAGCACTCGCGTGCACATCACCCGTGGACAACCGATTTGGGGATGTTAATGACCGGCGTGGCGACGTGGGGCCTTCTCCCGCGTTGAGATATTGAAGGTGGGAAGCGGAGAGTGACCTTGGCATAGGGGCCACCATTATGGGAGGGACCAACAAAGTAGGAGAGGGTAATGGCAGCGATCCAAAGGTCATGCTTTTCGTGATTCCTATGGTTGGTGGATTCACTCGTGGAGGTGGGACCTGGGTATTTCTCGGGTCCACCAGCATCTGGAAGGCTAAAAGACAAGCAAAGGCGTCGTTTCCGGCGTTGTGTAGGACGAAATCGAGAGGAATGTGGAGTGAGTGGAGTATGCTGCGAAGGGAGAGTAATGAGCCTGGTTGACGAGGGGCCCCCGTTTTAGCATCGAGCATCGCTCCACGGAGTCCCGCTTTGAATAGGCAACTCTCGTAGACAGTAACATCAATTACCAAAAGATTATGGGGCAATTCTAGTGTGTGGAGTCAGTACTAGTGGCAGTACCACATCTAAATCGATAGATGGGCGCGTACTTATCTTCATCTCCTCCAATCGGAGAAGATCTTCCGTGGCGGAGTGGGTCACTAGGATTACGGCGTTGGCTTGGGTCTCGGAATCAGGACTGGCGAGACTGCTGAAAACAGGCATATCAAAGGAGCGTATCTTCGAGACAGTTTGTCTTACCTTATGATAGCCTGGATAATCTGTGGCATTTTATTCCTAGACACAACTTGACTCTCGCCATACTGAGAAAGAATGCTATGTCTGGGTAAACTTGAGGGGGGTTAAGTGAGAACACCTTACTGCGTACTGTCAACCACGGATCAGCAACTTGAAATTTCGGGCTTGACAAGATGGCCTGCCTACCTGCCTAGGAAATGTCGGATTGTACTTGTTGCGGAACTTGTCCGCATATTCGCTGACGATGTAGTGTCCTCTTCTATCGATGGAAGATGGAGAGAGGTTCCGGAGAAACACGAATAGCACCCTACCTGTAGTTCTCCTCGGGAATTGGCGGCCAAGTTCCTAGACTGAAGTATGCCATTAAAGTCAACTCGATCAGCATACGATTTCCCAACTCACGCGTCCAAATGGCCGCAACGAACGGTTGCGTAGCCCCATTCGAGAACAGATGCGGCGTTTCGCTCCCAGCTCTCGAAGTCGATGGCAAAGAAAGACTTGTCGTGAAGGTCCCAAAGTTCCTGGATCGCCCTCGGCTCACCGAGACGAATACGAGCTTTGAGAGCAGAGAGGCGGACGGCGCGCAAAGTTGCATGAAGCTTCTTGTACGAGGAATAGTCGGAAATAGTTCGGAGATGTCGTTGGTGGGTCTCAAGCGGATGTACTTTCACGACGTTGTCAACCAGTGGTAACGTGTCTCCGAATCGTGTCTTGATCATCTTTACGAATGCACCAATGGACGTCATTCTCGTGACGATATGAGCCCTCCCCGTGAATGCATCTGTTGCAGTGATAACGGGCCACGAAAAAGATAGGAAACCTTCAAAGGTGTTAAAAAGATGGCCCCATGACCGTTCATACCTGTTCCGGCAAGTATGGCATCAAGAGTCAGTCGTTCAAGGGCATATGAACATTTCCACTTGCCAGGGTATTCCGTTGAGCTGAAAATATCCCATATACGCCGCGTACACCTATCAATATAGTGTAAGGGCAGGGACGAAAGTATGATCCTATGTGCGCGCACAGACTGAAGGTCGTACTCCCATCCTTGACTATCGACGAGATGAAAATCGGACATCCAGTGCGAAAGCGTGTACGTGTACAGTACTGTGTGTATGTACCAGCTAACATCGCTATACATCCGCTGCCCACACTAAACCCTTCGGCGCCTCAGACTACCAAGTTTGGGATAGTTCATCTGTCGCTTAACATGCTGTTACCCGCTTCGGTTCCTTTTTTTTTTTGGTTGGTTGAGTGAACCCAGAAATCGCACGTGATGTTTAATTATATTGCCAAGTCGCTATACAACAACAAAATACTCTGAGACCTGTTAAGTTGCGTCGTTAGCTATAATATCTTGGGTAGTGATGAATATAAGATCAGAGACTTGAATCATTCCCGAAGGAAAATAAGCTCAACGTGCCGAAACACATCACAGATAGAACGTTCTGCATCCCGAGGAGGAGGAAATGACGGCAACACTCACAAAACCGAGGGATACGAATAAGTCATGAAACGGGTATATACTTAGCGATTGCACCTCGCAACTTTTAGCCTGGAGAGAAAGAGATCATCAGAGAACGGTTATGGAAGGAAGAGATTTAGTCAGTAAATATATCGTATTCGTTTCTTATGCGCACTGGCATCAAAGTGAGCTGAGTACTTATTCTCATCAGGAATAATGGGGAATCCGGTAGGAATCCAGCCGTAACTGGGAAGAGAGAGACTCACCACCATCGGGAAGCAAGCAGACTCGTGGGAAAGAGTGTGGGGTGCGTGTCAACTGCGCGACCACGTGCTTGAAACTATACTGTACAGATTATCAATAAGGTTTAAATTCCGCTGGAGGATGGCGGCGTCGTCGGTGTGCTCGCAGTATTCTCCATACCGTATTTTTCAGTAGACGAGATGCAAATATTCGTCAAGACCCTCACGGGAAAGACTATCACTCTAGAGGTGGAGTCTTCTGACACAATTGACAATGTGAAAGCGAAGATCCAGGACAAGGAAGGGTGGGCTGGCTATCTTTTCGTGTCCTTGCCGGTCTTACTCGTCCACTTTCAGCATTCCCCCAGATCAACAACGACTCATTTTCGCTGGAAAGCAGCTGGAGGATGGTAGAACATTGAGTGATTACAACATCCAAAAGGAGTCGACACTTCATCTCGTTCTTCGGTATGTCCCTTACTGTCGCAGTGGCCCACTTGTCTGATATCGCGCCTTTCTGAAGCCTGCGCGGTGGCCTCATTGAGCCTTCGCTCAAGGTGCTGGCGAGCAAATACAACTGTGACAAGCAGATCTGCCGCAAATGCTATGCTCGCCTTCCTCCCCGTGCTACCAATTGCAGGAAGCGATCATGCGGACATTCTTCGCAGCTTCGTCCGTGAGTGTTGTTGGATCTGAGCTCTCCGTTGCTCCCCACTCATTTTTCTTACAGGAAGAAGAAGCTGAAGTAGACTGTTTATGCGTTGTGGGTGGATGGTTGTCGACGTGTGTTGTATGGGTATCTCTCAGTCGCGTACCTGTAGCTCCCCTCCATTTTTTACATAATCAGTAAGAACCTTTCTGACGCCAATTCGCTGGCGACTTTGAGAATGATGACGGGACTAGCGAAGACTCTTGTTTATTGTTCGAGATTCAAGAGAAATTTATCGTCAATACGTGCATGTTAATATCCTTTGTGTTTTTCTTCTCTTCCTTGACATTCTTCCTCACTAGGAGCTGCAAGCAGCCTTTCGAGACCCCGCGTCCCCGTATCACATTCCCGAGGGCTCACAAGGACCCGCTTCTCCAGACGAGCAGCCCACAACGCTATCCGCAGCGGAGGAGGGCCGTGCATACTTTGTGGGTCGCGGGTTTGATTCTGCTAGCTTCTGGGAGCAACCCATAGTTTGGGGAGATCATGATGCCTTCCAGTATGTAATCACCTCCATGGTGCTCTCCCTTTGTCTCACTTGTTCGCTAGGCACGTCAATAATGTCAAATATGGTGCATATTGATCATACATGTCCTGGCCATCCCTGCTTACCTTCACCTTCTCGCAGTTCGCTTCTTCGAGTCGGGTCGCATAAACTGGATTTCTTCTATCGGCGAGGAGCTTGGCGGACAGGCCCAAGCTGATGCGTTCCTCCGCGCGCAGGGTATTTCCTTTATTCTAAAGTCCATCGAGGTCAACTTCCGCAAGCCTGTGCAATATCCAGATACAGTGAGTTTCGTTCATCTATAACTCCTCGGGTATTGGTGATGGATCCGTGGGAACAGCTATTGATCGCCCACAAGCCTGCGCTGGAGCCCGACCCAAAGCGGGCAAGGACGCAGTTCCTGATGCACGCGGGGGCATTTTCGTACGCGCAACGCGCGGTCGTCGCAGACTCGACGAGTGTGATAACATGGTATGATTACCGCAAACTCGCAAAGTGTGACCCCGGCGATGATTACTGGGCTCCCATCCTTGCACGTATGAAATAAGGAATGTAGTACTGTGCACGGTATATCATTCACTGCAACGCTCTCGGCTGTCTAGCTATCTACCGACGGACCTGCTGCTTACGCTGCGGAGGACGGCGTGGCGTTGTTCCTGGAGTGGGTGGGATGGAAGTCGAGCGAGTACAGTACGAGTCACTGTACATGTTCCGAGTCCCTCCGCGCCCTTGTTGTCTGCTCCTCGCACATAGTCCCACCTTCCATCACTATCCACGCAACCACAATTGAACTGGCAAACTGAGCACCAGTTTCACAGAAGCACCGAGCGAGCGGTATAAGAATTATTGCAAGTCCAGCAGCGTGCCTGTCATGACTGCGGCGTCAGACTGCCAGTGGCGGATCGCAGCAGCGAGCGTAGCTGCGTAGGTTCCCTACCGCCTGTCGCAGTTCACCTCTCCGGCTGGACCTGCAGGTGTCGCGTCCGCCCGTACCTAGCAACGCACTTCAACGCACCCTCCAGCACGTCGCCCATGACCCGAGCGCTCCCGAGTCCCGAGGTAATCAGTATTTTGGCATCCAATTCTCTTTCACACATTCCTCCCTTTGTGGTTGGCGCTGCACTTGACATTGCTACCGGAGCACGTTCTCTGTCTCGCGGATCTATTACTGTAAGTTCTATCGCCTATTCGTGATCAGAGTATGTTGATAATAATTTTGTGCGATGAAAAACGCGGCCATGACCGCATCGCCAGGTGCCATGAGGTAAACCAGCTGTTCTGTTACCCAGAGGGCATTGCTTGCGTTGTGCTCACAGATGAGAGTCATGAAACTTGTCTCGCCGATATTCCACGGCAAAGCGTCCCGTGTGTTCCGGCCGCATCGACTGGAATCGACGACGCAGGACGCAGTCTTCAAGACGCATTAGGAGATTTGGCCGTCTGGGCAAATATTTACTTGTCAATTGAACTGCATTGAGCCGGTGCACATCTCACTATTTTGGTTCTACGCATAGAATAATCCCTTGTCCATATGTCAGCCGAAGCGAGGCAATTCGTCCGCTTTGACGTAGTCCGCATGGTCCTTGCAATGGCCCTGGTGTGGCATCATCGCGATTCTTGCAACGCTCGCGATTGCTGTTCTCCGATTATTATTTGCCGATTGCCAACTGAACCTTTTGTTGTGACAGTCTCCGAGAGTCACTGGCGGTGGCACTGTTGTGGACTCCGAGTCGGGTCGCTGGAAAACCTCATCGTCGATCTGGCCTCCAAGCTTTAGGACGTCTTGTTGGATTCATGATGCGCTGGCCCGAACTCAGTAACGTTCGCTTCGCTGAGTGTCGTTATGGCCACCGTGCCGGATGACCTCCGCGGGGTTTGATCAAATTGATCGCCGTGATGTCCGTCCATCTAACAAGTAGGAATGAGCGACTATTGTTTCTCGTTTACTATCGGAGTTCGGAGTTGGGTACAGCAGGATGACACACAGTTGTCTCAGATTGCCTCGACGTACAGGCCCGATTTGTTCCGACGAATGGGCTGCTCGGCTCAGAACTACCGGTGGGGGCTGTACACCCATTCAATTAGACGTGAGCAATTCCGAGGCCCATTCTTCGAGGAGACGAGGGGGGCACGATTGAATGCCATGGCCTTCGTCCAAGTGAGTGAATGTTGTACGGGTCGATAGCTGTTACTACTGTAGGAGGTGTTGGACCAGTGATGCGACTATGGCAGTTGAGGTGAGATTAATGGATAATGTGCTTTGCGTATGATATTAATGCGCACTGCCACAGTACTGCCGCAGCTTGCAGCAGCTCGCCATAGGCCAGGATGAGGAATTCAGGAAAACCTCTCCCTGTCAGCGAACATCTAATTTTTAGGGATAGCGCGCCTTTCAAGTCTGCACTGACACATGTATAAAAGTCTCGAGCCTCAGCCCTACTCATTTTTATCAAACAGTGCCCATCCCTCCCTTCAGAGAATATTTGCAGACCTCGTAGTCTCTATCTTCCTTGCCTACAGTGCTCCCCGCTTCATTTTCCTACGCGCTCTCATTCCACCCTACTTTCTTGTCGAGATGATCTCCAAGTTATTCCTCATTCAAGCATTCGTTGCTCTCTTAATCATTGCTTTGACATCCCCCGTCAATGCTGCTGCCATTGCTCCTGGTCGTCAGTTCCTCTTTCTCGTCCTCATTGACAGAGAAGATCTTTGCTAACTTCCAATCAAGTTGCTCGCGATCTGCGCCGGGACTCAGTGCCAGCATCAGCCCGATTTATCGAAGAACCCAAAATTAAAAAAGTTAAAGTCCCGTGTGCCGGTATTACCGATCCCGTAAAACTCGATTCGTGCAAACTCAAGCACACTGGCCCGGGCAAGCACCATAAGGTCTAGGGTGCTCACGGGGTTGACACAACCGGGTATAAGATCATAACGTCTTATGAGCAGCCCCATTGGTTTCGCCGTGTGCTTACATTACAGTCACGAGTTTACAGTACTGTAATGCCAGCTGCTATGAAATCATAAGGTCATGCGAGTCCTATGCCGTTGTGAGAACAATACAATATCATTCTTAACATTTGAGGCCTTTACAAGGTTCCCCACAGGTTGATGTATTGTTCAGACGATGGGGTGTGTGCAAGAATGATATTGATGGTAAAAATAAGGACAAGTATTACTACTACAATGTGTGGTGAAGAATAGCTGGAGAGCGTGAGCCATTTCGGATTACCGTAGATCCGAGAGAGCACGCACGGGGAAGATCGCAGTTCACAGTCGTCCCAGTACGGTTGAGATGGCTTGGACACCGGGGGTGGTGACTGGCTCTGGTGGGTGGGTTGGGACGTGGGGGTGCGGCGGACTCAGGAGTAGTTGCCAGTCGAGCAAAGACGTAAAACATGGACTAGCCCACCGCGAGGTCGAACTCGCAGCCTTCAGATTGAGCTCATGGGCCATGGCGCGACCGTGCACCCACTATAAGAGTCTGAGGCTCTATCTATAGATCTAGGCGGGCAGTAGTAAATGGACCGAATAACGGTTACTGCCAGTGGACTCTGAAGATCTGAAGCGCTCTTCACGCCGGGACTGGGGAGCGTCTTCACCGAGAGTAGGGGACACCCCAGGACGCTACATGTTATGCAATTCATTATCACTTTTTCTTGAGGAGAACGACGAAACGTCCACAGCTCACGTACCTCAAGGTTTTTCCGTTTTCCTGATGAGAAGTCCGCACCCATCCACTGACGGTCGGGATTTGTGGACAACACATCAACCTCGGGTCGCTGGAAAACCTCATCCTCGATCTGGCCTCCAAGCTTTAGGACGTCTTGTTGGATTCATGATGCGCTGGCCCGAACTCAGTAACGCTCGCTTCAGTCGCTGAGTGCCGTTCTATGGTATGAGCATCGGGAACAACAAGACCATCCCTGTGCTGGGTAACCCCCGTGATCACGGGGTTTCATCGCCTTGATGATGTCCATCCATCTAAGAAGTAGGAATGAACGACTATTGTTTCTCGTTTCTCAGAGATTGGAGGTACAGCAGGACGACACACAGTTGTCTCAGATTGCCTCGAAGTTTTGTGAGTGTCGTACAGGTCCAATTTGTTCCGACGAATGGGCTGCCCGGGTCAGAATTACCGGTGGAGACTGTACCCCGAATTCAGTTAGACGTGAGCAAATTCCCAGGCCCATTCTTCGGAGGAGAGGAGGGGGGTACGATTGAATGCCATGGCCTTCGTCCAAGTGAGGAATGTTGTACGGGTCGATAGCTGTTACTGTAGGAGGTGTTGGACCGGTGATACGACTGATGCCTACTAGTACTGGCAGCTGAGGTCAGCGAACTGTAGAGATTGCTAGGACTGGTTTAGCGGGTGAGATAAGGGGTACGCGTGCGGGTTATCTAGATAGATAAAGATCTAATCTACGGTGTAAGTCTGTGATAAGGAATGTAAAATACCGGCTCACCTCAGTGGTCGTGCGTGCGGCACAAGCCTTGAAGCCGCTTGAATAACTGAGGGAGCTGCTAATCAGCCTGCTATTTACTGTGGCTCTTTTATATCTACTGTATGTGGGCTCGATGCCCAGTGGTTTGGTATGCTAATGAATATATTGTAATATACTACTGAATGGCATTGATCGTATGGTAAAGCTGCTAACTGCATGCACAGTACAGTGCGCGCGTGCACTGTACATGGGCGCTACCACGGGCGCTCGGAGCAGCGGTATTTGCTTCCGCGCCGCGCTCACTTCAACATTCATGCACTCATGCACTGCCTTGGACCTAGCCTCATTTTTTCCGAATATGTATTCCACGTGTAGGACAAATAAGCGATCACGCCATGGGCGTTCTATGTATGACGTGTTTAACAACTAGGATGTTGCGTGAATTATCTCGTATCCAAATCCCAAACTGCAGGGTTTCGTGCATAGCTGTGTTTCAGGATTCTGATGCAGGGCAGTGGCTTTTCGAAGAGCTACTGTAGTAGATTGGGCAGTCGAGGAGGACGGCACCCCACAGGGGCATGCCACCCACGAGACAATCAGACAAGGATTCCAGTTCTTTGTATTCGGCCCATGACCGAATAGGGAATTCATGATCATCTATATAGAACCATCACACCCCTTAACGTACTGCCGATCATGCTCCTCCCACTAGGAATGAGTCTATACTCAGTCTGGTACGAAAACGAGGACGGTGCGTGCGGTGTGCGTGCATACTGTGCGTGTATTTTACCCACTTACAGACACTCGAGCCGGGCCATCACTCTTTCTCCCCAGCACACACTTAACTCACTTGTACAGCTATTAGATGGCCGCTCAACAAGATTTCGATTCTAACCAAATGTTCCTGAATGCGTGTGTATTGCTAGATGGCCTGTGGCCTATCACCGTGACTGTTCTAATAGTGATCCATTATTCCAGCCCAGGTCCCTCGGCATCGCAGAACACAGGGCAAGGGTGCGTCAACTTCTTTGTGGTAGTGTTACTGCTCAAGAACCATCCTATACAGTGCTCAAATCGCCGAATCGCACGTAAACCTATCTGAGCAACACGTTGTGGTGACGGGTTCGTGCATATTAATAATCCCAATTCCTTGATACGGCAATGCCTTGATACTTTTCAATACTTTGCTAAGTTCATCGAGCCGTTAATGTTCCAAGTATCAAAAAGTGTCCTTTAATCAAGAAAAGGAAGGTCTTCGTCACTGCATCCTCCAACCCTGAGACAACGGCGAGGACCGCAGATGTTCCGGTTGAGGGACAAATGGCGAAGTGGAACCAGATCCTGGACCCATTGTAGGTCTTCCCTCTTTCCCTCCAATTTATGGCTAAAAAGTTCCATTCAGTCTTGTACAACCGTCTTCGCGTCTCACTCTTTGCCTTTATGCAAAGCGATCCGCACATCCCGACATCCTTATAGGCACCCATGAGATGCGGATACCCCTATCCTCTCAAAGTGGTTCGTTTTGCTGAGATTTCCTTTCGTTAAATCAACCGAACATCTCGCGTGCAGATATCCAATGTGTCCTTGGGGGAGCTGCGCGGCCGACGCAACTGGTCACACTGCATATAAATGTCAACATTACACCTCCGAACCTGTACAACAGCCCCCCAAGTATACCGATCGAAGATGTCGATTCTCCTGCCGAAGAAGCTACTATACCGGGACACGTTCAATTCCCCACCCCCGAACATATTTTACCCCCGTCGCATCACCAACCAGTCGAAGCTGGGAATAATAAGCCACAAGAGGTGTCGACTGCTAGTGCTACGAATCCTCGTCTTGCTCTCGCTCAGGCCGATCAGGCCATGAAGCGGATGAACCGATTGAATACGTGGAAAGGCGCCGTCGGGAGGGTCAAGTGGGTGATGGATACGTTGAGTCCAATTGCAGAGGTGCGCGTAATACCCTTTGATGTCCTTAGCTGAGCTAACCTCCACATTTAGCATTTCGCACTCGCAAAGATGGCGCACGGTTTACTCTCAGAAATCCCAAAGGCACGTCCATTTGTGTCTTTTTCCGAACGAGACGCTCATGCCATATTCGTCTGGATGGCAGACGATCCTAGAACAGGATCATCATGACGACAATGTCCAAACCCTGCTCCGAGCCATCCATGACGCGTTTGATTTTGCACATGATAAGGACACTTTATTAATAAAATCCATCAAGCCAAGATCCGAACAGGCACGCATCCTTACTCTCATGATGCAGGATGTTGGTGCGTGCTGCGATTTTATTAAATCATATGCAAAGCACACGGAATTCTGTACGTCGTCTTGATCTGCTTCATTAACTTTTGCAAACATGCTATTTTCAGGGAAGCGTACGTTAGATAACATAGGCGGCGGACCGGACAAACAAATCAAGAAGTTGTCGGATGTCCTTGTCAAACGCCGAACGGCCTTCCTGGACCTGGCTGTCATCTCTACACAGACCACTGTCATCTCTACGCAGACTGCTGTCATCTCTACGCAGACTACTGTGTTCCAAATTCTGAACGACGTGGTAAAAATCTCGACTCAGCTCCAGGACCTGTCAAGCCAGGTTTCAGACGTCCGTAGGTAGTCTTTGATGGCTTTTGGGTTACCGATCCGATATTTGTCATAGAACTCGATGCAATAATCGAAAAAATCCCCCACGGGGTCAACTCGCGATTTAGTCCCGACAAGGGCTGTCTTGTGGGAACACGCGTGGCATTCCTGGACTTCATTACCAATTGGGTGGATGGCCCGGACGCCGACTCGGAACGTGGTCTCGTTCTTTTTGGGCAAGCAGGCACGGGAAAGTCATCGATCGCCCATGAGATCGCACGACTCTTCCACAAAATGAACCGCCTCACCTCATCATTTATCTTTTCACGGAGGGAGCAATCCGAACGGAAGGCCTACCTTCTCTTTACGACTCTTGCCCGCCATATCGCCGACCGCTATCCTCCGTTTAAAATCGCTCTCGGACGGGTCCTAAAGAACAACACCGATCTTCAAGGTGGCACTCGTGACTATGGTACCCTGTTCGATTCCCTTATCCTGGAACCACTCCAGAACCTACATATCGTCGGTATTATTCTCGTCGTAATCGATGCTCTCGACGAGAGTGAGGACACAACTGGGTTACCCGCATTCCTCGCAGAAAACCTCAACAGACTTCCATCGAACTTCCGCGTGGTCATTACCTCGAGACCAGAGCATGCTATCGTATCTGCGCTTTCCAGAGCGCCATCAGTCAAGATCAAGTTCATGAATGATACCGAGCTCGCTGCTGAGACGGATAAGGACATTCTCACCTTTCTTCGGGGAAAACTCCGGGCAAATAAGTTCGGAAATTACGTCGAAGCGCTAGCAGTGAAGGCAGAGGGATTATTTCAGTGGGCAGCGGTCGCCTGTCAACTTGTCCTAGATCCTCCCGAGCGCTTTCTTTATGACGAGAAAACGTGTATCGAACATCTTTTGGAGTCCGGTTCAAATCGCAGTGGCCTCGACAAGTTGGACGGGTTATACAAAGAAGTCCTGGAAGGGTACTTCAAAGAAAAGGAAACACGAGATCTCTTCCGCTCTGTTGTTGGACAACTGATTACTTCAATCGAACCCCTCACTACCCGCTCACTCATTACTCTACGACAACACGCCTCTTATGACAAGCGCGATGGTGCCGGAATACTCCGTCGCCTTGGCTCACTGTTCAGTAATGTCGATTCATCCGACAACAGTCTTCCAATCATCCCTCTCCATACGTCATTCCGTGACTTCCTCATAAATGAAGACAAGAGTGGCGATTTTTATGTCGGTGTCCGTGATGCTCACCATCAATTGGCCGATTCCTGTCTCAATCTACTACTCGATCCCCTCGGTGGCCTCAAATTCAACATTTGCAAACTCGAAACATCGTATCTCGCCAACGATGACGTCGCAGACCTGGACACCCGCGTTGATCAACACATTCCACCCGCTCTGTTGTATGCCTGTCGATTCTGGGACGATCATTTGAAACACACGGATTTCGAGACGGATCTGTTTCGAAAAGCTGAAACTCTTTTCAAGGAGAAATTTCTGTTTTGGCTGGAGGCCCTTAGCTTGACCAGAAATATTGGTCTTGCCCCATCAGCGTTCGCAAATCTGAACATGTGGTTGGCGTCTAGTCAGGGTGTGAGTATAACTGCTGCTCCGATGAGAAATGCCAATGACTAATTAGAATGTTATAATAGGATTCCTGGAGAGAGCTTGAGGAATTGAGGTTATTCGTCGATGACGCCGCTGCATTTGTACGACATTTTGGGATGCTGATGGCAAAAAGTGCTCCACATATCTATCTTTCCGCTCTACCATTTGCGCCGGCCTGTTCTCTTGTCTCCACGCATTATTCCAGCTTATTTCCTCGAACCCTACACGTGGAACATGGACGGTTCTCTCATTGGCCATCATCAGAGACGACGATTTTAAACTTCGGGACAAGCGTCATATCCGTGGCATTCTCGCCGGATGGCCAACACATCGTCTCGGGTTCAGGCGATGGGACAATTCGTGTGTGGAATGCCACGACGGGGAGACGGCGGCAGGCCCTTTCACAGGACACACTGGTTCGGTCAGGTCTGTGGCATTCTCGCCGGATGGCCAGCACATCGTCTCGGGTTCAGGCGATGGACAATTCGTGTGTGGAATGCCACGACGGGAGAGACGGCGGCAGGCCCTTTCACAGGACACACCGGTTGGGTCAGATCTGTGGCATTCTCGCCGGATGGCCAGCACATCGTCTCGGGTTCAGGCGATGGGACAATTCGTGTGTGGAATGCCATGACGGGAGAGACGGCGGCAGGCCCTTTCACAGGACACACCGGTTCGGTCAGGTCTGTGGCATTCTCGCCGGATGGCCAGCACATCGTCTCGGGTTCAGAAGATCGGACATTCGTGTGTGGAATGCCACGACGGGAGAGACGTCGGCAGGCCCTTTCACAGGACACACCGGTTCGGTCAGGTCTGTGGCATTCTCGCCGGATGGCCAGCACATCGTCTCGGGTTCAGAAGATCGGACGATTCGTGTGTGGAATGCCACGACGGGAGAGACGTCGGCAGGCCCTTTCACAGGACACACTGGTTGGGTCTGGTCTGTGGCATTCTCGCCGGATGGCCAGCACATCGTCTCGGGTTCAGACGATCGGACAATTCGTGTGTGGAATGCCACGACGGGAGAGACGTCGGCAGGCCCTTTCACAGGACACACCGGTTGGGTCATGTCTGTGGCATTCTCGCCGGATAGCCAGCACATCGTCTCGGGTTCAGACGATCGGACGATTCGTGTGTGGAATTCCACGACGGGAGAGACGTCGGCAAGCCCTTTCACAGGACACACCGGTTGGGTCAGGTCTGTGGCATTCTCGCCGGATAGCCAGCACATCGTCTCGGGTTCAGACGATGGGACAATTCGTGTGTGGAATGCCACGACGGGAGAGACGTCTGCAGGCCCTTTCACAGGACACACCGGTTGGGTCTTGACTGTGGCATTCTCGCCGGATGGTCAGCACATCGTCTCGGGTTCAGGCGATCGGACAATTCGTGTGTGGAATGCCACGACGGGAGAGACGTCGGCAGGCCCTTTCACAGGGCACACCGGTTGGGTCTGGTCTGTGGCATTCTCGCCGGATAGCCAGCACATCGTCTCGGGTTCAGAAGATCGGACAATTCGCGTATGGAATGCCACGACGGGAGAGACGGCGGCAGGCCCTTTCACAGGACACACCGGTTGGGTCTTGTCTGTGGCATTCTCGCCGGATGGCCAGCACATCGTCTCGGGTTCAGACGATCGGACGATTCGTGTGTGGAATTCCACGACGGGAGAGACGTCGGCAGGCCCTTTCACAGGACACACCGGTTGGGTCATGTCTGTGGCATTCTCGCCGGATGGCCAGCATATTGTCTCGGGTTCAGGCGATCGGACAATTCGTGTGTGGAATGCCACGACGGGAGAGACGTCGGTAGGTCCTTTCACAGGACACACCAATTGGGTCGTGTCTGTGGCATTCTCGCCGGATGGCCAGCACATCGTCTCGGGTTCAGGCGATCGGACGATTCGTGTGTGGAATTCCACGACGGGAGAGACGTCGGCAGGCCCTTTCACTGGACACACCGGTTGGGTCAGGTCTGTGGCATTCTCGCCGGATGGCCAGCACATCGTCTTGAGTTCAGGCGATCGGACAATTCGTGTGTGGAATGTTACAATAAGGAAAACAGAAACTACAAATGAAGTTGACTTCACTGATCACTTCATGATCAATGACGAGGGATGGATATGTGGTAGTAAAGACGAACTTTTGATGTGGATCCCATCGGTACATAGGGAATATCTTCACCGTCCAAGTACTATTTGGATTTCCGGTAAACGTGGAACCAGTCTTAATGTTTCTAATTTCGTGCATGGACGCAGTTGGGCCACTTGTATTGTGTATTGATACGCAGATATAGTACTACAATGATCTACGGTTTTATTGTAGATCTTTTAAACCACCTTGGAACTATACGACGGAGTAATCGGCCACACGTGATCGTTACAGGGTCCCCAGAACAAACAAGTACAAATGGATTTGCAGAGAAAAAAGAGCCTTCAAAAACCCTGTAAATCGCCCACAACTCATGGACGAGTTGCTGTAATGTCCTTCACTTCACATGTGCATTGCTTCTGCGAGAATACATATACACCTGTCACCCCAAAAAAGGGATTCCTTCATCGGTTTCAGTCAAAAATGGCTCGACAGGTGTGTTTGCCCATGTTTGCAATTCTCAAACAGGCAACTCCATCTAAATCGGGCCTTATCCAGCCACTCACACAAAGAGACCGTCAAAATCCCCACACAAAGGTCCTCTTACTCTCCATAAATTGGCATATACATTTCCCGTACTACAATACATGGCTCTATCATAAAATTGGGCGGATTCTCTGTCGATTCATGGTGCTCTGACAATACCAGTGTCTTCTCGCGGCCCCTCATTATCCCCTACTCGCGCAAACATGTCCAAAGCATAAACATGTGGCTCCTTCCACACAAACAGGTCCAAATTGTACCCTAAGCCATGAATAGACATATACGTACCTGACTAGCGAGCCCCCGCAGGATTTACCTGCGTCCACTTCTAATGTATATCCCTTTCGCATCGTTGTTGGGCCTCCAGGCCGCAATTGCACCACATGTGCTCAAGCAGCCCATGTTTAATATAAACCCTCAAAACGCGCCACTCCGCTCTTTGCCTGACACCTCTAACACGCGTCGATCTGCCGGCACAGCCCCAGGGGGTGCTTGCACATCCGAGTCCAAAGGGGTTCTCTGCACATGCTGCTCAACACCACCACGGCAGCCACGTCATCATCCTCATCCTTTACTTCTGCAAGGAGGAAAAAGGGATGGCAGAGGAACGAGTATGGTGATGGAGAGCCTGAGGAAGAGGCGATAGGGATGGTAACGAATTGTGGTAATTTTCTGAGGACCAGGGTACAACTTTGTGAGTTACTGAAATATTGGTTCGTGTTTGTGCGATGTTCAGGTTTTTGACCTGGCAGTCTGACACTCCAGAGCACTCGGCATGCCGACGAGATCCCAATCAGGACTGGCGTGCACGCGGTGTAATCATGATAACAAGACTAAATCTATTGCCAGTGAGCCGACCTATACCCTCTTTTGGTCTCACTCACGCCGCTCTCATGTTTGATACCTTACCCACTTTAGGACACTCTCTTATCCCCAGTACAATATAGCACCCTTATTTCTATTGAGACTGCCACCCACTCGTTGGCTAGTCCCCACTGCCCTGTGGCAAAGTTGCCATGAGCCACATGTATTTGGCTGTGGGAGACGAGGGGGATCAGCAACGTGAATATGCGACGACTTCCGTTGCACTCTAGCATCAGAGCCATACGCCATGTCCCCTTCTCTCCCTTCACCAACTGTAGAACATCCGGTATCTGCATCGGGTGCTGTCAGATCGATGTTCGATCTGACGATACCTTCGGGACTCCGACCTTGGCCGGCAGACCGGTCAGCGTGGAGAGGGAGAAGGTCAGCAAATTAGCGGCGGCACAATGCCGCTTATAGATGCAACAGTTATATTGATTACTCGATGAATTCGCGTACAAGGAGGACGATGACACGGAACTGTTCACACCGATACATGCATATGATGCGATGAAGGAGAAGAGACAATTCAAGAGTATCCTGGTGCGTTCCTGCACCAAGTAGTGCCGTTATGTTATTGATCTGTGCTGGCTTGCTACTGACTTCTATTTCTGCGCACAGCCCGGCCTTAGTTTACAACACTGAGGAGGAACACAAAGAGAGGTCTCAGTTGCGCGAAGGCGAGGGCTAGACTGGGGTGGGAAAGTGTCTACATAGTGCGTCAATCCTTCCTTTGATGCAGCGGGCCTAGCGTTGTTGAAGTATGCGCGGACACAATCAAGTCGGCGAACATTCCAACTCGACATCCAGGTCCGTTGTCTCTTATTTCACCTTCTGCAGGTTAAGATTTTCTGGTGACTAACCTACAATCTTTCCGACAGCCTGATTCAGTATACGATGTTCAAGACGCACTCACTCATCCGGGTCGCTGGAAAACCTCATCGTCGATCTTGCCTCCAAGCTTTAGGACGTCTTGTTGGATTCATGATGCGCTGGCCCGAACTCAGTAACGTTCGCTTCGCTGACTGTCGTTATGGCCACCGTACTGGATGACCTCCGCGGGGTTTGATCAAATATTCAAATTGATCGCCGTGATGTCCGTCCATCTAACAAGTAGGAATGAGCGACTATTGTTTCTCGTTTACTATCGGAGTTCGGAGTTGGGTACAGCAGGACGACGCACAGTTGTCTCAGATTGCCTCGACGTTTGTGAGTGTCGTACAGGCCCGATTTGTTCCGACGAATGGGCTGCTCGGCTCAGAACTATCGGTGGGGGCTGTACGCCCATTCAGTTAGACGTGAGCAAATTCCGAGGCCCATTCTTCGAGGAGACGAGGGGGGCACGATTGAATGCCATGGCCTTCGTCCAAGTGAGTGAATATTGTACGGGTCGATGGCTGACTACTGTAGGAGGTGTTGGACCAGTGATGCGACTATGGCAGTTGAGGTGAGATTGATTAATACTGTGCTTTGCGTACGATATTAATGCGCACTGCCACAGTACTGCCGCAGCTTGCAGCAGCTCGCCATAGGCCAGGATGAGGAATTCAGGAAAACCTCTCCCTGTCAGCGAACATATGATCTTTAGGGATAGCGCGCCTTTCAAGTCTGCACTGACACATGTATAAAAGTCTCGAGCCTCAGCCCTACTCATTTTTATCAAACAGTGCCCATCCTCTCCCTTCAGAGAATATTTGCAGACCTCGTAGTCTCTATCTTTCTTGCCTACAGTGCTCCCCGCTTCACTTTTCCTACGCGCTCTCATTCCACCCTACTTTCTTGTCGAGATGATCTCCAAGTTATTCCTCATTCAAGCATTCGTTGCTCTCTTAATCATTGCTTTGACATCCCCCGTCAATGCTGCTGCCATTGCTCCTGGTCGTCAGTTCCTCTTTCTCGTCCTCATTGACAGAGAAGATCTTTGCTAACTTGCAATCCAGTTGCTCGCGATCTGCGCCGGGACTCAGTGCCAGCATCGGCCCGATTTATCGAAGAACGCAAAATTAAAAAAGTTAAAGAAGTTAAAGTCCCGTGTGCCGGTATTACCGATCCCGTAAAACTCGATTCGTGCAAACTCAAGCACACTGGCCCGGGCAAGCACCATAAGGTCTAGGGTGCTCACGGGGTTGACACAACCGGGTATAAGATCATAACGTCTTATGAGCAGCCCCATTGGTTTTGCCATGTGCTTACATTACAGTCACGAGTTTACAGTACTGTAATGCCAGCTGTTATGAAATCATAAGGTCATGCGAGTCCTATGCCGTTGTGAGAACCACACAATATCATTCTTAGCATTTGAGGCCTTTACAAGGTTCCCCGCAGGTTGATGCATTGTTCGGACAATGGGGTGTGTGCAAGAATGGTATTGATGGTAAAAATAAGGACAAGTATTACTACTACAATGTGTAGTGAAGAATAGCTGGAGAGCGTGAGCCATTTCGGATAACCATAGATCTGAGAGAGCATGCACAGGGAAGATCGCAGTCCACAGTCGTCCCAGTACGGTTGAGACGGCTTGGACACCGAGGGTGGCGACTGGCTCTGCAGTGGTGTCGGGCTCTGGCGGGTGGGTTGGGACGTGGGGGTGCGGCGGACTCAGGAGTAGTTGCCAGTCGAGCAAAGACGTAAAACATGGACTAGCCCACCGCGAGGTCGAACTCGCAGCCTTCGGATTGAGCTCATGGGCCATGGCGCGACCGTGCACCCACTATAAGAGTCTGACGCTCTATCTAATAGATCTAGGCGGGCGGTAGTAAATGGACCGAATAACGGTTACTGCCAGTGGACTCTGAAGCGCTCTTCACGCCGGGACCGGGGAGCGTCTTCACCGAGAGTAAGAGGGTGACTACGTCACTGACAGGGACCCAGGACGCTACATGTTATGCAATTCATTATCACTTTTTCTTGAGGAGAACGACGAAACGTCCACAGCTCACGTACCTCAAGGTCTTTTCCGTTTTCCTGATGAGAAGTCCGCACCCATCCACTGACGGTCGGGATTTGTGGACAACACATCAACCTCGGGTCGCTGGAAAACCTCATCCTCGATCTGGCCTCCAAGCTTTAGGACGTCTTGTTGGATTCATGATGCGCTGGCCCGAACTCAGTAACGCTCGCTTCGCTGAGTGCCGTTCTATGGTATGAGCATCGGGAACAACAAGACCATCCCCGTGCTGGGTAACCCCCGTGATCACGGGGTTTCATCGTCATGATGATGTCCATCCATCTAAGAAGTAGGAATGAACGACTATTGTTTCTCGTTTCTCAGAGATTGGAGGTACAGCAGGACGACACACAGTTGTCTCAGATTGCCTCGAAGTTTTGTGAGTGTCGTACAGGTCCAATTTGTTCCGACGAATGGGCTGCCCGGGTCAGAATTACCGGTGGAGACTGTACCCCGAATTCAATTAGACGTGAGCAAATTCCGAGGCCCATTCTTCGGAGGAGAGGAGGGGGGGGGGGGGGGGGCACGATTGAATGCCATTGCCTTCGTCCAAGTGAGGAATGTTGTACGGGTCGATAGCTGTTACTGTAGGAGATGTTGGGCCAGTGATGCGACTGATGCCTACTGGCAGCTGAGGTCAGCGAACGTCTAGTTTTCAGGGATAGCGCGCCTTTCAAGTCTGCACAAGCTATATCATGATAGCATGCCAGTGGCAGTTGATTGTGTGTCTATCCGGGCCGGCGGGAAGCTATCGAGTTCCGTTCCGTTCGTCAGGATGGCAAGACTATCGAAAAATCAACGTTCTTCTAATCCACCTCTCTCTTCGCATCCTTCAACATTTAAGCGACGCGCTAACCGTCTCCGCAATTCCACGCGGTCAGACGTATACGAGTATCAATCCCACAAAGTCCGGAGGGCGCACATATCACTCTCACTTGACAAAGATGAAGCCCGCGAACATGGTGCTGCCTCTGACGATGACACAGATTCCAACGTGCGCAAGCCGCGGCTCATCGGTGAAAATGTAGAGGATGAAGATATCCCTTCAGAGGATGATGAAGAACTTGATAGTGATGCTGCATTTGAAGAGAGCGATGAGGAACGGTTTGCTGGGTTCTCCTTTCCGAAAGTGCGCTGTAGCCCCTCTCCTCCCTTTACAATGCTGATGGTTTGTTCAATCAGTCTCGGGGTAAGGCCTCGCATAAAGGCCTGGTCAGGGACGAAGACTCTGGTTTCCCAGAAAATGACGACAATGACGACGATAATTCTATGGCTTCAGAAGAAATCGGTGACACAAAAGATTACATCAATGTCCTCGATGTCTTTGATGGCCGTGCAGATGATAGCACAGAGGAGGCGCTCCCCACGAATCATGCCCACGCGGAAAGCCATGGTAGTGGGTTGAGTGTCAATACCGACGTGAATGAAGAAAATGATACAGAGGCGGAAGAGGGCGCGCGGGAGGAAGAAGGCCAGACAGCATGTTGTCGGCGGATGAGGACGTCAACCCAAGTGCTCTCGAGGGCCTCGAGAAGTTTGTCTCATCCTTGGAACCATCCAAGAAGCGAAAAGGGGACAATAATGCCGCAAATAATTCCCTCCCACGCAAAAGGAAGTTTATGGAAGAGAGGACAGCGGTTGGAATAGAAGGAGAGTTTACAGCTGTGGCATCCAGTACGTCTGTCTTGTCTCTATCCGACAAACTTTTCTCAGTGTTTTCAGGCCAGCAGCTTCGGTTGGATGATTTGCTTGCACCGCTGGCTTCTCATTCTGCCGCAGGGCTCTCCCTTAAGAAAACTGTCAAAATCTTAGACTCCTCGCGGACCAGTGGAGCGCCCCTTTCGGCCCCGCTACCACAACGGACGCAAGACCGATTAGATAGAGAAGCGGCATACGAGCAGACAAAACAGAGGTTGATAAATGGAATGAGACATGAAGCAGATCAAAGAGGTAATGTTCACTCTTCGTCATCTGATCCTTGCTGATCTCTTGACTCAAAGGCTGAGCATCTCTCTTTTCCATTGCAAAGAGAACCAATAGGAAAGGTATCCAATCTTGAACTTACGGCGAAGTTTAAGGTGAGGGCTATCATTAGCACGTCTGCATCTCATTCTGGTCGTCGGTTGACATTTCCTCCTCAGCCATCTACCCAGTTGGAAACGGCTGTGGATCAGCTTCTCAAACGGGCCCAGATGAGAGAAGAGGATCTCCAGAAGACTGAGGAGCTCAAAATGAATCACCTCTCGGCTGAAGAGGTTGCATCACGGCGTACGGAGATTATGAAAACTCGCGAGCTCATGTTCCGCGCTGAAATGAAGGCGAAGCGCGTTGCTAAGATCAAGAGTAAAACGTACCGACGCCTAAAACGGCGCGAGAAGGAGAAACACACCCGCGACAAAAGCGACTCTGATGAACCTGAGACCTCGTTGAAGAGGGAGACCGAGCGTGCCAAAGAACGCGCAACTCTCAGACATAAAGGCACAGGAAAATGGGCGAAAGCAATGCGACGCAGAGGCGAGATGGACGCTGATCAAGTTAAAGACATGACGGAGATGCTAGATCGGCGGGACAAGCTTCGAAGGAAGATTCAGGGAAACAAAGAGAGCGGTGATAGCGACGACGACGATAGCGATGACGACTTAGCTCAGCTTAAAGCTCGGGCTTTCGACGAACTAGCCGAGCTCAAACGTGAAGACTCGGGTCCGGACAAGAGCAAGGGCAAGAGCGTCTTTGACATGAAATTTATGCAGGATGCAGCTGCGCGCGAGCAGCGAGAAGTCCAACAGAAAGCAGACGACCTAATGGAAGAGCTCCAGGACTTGGATGCGCCTGCTCATGAAGATGAGGTTGACAGCCCCAAGCTACCTGAGGACAATTCTTCCGTCATCGTTCAGCGCACAGGCGGGAGAATTTCTCTTCGGCCAAGTGGCGTAGGTGGTTTTGGCTGTGACTGATGATACGCTGACCGTTTTACTCAGCTAACGTCGATCTTGATGCTGGGGCCAGCACCCTCTGACGCGTCCAGTACTACGCTGAAGTCCGCAGACTTGCATTCTCTTCCTACTGCGACCCCAACAATGTCTCCCATTGACTCTCAGAATCTGTCTGCTTCTCAAAGCCAGCCCACTGACCAGCCTCGCAACGACGATAATCCTTGGCTCTCTCGTAACGGCAAACCTTCGCATACCACCCTCAAGAAGAATGATATCGCTGTCAGCAAGGACAGCACAAGTGCTGTTAAGGCTAAGAATAAGCTCCGAAAGAGGCAAAGAGAGACCAAGGATGAGATGGCAAATAGTCATGACGATGGTGTCGTTGAGATATCCCCTACGGACTTTCTGGTTGCAGCTTCCAAAGGCAGTCGGCAAGCGGAACCTGGATGTTGTAGTTCCGACGGCGACAGCGAGATCGAGGAGCAAGAGGATAGGCTAAAGGGAAAGGGCAAACCTCGTGGCGGGACGAAACCTGTTTTCAAACAGAGGGAACTTGTAGCACGGGCTTTCGCTGGGGACAATGTCATTCAGGTTCGTGGATGGCTTGTTTTGATTTGGTGCAATTTTTGACCACAGGTTCCTTAGGAGTTTGAAGAAACTAAGCGTCGTGAGATAGAGGGGGATGCTCCGCACGAAGTTGACACCTCGTTGCCTGGCTGGGTAAGCTTCCTGTACTTTGATTCCCTTCTCTTTTCTTTAACAAAAACTTAACAGGGTGCGTGGGGAGGGCAAGGAACGCGCAAGACCGCACCTAAACCACACGCAATAAAGAAGATCGCGGGTATAAATCCAGAGTCTCGCGCAGACTTTGGCAAAGCCCATGTAATCATATCGGAAAAACGTGACAAGAAAG
Source organism: Russula aff. rugulosa BPL654 (assembly GCA_022496225.1). Taxonomy (NCBI): domain Eukaryota; kingdom Fungi; phylum Basidiomycota; class Agaricomycetes; order Russulales; family Russulaceae; genus Russula; species Russula aff. rugulosa BPL654. Next base: position 737,115 of record WTXE01000001.1, read on the forward strand.
CGGCGAAGTACTTGACGAAGGATTTACCATATCCGTATACCAGCAAGGCACAGTTCGAGCGTTCCCTTGAGACTCCCATAGGGAGGGAGTGGAACACGCGTACCGCGTCTCAACGCGCCACAATGCCCAGGGTCACGAAAAAGGTGCGGTTCATCAGTTTCGCGATTAACCCTCACCAAAGGCTTACGAACAATCATATTTAATCAATACTTTCAGATGGGAGCGATCATCAGACCACTCGAGAAGCGGTTCTAGTCTAGTCCCACATTATTATTTATCTCTCAGCATATTCCTTCGGGGTCTGATTCTGGACAAGAGCACAGTACAGTATATCGGCCGACAATATGATAATGTGGAATGACAACACTGGTGCGTTCACGGAAAGAAACCTGAGTACGGTGTGCAGCTCTAGTCCAGCATACGGGCAATGATAGTTATTCAGTCATACACCCGAGAAGAATACCTGGTCCCGGGAGGTATGTGACACTGTACTATGACCTTGTCCCGTTGCTCATAGCTTATAGAACCATCAATGACCAGTCAATTCCATGGAGCCTTTACGGAATTGACAGCCTGGCTATTGAAGGTTCTATGATGTCATGAGCAAAGAGACAAGGTTGTAGCACAATTTCACACGGCCTGGGAGCACCCAAGGGTTTCGTCTTCTTGAGTGTCGGCTCCGCCTCCATCCTATCCGGTAAATACGTTTCACTATATGTGTGGTCTCTATGAAGGTCCGACCGTAAAGCCACCGGTTTAACCATCTTGCGCCTGAATTTGTGAAACAACTGCCAGAAGCCATTTGCTATCACGTCTTCGATCCTTGTAGACCATCTTCGTTGTTTTAGTTTTACTGGTCTCAGATGCTCTGGTATTCGAATCACAAGGAGCGTAGTTTACCAGCACGTAAATACCCAGATATACAGCGCAATGCGTAACAGTTCGCACTTTGGTAAGAAGTGGACGCCGAGATCCCATGTAGAACAGAGAAGGGAACGCCATCTATGTCATTAACATTAATCAAGTAATGCTAATCAAATGGATGACACTACCGAAAATCCCTGTGTTGTTCCAAGCTATGAGTATACTTAAATGTGATACCAGAAAAAATTGTGTAACCAAGAGCAGGAATATAGATAACAGATGCAGGAGGGTTCGTGCAGGGTTTGCGTCCGAGTATCAGACTGACACCGCTAGGGTATGATATGTAAGGGAGATTACACGGTCTGACTCAATCCTAGAGTCGCCACAAATATCGCTGTTTTACTCGATTTTGAACCTCTAAGTGGATGATTGTTGCGAGTTAGCACATTAGAGCAGATAAATAACTCGCTAGGGCGTGCCTTCATGATTCTCCGAGCCAGGGCTCTTTTCTTGATGTGGTGATACCCGTGGACGATGTCAGGCCACATGAACGTCGGCGTGATAATGCTCATGACGGGAATAGCGATGATCCAGAAACTGCAGAACAACAAATTCATACAACCTCGGAGATGACGTGCGAAGCGAAACGTACACAATGTCGGTATGGTTATGTTTGATAGACCACATGTTTTCGAAGTTCATACCCTAAAACAATCAGGGTAAATTTTCTGCAGAGGAGAGGGACAAGCTCACGAAGTATCCGGTGAGCAAAGTGAGTGGCAAGAACAAGATCGTGCACAACGTCAAGCGGCGCCTGCATGAATGTTGAGTGACATTCCGGACAATACGACAATTCTTAAGCGTACATCACTTCATTTGTTTCATAGGAGGCCATCTACATGGATGACTCTTTAGCACCAAGCCCCTGAGAAACAGGGGCCATGACATACATTGAAGGAGTAGTTGACCAAGTTTTCTGCCATGGCTGAATACATGTCCATGCTGACAAAGCATACTCAATGTGGTCGTGCACATCAGCCTGTCAGGAGAGCAAGTGAACCCACAGTAGACTGTGAAGAAAAGGACCGACGAGATATATCTTGGCCTTATGGGACATGTACCCAGCGACTTTCTCACTCTCAGACGCTGGTACATCAAGACATGCTGCCGTTCTATCGACGTCGTAGTGCCACAGGGAATATATCAAGGATTTGACAGGCCCAAGGGTGCGCTTGTGTAAAATCAAGTCTCCAGAAAGTATATGGACTGCAAATCGGGCATGAGTCAAATGTAAGTGGATTGGCCGTAAGAATACGAACGACTTCTGACGGTTGCAACCTTCGATTTAGTGAGAATGACGCGCTCGAGCATGTTAAGCCGCGTACGGTATTCGTCCACGACCTCCAGGGCAGAATCAACGGCTAAGTCAAGATAACGTTAGGTGCGATGGGTGGATTCGAGAGTGAGCTACACACTTAGATCGAGCAAACTTTGAACGAGTAAGGATGGATCAGCCGTTCTTCGTAAAGAGGTGCCCGCGTGACGAATGCGCGTAGCAATTGGTTCAGTCAAATCAAGATTTGGCATTGCGTTGAACGATATGACCGTGCCTGACCAAAAAAAAAACACCTTATAAGAAGGAAGCAACGCGATGGGGCAATGAGAAATTACCGTCACGGAAAAGGAAAATACACATAGGTTCGATATGGACATGGACGCGGTCCTCCTTCTTTAGCTCGTCCAGCGTCAATTCTGCGATAGCGCGCCTACGCTTGTAAGACTACAGAAGAAAGACAGCGTAAGGAAAATTAGATTGCAATGAAGTAAAATTTCGTACGAGAATCGAGGCCCTGTGACGGCCCAGTTCAGGGTCAACCGAGGGAACCTTGTCGATTTCGAACACATCCGCCATCGGATCGGCATCGTGCCCATAGAAATTCCCATATACGCCTTCGTCTGTCGTGCCATGCTTCTCATCGAAATCGAAATGCTGGGGAGAGGCGGAACGGGGTATGTCGGTGAAGGGGGGGTCAGAGGACAACCCTGTTAAGCCTGCAGTCATCGTGGAGCATTGTGATGTGCTATTAGCCGAACCAAGGGTATGACATAGCACGCGTATGAATAAGTGCTTGGGGTAGTAATCGGCCTTGGAAAGCGAGTGACCGCCAAGGTGAAGTACGTCCTCAACAGATAGCGGGTGTATGTCTTTTTGGGGAAATGAATTAGAACTCGAGGAAATAATGTCTGGCGCAAGCTATGCATCACCATATTTCATAGCAAGGGCACTGACGACATCCCAACTGATTCCCCCTACGTTGATCCAGCGGACCTTGACCCATGGCTCACGGGCGGACGCTCGGCTGTCTTGAAGGAAGTTGATGAACCCGCTATTCGTCATGCGACCAATGCTGCATCTTATAGACGAATAGTCTATGACATCGATAACGCATTTCTGGTGAACGTTTCTGAATGCAGCAAACGTGCCTCGTCGGCGAGGGTCGACGCCTGGTTCAGCGCCCACACGGCCAACCAAAATGTTGGAGGACGTTCGATGGACGGCAATGACCAATCGGACAGCTGCGCGAAAGCGGTCTTTCGGAGATCGCTTGGGAGGAGCAGCGGGAGCGCGGTCGGTCTTATGACTCTCAACGCTCTTTCGCGTTGCTTCGAGTGAAGGTGAGGAGGGGCGCCGGTCCACCCGTGTCGTTTCCCTTGTATGATCTTGCGTGGGCGGTGGTTCGGCTACATGAACTTCCTGGATTGAGGCGAGCGTTGCGACCTCAGCAGCACCTTCGGGACTGCTCTCCCTGGCCATAGCCGTGTGAGGGTAAAGGGAGTAGAACGTGTCAGATGACGACAACGGTTGCAAGGCGAGTGCGGCGTGGGAGTAGACATTTTCCAAGAGATCTGCATTGATGAAGCGAAACAACTCTCAGTGTCACGTCCATCAAAAACAACCTCGGGGATCCCGGGTCAACGACGTTCTGACCAAAACGAAAAACATGTCACCCAGGGCGCCCCGTTGGTTCACCGCGCTTGAGAAGGCCGCAACAGAGAACACAAATTCGAGCTGTGAGCGCTTCTGGAGTTCCAACACTCGTCGAGATCTCGTCTCAATTCAATCCGCATTGCATTGAACAGTATTTCAGTTGGCGACTATCGATGAGACAGGCACGCCCCGTGTTCGTTCACTCATCAATCGTGCCTTCTTTGTGCCACCTTCAAGCACCGCAGGACTTCCCCTCCTAGTCGCCTCTACGGACATCCGTACCCCGAAGGTCCAGCATATAGCCCACGTACCCACCGTCGAGCTCGCCTGGTGGATCAACGCTAGCCAAGACCAGTTTAGAATCTCTGGACCCGCTCGCATTTTTGCTGCACCCGAGTACTCTACTATCTCTTCGCCTCCGCGTGATGCTCCTGACTGCGCCGGAATCAAGGCTCTAGAGGCTACCGGAATTGACTGGGAGGCGAAGCGACGCGAGCTTTTCGATGCAGTGAACGAACAAATGCGTGCTACTTGGTGCCGCCCGCCCCCTGGTACCCTCCTAAAGGGCGGGTATGAAGAGATGGACGACTGGCCTACCAAGGTGCCCAAACCAAGCGACGCAAAGACGGAAAAAGAGAAGAAGCTGGCCGAGCTTGCCCTCAGCAACTATGCTATAATTGTCATCGAGCCGTTGCATGTCGATTGGGTTCAGATGGCCGTCAAACCGAACCGGAGAACATTCTTTACCCGTGAGGAAATTGACTGGAAGGAAGAGATAGTTGTCCCATGAACATACGCTTGTACGCAAGAAGATAGTTAGAAACGGCATGTGAGTTTATCTCTCGTAGAGTGCCCTTGCAACTAATCCGACAAACTCTTTAGCAAAACGTCCGCGTACTCGTGTACTCGATGACTGAAACGTGCACCTACCTGTCCGTGTAATAATTGGTATTTGACCTGTCTGTATTAGAGAACGCTTGTCACGTACCACACCACGATGTACGCAACAATTGCCTCTCACCTGTATATGTATGTAGCAAGACGCAATGTTTATAATAAATTACACCAAACTGATCGAGCACAGCAAGACTAAGTTAAGCATAGTTCGTTCGGCCGAGTTGGATTTCGGTCTTTGTTCGTTCTCCTTCTTCTACACTTTGACCTTCTTCGTATCCTGTCCTTCGTCCTCCTCTCCATCCCCTTCTTCCTGCTCGCGATCTCTTCCACGTTTCACAGGGCTTAACGCAGTCGAACCCTTCCCACCACCCTCGACCTCCTCTGCGTACTCTTCATCGTCATCTTCTTCCTCTTCCTCCTCTTCACCAGCCCCCTTCCAGTTGCAAGTTTAGCAGCGTTTGTGAGTTAAACTGAAAAGAGAAACCCGACCGATCGATCCACTTACCGTTCTCTCGCCCAAGAGTAGTGCTGTCAGGCGTCCACCACCTTGTTGCTATGAGCCAGTGATCAGACCAGTACATTATACGGAATATCAAGGGAGACATGAGACGAGCACTCACTCCATTTGGCTCCTCTTCCTCCTCATCATCTTCTCCGGCATATTCATCATCGTCGTCCTTTAAAAGTACCACCAGTGTTCAGAGGGGGAATAAACCTAAAACAAACTGCAGTTCCCTACCTCGATATCATCGTACTCGTCATCTTCCTCGTCCTCTAGGTCTACAGGTTCGTTGAGAATGCCCGGTGGGGGGTGACTCTTATCTGCGGCTGGAGGCATGGTGGTGGTATTCTGGATTTATCGTGCTTGTTTGACAACCAGTGAAATAATAGGCTCAGGCTCAGCCAATAGCCAAATTCAACTCCGTGGCGCGCATCGGCCTCAGCGCTCAGTAACGTCAGAGTGATGGACCCCAACTCGAACATCCAGAGAATTAACGTCATAGTATTGGTATGTAAGGTATCTATGTCAATAGTGGCATATATACTATTTCACATCGAAGAGAGAATTCAAGGAAGATCGCAGAGATTTAACATGTCTGGTGTGAAGCAAATCTACGATTATGTTCGGTTCCAGTCGACTTGTTCTCACATCAAGTTGGAGCCGTAGATGCGCACTACAACAGTTCCTTTTTCAATAGTTTCCTTTTCGCTGAGTTTCGAATACGTACCGGTTCCATCGGGGCTACCAACCCCGTACAACATTTCAGTTGGGTGAAATACGATCGAGCTCGATCGTGGTATATACTGAGATGGGAATCCCCGCGTAGGAGACGTCGCCAGGCCTGTGCTCATAATCACAGTGGAGAGGTTGGTCGAGCGTGATATTGAATGAACAACAGCACGTTGATTCCGCCAGTTCGAGGATGACAAGGCAGAAAGCCTGGGGAATCTCAGTGAGCATCGTAACAGGCGCCTAAGCGTGCAAGCCCTTTACCCAGTAAACACCCCGCATTGTGCATGGACATCGAATGCGGCCAGTCCCCCAGGGAAGAAATCACAAGTCTCTACGGCTCGATCGGGACCACGGATGTCCCATAGCTTGACTTCACCGTTCAAACTAGGCCAATAAGCTTCAGCCATCACACAGCTGCAGGCGAAATCGAATACAACTAACCTCGCTGACAAGAACTGATTCCCGAATTGGGGGTGCCAACGAACGTTCTGGACCCAGTTAGTATGTTCGTTAAATGATCGCACCACGGCATCTTCCTCTTCCAACCGTCGATCAAACACTTTGATATCGCCATCGGCGAAGCTAGCGAGCAAAACGGAGGACGGGCCTCGTTCGGAGGCGATCGCCGTGACCGGACTATCAGAGTTGGTGTCTAGATCCTATGGATGCTTCGTAGGTTTGGGTTCGCAAGTAAAATCAAATGACCACTTACGAGTAGCTGAGCTTCTGTATGGGCGTCCCACACTCTGATGATGTGCGAATCGCCTCCAACAAGCAAGAAGCCTCCGGCTTGTTTCCAGTCCACTACGACACCGCTTCCACGACGCATGCTAATGATCTCGCTCAGCCCGCGGAAAGCGCTCACCATCTGAACATCAGTGCTACACGTCGCTGGATCGTAGTTACGGTAAAGTCGAATCATGCCGTCAGCTGGATACAACATCAATGAGAATATGTAAAGTGCCAGGGAGGAACACGCTACCAGAGCTTGCAAGCAACATGCCGCCAACATCTTGGTTGATGATCTGAAGCGACGTGATGGTCGCTTTCTTAAGATTGCCGTTGGGAAAACGCGATAGTTGCCGACGTCGTGACCAATCCCATACACTAGGTACGTCCAGTCACCATCTGCAACGCGTTGCTCGAATCTGAAATACCTACCTAATGACGTCAGCCTCGTTTGCGATGGCAACATGTGGATCGTATGCGTGGAATGCTATTGACAGCGGGATGCTTTGAATATGCAGAGTGGTGACTGCTTTGTCCCAAGGGCGATTCGCTACGATACCATCAACGGCTAGTTAGCAATACAGAAAAAAGTACACAAACAGGCAATCTCTGCTTGATCTCGAGTCTCAGAGAGCACCTGTTCGTTCCGTTGATGGCGCCAGGCTTGATAATTATACTCCAGACTCCCCGGCTCATCAGCTTCGGCTTGCTAAAATGATTGGATGCTCAGAACGTGGACAGTAATATTTAATCGTGCATTTACCCGCATCTGCGGTTCCTTGAAGTACTCGCAGCACCAGTCGAAAAAGCGGCTCTTCAATGGTAAAATGTCGCGAATGCCCGCCCCAGTCCCCAGACCGAGAATGACACTGCTCCCTGCAGAGTCACTAGAAAAGGTGCTGTCTGCTGGGCTATGGGGCACCGCATTGCGACCTCTTGTGCCATGCACAGCTCTCCGCCGTGCACGTAAGCGTTCCATATCTTCTTCCATCAGCGCTTCCATCACATCAGAGGGTAGAAAATCAGTCGAAACATGTGAGCGGTCCTCTGTCGAGTTCCGCGCCGATGCTGTGGGCGAGGCCGGAGCGCTCTTTGACGATGTTAGGGCTTGTGGCGATGAAGGACGGGAATAAGGGGCTGCGTATTGCGCGAAATTGAGATTTGGAGATGGAGGCCGTGAGACGCCCTGTTTCTCGAAGGAAGTTATTAAGGACGAGTGAGGATGTGAGGTGCGAAGGGGAGAAGAACGACCATCCTCAATAGATGGAAATGCGATGCCTCCGGCCAAATTCTTCAGAGCATTTGCAATGGATGATGTACGCTTGATAGTATTGCTCATGCCGGATGATATCGTGCTGGACATGGTGTCGCTGCGAGTGACACCAGAGCGAGATACGTTAGGTGAGGACGGACGCGTCGTGGACGTTGGTGAAGATGTGAGAGAGGATCGCCGAGACCGGGCCCCTGTGGGCACGCGCTGGGAAGGAGGCTGCTGCTGGTGAAGCGTGCTGGACTCCAGTCGGGTAAATGGTGACTCAAGGAGAAGCGCCATGATGTAGTCAACGATGGTTTGGGCATTCGTCGCCACTTCGTGGTACGGGTCCACTGAGAGCTCCAGCAGGACGGAAAATATCGTGAAGAAGGACGACAAAATAACACGATTTTCCTCACGAACTTCCTCATCCCCGAAGCCATCCAACCATTCGGAGATGGCCTGGCTCGTCACATCCTCGTCACGGCATTCAGTGACACCACCGTGTCTCCACCTTCTGTCTTCTTCCCAATACACCCAGGCACAAACGACGAAATGTCCCCGCCACTCCTTGATAAGACAGCTGATGAGAACTAAGAGCTCCTTGCGCACCATAGGACTTGCGTCTTCCTTGATTGCTAAGGCGCCTCCTGTGACCACGGCGACCTCCATTCGAAAGTGAACGCGCTCCTCTAGATGATGCATGGTGCCGGTCCCTCCTCCGCCGGTCTTCGACGAGTTTCCTGAACCAGATGCGCCCATGAAAGTCCCCAGCGCAAAAAGCACCGCGGCACGTACTTCTGGTGAATCATCTGTTAGAAGGGATATGAACTTATCCTGAGTTCCGTTGTCCACGCCAAAGATCTTGATGTCGTCGTTTCTGTCCCACATTTGCCCGATACATAACGCGCACCATTGTCGCAAAAGGAAGTCGCCTTCATCCAAGCGTTCAAAGCAGGAATGGAACACTCTCTCGCGCCAACACGCATTCTGGCCATGGAGGTAATCGCGCGCAATTGCTGCCAAAACAAACGCGCACATGGCCTTATGTTCTGAACCATTAGGGATAGTAAGGTGTTGAGAATCGTCGTGTGCAGCAAGAATATTTGCAAAGTACTTATAACCCCCATTACTGTAAAGGTCAACTTGGCACGAAGGATCGACAGCAAGTATGCGAGACCAGATGAATATCAGGACAGGTCGCAGGTCTTGGCCGCCTGCCTGGAGTAATTTGGATATATATGGGAAGATTCCGATGGCAAGAGCGAGGTGGACGGCCCATGGGCCAAGGTCGACGAATTGGGATAGAAGGACGAGGGCTCTCAGACGGTGAGGCTGAGACAACAAAACCTGGAGAACAATGGGCAACTGTTCCGGCGGTTTGCGTGGAACCAGATGGTGGTCCTTCTTAGTTGAGGTTACTGAGGATCCTAGGCTTCCGGCGGTAGGATCGTCCTCGGCCTCAGGTAGATCACTATTTTGAAGAGGCAATGATAGGGGACCGCGTTTCGTCAGGGCTGAGCCTCCACGAGAAATCCATACCTCGAATGCCGTCAGCTGGTCCGCAAAAAAGCGGCTAGGAATGTACGTGTATGGCTTTTCACCATGACCCAGCTTGTCCTGCCGTGGTGCCGCGGCCTGCGCCTGCGCCTGCCTTCGAGCCCTGATGGATGCACTACCCATAGCCATGCCGAGCATGCTCGTGTCCGTATGCTTGAGCAACTCTGGGAGCTGGCGCAGGCAAGAATCAACAGCGAGATCCCACGCCGACCATAATGGATGAGTGTTTGTGGGAGGTAGGGAAGGAGACGTATGGGGTGTGCAGTGGTAATTCTTCATGATACGCTCAGCCAGAAGAAAGTTCCTAAAAAGTGATGCAATCAGGAGGTCCGACCTATAGAGTCGAGTAAAGAGTTCTCTTGAGAACGACGTCCACGCAATGGTGTCAGTGATGGCGGTAAATATCCAGTTAAGCTCTCCGAGCGGAGTGCGTCTGTCCTTGAGGTCTCCGGGGACCTGCATGACCATGTCTGCGGTGATGTTATTCGGGAGCTGGTTGTGCATGACGAAATAACGCAGGGCAATATCGATGGGGGATGTGAGGCATGAGGTGAAAAGATCGGCTGGGAGTTCCGGACACGACGGTAATTGCTCGTTCGCAGCGCATGCAGCTAGCTGAATCGATTCAGAAAAGGGTGGAGTGCCTTCCGGTCGACCAGTAGTCTCATTATCGCGTCTTTGCGCGTAGACATTAAAATTCAGTAGTAGGTTTCCGGCTGCCGAGCAATCCCATATGTACACGCAAGGAGTACCAAGCCAGTGTTGCACTTCAGCCAAGGAAACCGGTATATATTGCGTATAATTTCTGTTGAAGCACCATAGCTCGCCGCTGGCAGTTGGTTTAGGGACGCCATGGCCATTATAGTAGAAAAGGACGGTATCTTCTTTGGCCTGCCTTCTTAGGGTAGCGCAGAAGCGACGCAGGTCCTCATAGGATGGGTCTAAAATTGGCTTGTAGGATAATTTAGGACTCAGGCCCTCGAACTGATGCTGCAAGTTTGTTCCGATGACTTCAAGGGCCTTGTGAGAAGGCATAGTATGTGGATCTACCCAACACTCGAGCACCGCGCATGGGTTTGTCTTGACGATGTCTGGGGGATCAACGTCTATGTTCAGACATAGGACTAGGGCGGCATTGGCGGTTTTGAGCTTTCCGGGAGAGGACCTCCAGGGAGATATTTTCGGCGCCCAAGGGGGAGGGGGTGTGGGGTTACCGCAGGTGAGGTGTCGCTTTGCGGACCAGTAGGGGATGATGGGAATCGGGTCAGGAGCGGTGCCCACCGAGCCATTTGGCCTTCCGTCGAGTTCTGAGCTCCCGGCTCGACCGTTGTCTGGGTTGGTCTGGGGAGATGACGGTTCGGATAGTGTAGTGTAGAAGTGCCTGCCCCCGCGTTCTGTGTCCGTGTCCGAGCCATGAGTCTGCCTGAATAAGGGACTAGGTCCGCCACCGACACCTTGAGGAAGGAACAACATGAATGACAGTAAGCGGGCCGGCTAAGAGATGTACCCGTACCGTTTAGATGCCCATTCTGTCTCCCGGTGTGCATGGTGCCAACTGGAGCTTAGCTGGGGTACAGATGCTTGAACGACGAGCAGTGGTAAGAGGGTCCAGGCGTGCGGTGCCGCAATCCGGAGGGTACGATCCGATCCGGGCTGGGCACGTGACACGACAATACCGCGACCGAATATTCCCTTCCTTTCCATCTCTCTCGCGACCTGGGCAATGGCTTCAGCCCCCGTCGACATCCCCATCGGTACCTTTGTCGACATTCCTCTCGGTCGTGGTGTCGTTCGCTTTTTTGGCGCGACCTCCTTCTCTGCAGGCAAATGGGTTGGCATTGAACTTTCCCAACCTGTCGGGAAGAATGATGGCTCCGTTAAAGGCGTCCCCTACTTCACTTGTCAGCCGAACTATGGTGTCTTCGTGAAGCCTAGTCAAGTTAAGATCGTTCAAGATTCAGCGTCATCGGGCACCGTGAGCACCCCACTCTGTACATTCTCACTATCATCGATCATATTGACCCCACACAGCCAAGTTCGCAACCTGTGGCTCGGCCGTCCCTCGGCCACTCAAGAACGCCCAGTACTGGCCCTTCGCGCGCACCATCCTCTCGTTCTATCCCACCTCCTTCCCCGCGTGCAACGAGCCCCTCCAAGGCTGGACTTGGTCAGAATACACGTGGTAGCGCGAGACTTGCCCCTCCTTCTCCTACTAAGCGAAGTCCAATTCCGTCTACTCACCAGCAAGGTGCTTTGAAGAGAATCGCCTTGACCCCAGGACGACCATCCATGGGTGAAGGCTCAATCAGCGGTTCAAGTGCTCCCTCTCGCGGTGACTCCCCCGATTCTGTGCCACCCGTCCGGACTCTGCAGCTCAGACAAGTCTCCTCGCCCATGCAGCAGCCGCGAGATCGTCTGAAACCGGGTATTGCGCAAGCTTCTACTGCCACGCCTGCTTCCAGTTCACGCTCTCCACCACCGTCGTTGCCCCCAGAACCAAAAGAGCCGGTGAGTAGGACTCCCGATCCTAGTTCTGTGCCAACGGCTGAGGAGTCAGGGTTGAATGATGAGGAACTACAAGAACTTCGAGCAAAGATCCGTGTTCTAGAGATCAAGCGCGCTGATGATGCTCGACATGTCAAAGAGCTCGAGACGAAGCTCGGCGAGGCCGAAACATTTGTTGCTCTAAGACCCAAACTTCAAGCCAAACTCGTGCAGCAACAGACGGAACTCATCGAAGCGCGCAGAGAGCTGGCAGATGCAAGGCAACTCTCTGAACTTGCCGAGACGCGAAACCTGGACGCATTGGAGCAGTTAGAGATGGCTATGTTGGACAGGGAGGTCGCAGAAGAACGTGCGGAGGCCGCTCAGTCTGAACTGGAGGAGCTGAAAGAGAAGTTGGCTGTTGTTGAGGTTGAACTGGAGGTCATAAAAGAGGGTGCATGTGAGTGTGCCCTACCTTACTTCAAAGTCGCGAAACTAATGTGTTTAAAGCCGCGGAAGCCGGCAGCTCAAATGTGGCCAGCTCTCTGGCTTACATCCAGTTAGAGAAACAAAACGCTCGCTTGAAGGAGGCACTGGTCCGGTACGGGATCTCTCGGTATATCGCCGATACTTAATCTTACCACATTTTTGTTTAGTCTTCGCGACGTGAGTCAGGACAATGAACAGGAACAACGCAGGCGGATAGCCGACATGGAGAAGGACGTGATGAGCGTGGAGGACTTGTCAGGTATGCCTCATAGTCTTGACCACAAGGAGCCTGGCAACTAAAATCCATCGAGCGCAACTTGAATCGACTCTCATCAAGCTCGCAAATGCGGATACCCAGATCGAAGATCTCAAAAACCAACTCGATGATGCACTTGACGCTGAGGAGATGGTCGTCCAGCTCACCGAACGAACCCTTATGCTCGGAGAGGTAATAACTGTCCTGAGCGCGAACATTCATCACTCTTATGAGGTTATGCGCAGAAAATCGAAGAAATGCGAATTACAATTGAAGACCTGGAAGCTCTGAAGGAGCTTGGCGAGGAACTCGAGGAAAATCACGTCGAGACCGAGAGGGCCATGCAGGATGAGATTAGTACGTGTTGTTCCATCCATCAGGTTGCATATTGCCGACACAGTTACCGTTACGTAGATGAGAAGGACGTTCAGATAGCAGAACGGCAACAAAGAATTGAGTCGCTAGAGGAAGCCTGTCAAGATATGGAGCGAACCATCAGTCGGTTCCGCGAGCTTGTCGTTCAGCTAGAAAGGTCAGTGACATCTTCCAGGCAGAGCTTATTGATCGAAGAGAATGGTGCAGTGAACTCGAGGCACTTCGTTCGGTAACGCAGAACGCACAAAACGAGTCGGCCACAGCAGCATCACAAACAGCTGCCATGATGTCATTGAACCTCAAATTGCAGTCAGCAGCTACCAGAACCCAGGCCAGGAACATCGACCACGAACTTAAGAGGATCGAAGCGAATGAGTCCAAGGAAATGCTCGACATTGTTCAGGTAATGTCTCTAATTGTTCAAGTCCGTAATTCGTCGTCCACAACCCGCATATAACAGCCGTATCTGCCTCAAATTTACATCGAAACGGACGTCGATGCAACGAAATGTTATCTCTTTTTCCAGAGAATGGCTTCGAAAACAGATCTTATTAATATCATCACCGCTCAAGCCCATAATCTACCTGAATCGCTGAATGGTTCAGTTTCTGAGACCTTGGTTGGTGTTTGTGAGGTAACATTTTTTTATATCTACGCCGATCATAATGGGATCACTGATCGTATAATTAGATGAGGGGTGCAATCGCGGTGCTCTCGACGCTTTGCAAACGTTTCACGGCAATCCTTCGCTGTTGTGATGTGGAGTCGTACATAAACATCGGCAGACTTTTCCAGGAGATTTCCCCGTTAGAAAAACGAATTGACCTGCACATCGACCTGTTGAGACGCGACGAATTCCGGGAAATGGAGTGCACGAGTGATATTAATAAGTACGTTCGATCCTGTCTTGTCGGGACGTCTCGTCGTAACTGGCTGTGACAGGATCCAGGCACAGTTCAACCACTTGGCGGAGACATATTTCAAGGCCTTCGATTTCGACCTTGGCGAACGTGAACTTGGTCTAGTACTGTCGTTGGATCATGATTTGGATGTATATGCATCCTCGATGGGATTGACGAAGACAGCTGTCGAAGCTATCCTGAATGACGAAGGTGAGTTTTCCCAGACCTGTAGTTGCCTCATTGACTAGATTGCGATGCTAGATGTCGCTCATGATCTTGATGATATGGAGCCTGAGACGAGCTTCCTGGAGCCGATTCAGAAATCACTCGACCAATGCAAGAATGCCAAAATCGTAGCAAGGTGGGTCCGTCTGCGCCATCGATGGGAAGTTATTAAACCATACCTGCAGGAAATTGATAAAACGGTTGGAAGAACTTGCCCATGAGTCATCAGCGCTGAAGGCATATCTTGTTCCGCAACTTGACGCACTCTGCAACATAGTCTCTGAAATGGTTAACTTCGGGATTCAGGTAAGCATAGTGGCCGTTTGTCCCTTTTTATTTACACCTGAGATCATTTTCAGCTTGCCCAACAAACGATGCCTCATATTGATGAAGTACGCGCTTCCAAATCCTCTTTCCAACTTAGGAAGGTGTTATCATTTGTCAACAACATTGCCCCGTCAACGGTGGCAAAGATTTGCAAAGACACCACATCTTCTTGGGCATCTCTCGGTAAGGCAATTTCCGAACTCGTCACACAAACAAACGCGTTATTCCCCAAAACGATGGACCACGAAAACATCGTAAAAAGTAAGCTCAACGACCTTCGCTTGGGGTGTGTGCCTGATTCAAATGTAGTCACCGGGACGGCACCGTGGATCGTTCGTGTCGAGGAAGTGAAGGCCACTATGGCGGTCAACGTCGAGGCCGAGCGGAAAGTTGCGCAACTCAATGAGGAGATGCAAGGCCTCGTGCGCACATTGAAATTCAAAGACCAGAATATCCAGGAGTCCGGTGTGAAGATAGAATTAATGGAGCGTCGGATGGAAGGAGTCAAGAAGCAAGCGGAAGCCGTCGCCGAGCTGGAAGGAATGTTAGGAAAGGCACAAAAGCAAGAAAAGTACTACGTCGAGGCCATGGAACAGCTGCAGTCCGAATTTGATGCTTTAGCCAAAGAAAACAACAAGCTCAAAACCACTTCAAATGGTCCCGAGAAAGGTGAGAATGATAGTATTTACTATGAACTCACCTGGTGATGCTTTATTAGCTACTGGAGCAACCGCCGTACCTTCACAAATAGTCCTACATGCCGATGGCAACTTGGAGACGACACATCTCCTGGAACAGGTCTGTTTCTGTCGTGTTCGTTCATACATGTTCTGAACTCGCAGCAGCTTGAAAGTTTCAGGGGTGCCGTTCGCTTCCTGAGGATGGAAAACTCATATCTGAAAGGCAATGACTCGATGCGGGAGCTTGGCGAGCTCCCTCCACTACCGTTACCTACGTCTAGCCCTCGACTCCCAACACCACCATTGGACGAGTCTGGTCTCTCAGATACGGACGAATCTGATGCAGAGTCCAGTCCCAAAGCCCCCTCAGTTCGCACCCTGACGACAGAGACGAAGGCGCTGTATCGTGAGGTCATCAAGTTCTCGTCAACGCCACGTGTTGTAGACCTCTCTGCGACGAAGACCGGCGAGGGAAACACGAAAGCTTGGGTTCCGAAAAAGAAGACTCCGACATACCAGGTCTTGGAACGCAAGGCCCAAGCTGCACGCCTCAGTCGTAGAGTGCAAGGTTTATTAGAGCGCACAAGCGCGATGTAACTTAGGATCTTAGGATCGGATATGATACCCATTATAAATTAAAATTAAATAATTAAATATGTCGCCGATGTTGCCGACACGCGGAGATTGAAAGTTGGATGACAAGGGGTGAAGGGAAAGGGGATGCGCCACCGCTCTGCCACCCGCCCGCCACAGCAACGACTAGCCCAGCCACATCTAAACGCGCCAAGGCGGATTCTCATGGTCAGAACCCAGCTTAAACCAACGGTGAGCTCTTGCTCCCCGCGGCAACCAAACACCCCCCTCTGTCTTGGGGATATCAGTTAACATCGTTTATACGCTCATCGTTAGCCTGAGGAAAGGAAAGAATCTAAGAAGAAATCATCATCCCCTAAGAAGGCAGAGACCGGTATATGGCCTTGCAAAATAAATGGATGCAACAAAGAATTCGCGCGCGAGGCTGACTTGAAGCGTCACCAGAGGACGACCAAATTACATTCGCAACCGGGATTGTATGTGATCATCCCAAGCCTGCGTTGCACCCATATGGCTAACTTTTCACAAGCGCGTGCCCCCAATGCGAGGCTACCTTCACACGGGTGCGCGTCCCATATCTCGGTCTCATCCAAGGCGTATTTCCTGACGCTTTTGTATCAGACCGATGCTCTTAGACGTCACCAGAAATCACGGTTGGCCTCGCGTTATGACTTCCTTACTCGGGGGGGACTAACATGCTCACACCAGTCATAATGGCGTCGTAATCGAGCCTGAAAGGAGGGTAGGTCAACAGGCTGTCGGCGAAGAGAATGTAGGGGAATCACCCGGAGTCGTAGTCGTAGCCCAGGATCTAAGAACAAGGCGCATCCACCTCCTGGAGTTGCCTCGGTTCCAGGAACTCTTCCAGGATACTATCGCCAGCAGGGAATCAATGCAGGTGATGCTAAGACATGACTCGTCACACAGAATCACTCTAACGTCCATCCACAGAGTTTGTCGTTTTCGTTCCGCCCCGAACGCCAGGTGTGATTGTTGACTATCCTGTCGGCCATCCCACATCTGCTGCGCGTTTGGCGCAGCCACCATGGGGTCCGCCACCCCAATGGGCTGACGGTACACTTCCTCCGTATCCTATTCCAGGACCACCACATCCTGCTTATTACGCCCCTTACTACCACCCCGGGATGCCCCCATTACCTCTTGTGAACGCCCATCTGCAACCAAACACCGCCGACCATCCGTACGGCCCTCCAAGTAGTTCACCTGATAATGAAACTGGCGTGCATTCGGGAGCTTCCAGTCCAAAGCGTGCGCAAGAGCGAGCCGTCAACCGTGCAGACGACCCCCGACCGCACGAATCTTCGGCTCCTGTCATTGATCCCTCTCTTGAATCTTCGGAAGCATATACCAGTGGAAAGTCACCAGTGTCGCTCGCGATCACCTCGGCAGCTGTGCAGGCCGTTTTTGACGAAACGCGGCGCATCGGGAAGCGGCAGACTGAGAGTGGTGCTGCTGGTTCAGAGTCAAGAGAAACATCACCCAATACATATCCTATCTCTGAGAGCGCGGCCACCAAAAACTTGGATTCTTGTATCTCCCCTGACACTTCCACGGGTGGTAATCCCCCATCTACAATGCTCACTGAAGATGGCGAGACGATGTTACATCCTGGTGAGTAGAAACTCGTACTGATATCTATGGGAATTTACACCTCTGTTCGTTCATTCCAGCGGAACTTCTGACCCAGGTCCGTGGTTTACTCTAGGGAACGCTCACAAGCTTATACTGATGTGTCGTCACAGGAATCCCTTGCTTCACCCCCACCAGTAGAGGATGACTGAGCACGCCTACACCACCGATCATATTCCCCATTCAGCCCTGATTTTTGGTCCATACGTTGGCAAAACACGTCCATTATGCACCTTAGATTCCCTACATGAGGGTATTTTATTTTGTAGTTCAAGCTGAGGAAAGCTTAATGCCGGTGTGGATAATTACATGTACTGTATGATGTTACTACTACTACCCAAATACTGCTGTTGAGAGCAGACAAGGGACTCAACTCCTGAGTATCTACAACACCGCCACCTTGGGCCATGGGTACTGCGGTCCGACCTGCAATCCTCTTTAAGAACACCATAAAACATCAAGTCATAGGAATCCTCACCAGTTGAACACACATAGCTCCCATAATATGCCCTGCGAGGACCGCCGTATCCACTGATTTACCAGCAACAAGTGCACCCAGGAAACCGCCCGCAAAGGCATCGCCAGCGCCGTTGGTGTCGGCAATTTGTTCGTCTGTCAGGCGATCGACGGGGAAAGTTGATGGCTTGTCCGGGTTGGTTGCTGAAACAAGGACGGTCGAGTTGGAACCCTGGGTAATGACGACTATGCGAGGCCGCGAAGGATTTGATTTGGGAAGTGTTGCGATGGACTTGGCGATGGCGGGGATATCATCCTTATTTGGTAGCCCTACGGCACTCGCCCAGGCTGCAGCCTCGCTTTCATTACCGATGACAAAGTCACAATAAGGGAAGACCTGCTCGAGTTGAACCTTGAAGAATTGCGGTATGAAAGGAGCCGAAAGGTTAAGGGCGAATACCTGATAGGATAGGACGAGACATAAAACATGTGCTATTAGAAAGACGAAAAAGTGCTCACCTTTCCAGCGTCTGATGCTTTCTTGGCGACCTCGAGAGTGGACTCAAGGCCGTGAGTAAGGAAATAGCCTTCGACGTAAAAGTACTTTGCGCCGTCGATTAAGCGCGCTACCTCTGGAGTTGACAAATGGGCTTTGTCAAATTTCTCTGCAGCGCGAAGAGTGGTGACGAGAGACCTGAACGGGAACGGCGGTCAGAAAGTACGTGGAGTACGGAGTAGATAAAATACCTGTGATGGCCAGTTATGACGACGGCACATGCCCCCGTCTGCTCATCCTTCTTGACGAGATACGCCTCGGCGAGACCCTCCCTTTTGTTTGCCGCCTTGAGTTGTTGAGCGAGATCGTCGTCGCCGACGCAACCGGTGTAGACCACGGAGTTTGGAGGCAGCACGTACTGGTGGAGAGAAGGAGATTAAAGAGAATGGGATAATATGGCGAATGTGGAACATACAGCTGCACCTCGAGCGGCATTCTGTGCTGCACCACCAGCGACGTAGACCACCTGGTGTTCCTTGACGATCTCATCATATCTTTTTTTTTTAAAAGAGGAAATGGCATGAGCATCAGGAAATTGTAGAAATTGGGGAGGGGGGGGGAAAGAATATGTCCAACATTGGGAGATGTTTTTCGTCTGCTAAGACCGCATCGTTTGCGTTGAGGTTGTACTTTTTGAGAAGTTCCTCTCCGTTTTTGACTTGAATGTCGAGGAGGGGATTTCCCATGCAAAAGAGGGCATATGATTCCTGAGACATCGTGTGATGATAATAATGAGCCAAGGGTCACGGGAATTAGTTATCTCTGATCAATGTGGGGTATTTTTTTCTCCTATTTTTCCATTCATAATTGTAAAGTGTATAAAAGAGACGCGCGCCAGGCGGTACCCGATTGTTGGAGGGATGTACAGTAATACGTACATACGTAGGTGGGATCGTGAGACGTCCTTGTGATGATATGCTATGAGGCTACATGCTAGGACTATGCTAGGGACACTGGTTCGTGCCGTGGGTTGCATCATTCCGTGCTTGCCTGGTCTCCGCTAGAGTCATCCATGAGGTGATGTCATTCCTTGGGTTGCGACTTCAACTTCCAATCTCCGACGCTTTCTGTGAAGGTACGGTCCTGAGTCTGAGAGTTCGGCCTCTGTAATCAGCAGGGTGTAGGGTGGCTCAGCTTACTACTAGCTTGCGGACGACAGCGGTGCTAGGGTACGGGTAGGTGGAGTCGGTGGGAATCGGGATGATGTCTTATATCTAGGTGGGGTCATGTTGTCGCCGGCGTAATCTTTCAAGTTCTAACTTCCATGCCCACCGGTAACGCTGGCAGGATCTTTCGTGTCGCCCTTCGAGGCGACGCTATTCTCACTAATCCTCACTGGAACAAAGGCACTGCGTTCACGATCAATGAGCGCAAGCAATTCGGTCTCGTTGGTCGTCTTCCATACCAAGTTAACACGCTCGATGAGCAGTGTCAGCGTGCGTACGACCACTGTTATCTCGAGACACTGCTCTGCGGAAAAACTCCTTTCTGCAAAGTCTCAAGGATCAAAATGTGGTCCTCTTCTATCAGCTCCTCCGCCGCCACCTCAGAGAACTTATGCCCATAATTTATACGCCGACCGAGGTACGCGTTTCTTCTTTCTCGTGAGCTCTCGAGACTAATAATCAAACACCGTAGGCAGACGCAATCGCGAACTACTCGCACTTGTTTAGGCGGAGTGAAGGCTTATACCTAACTTTCAGTAATCAGGAGTCTATGGAAGAGATTTTCTCGAACAGATCAAAGGACGCGATGTTGATCTCGTGGTCTGCTCTGACGCTGAAGCCATTCTGGGGATAGGGGATCAAGGTGTTGGTGTAAATCCACTTTACTCCCCTCCCCGACCTTCTTCCTGATCAAATTGATCCCTCCAGGGTATTGGGGTATTCCGCATCCGTTCGCTACCAAATGTCCTCTGACTATTTGACTGCCTAGATCTCAACTGCGAAATCCATGATTTACACGTGAGTCAGACTTGAACTTCTCTAAGAATTTAACTTGAAGTCCCAAGTCTTCTTGCTGGTATCGATCCTGTCAAGTCTCTGCCTGTAGTTCTCGATGTCGGAACTGAAAACGAAACCATTCTAAATGATCCACTATATGTTGTGAGTCATGATCCGATATCCGACGCCATTTGACCTACACGAGACACAGGGATGGCGTAACAGGCGCATCCGTGGCGATGCCTATGATCGTTTCGTAGACAAGTATTATCTGTTTTATTCCATCACGGATGATTACCCACGTAGCTTGCCAGGTTTATTCAGTTGGTTCGAAAATACTTGCCCCATTCTTTGCTGCACTTCGAAGATTTCGGAGTATCGAATGCCCAACGCCTCTTGGAGTCATATCGCGACAAACATGCTATTTTCAATGACGATATGTGCATAAATCTTCACTTGCGGTTATTCACGTCTCATTCTCTGACAGCCAAGGAACTGGTGCAGTCACTTTGGCTACCGTCATGTCAGCAGTTGGCGTCACCAGGACTGCGCTCGCAGACCAACGTTACATCATTTATGGTGCGGGCTCCGCCGGTCTCGGAATCGCTCACCAGCTACGGGATGGGATCATGCAAATCGACAAGGTTCCTCGGGATAGAGCGAACCGGCAGTTCTACCTGATCGACAAACGTGGCCTTATCAAGGAATCTCTCGGTGACCTGATTCGTCCCGCGCTGCAGGAGTTCGTGCGTCCCAACGAGGAGTGGGAAGGGGTACCGACCAATGATAAGGGTGAAATTACGCTCATGGAAGTCGTGAAGAAGATAAGACCGACCGTGCTTATCGGTTGCTCAACGCATGGAGGAGCCTTCACGGAGGAGGTTGTCCGAGAGATGGCGAAGACCACGGATCGCCCAATCATTCTCCCACTTTCCAATCCAAGTCGCCTGGTCGAGGTTGACCCGGCAAAGGCAAATGACTGGACCAATGGAAAAGCTCTCCTGGCAACAGGAAGTCCATTCCCTCCGGCCAAGATGCCTAATGGAAAGGATTATATGTAAGTTTAGGCGCTTACCTAGTCCCGGTCTTCACGATCTCACTCCCGGATTCGGTACAGTATCGCAGAGTGTAACAGTGGGATATTTTCCTTTTGTGCCATATTTCATTGGGTCTGATATCGATTCCAGACGCGCTCATTTATCCGGGCCTCGGCTTCGGCGCGGTGCTAGCAAAGGCTAGGTCATTGTCAGATAGCATGATTCTTGCTGGTGCTCAGCGCCTCGCCGCATTGTCTCCTGCTCTCAAAGATCCGGATAACGCCCTGCTTCCCGACGTCGCGGATGCCCCGGACGTGAGTTTCGAAGTAGCGGTCGCGGTTGCAGAGCAGGCTATCTCCGAAGGCATTGCTGGTGTGGAATGGAACGAGCAAGAAGTGAGAGAGAGGGCGAAGGAGCTGCAGTGGCTTCCGATGTATGGAGAGTATGTGTACGATGAGAAAGGGGAGACTTAAGATTACGAGATGTAGATTACGCATATATTCGGGAATGGCCGTCAGTTTGGGTGTGTGAGCGAGCTGCGGCCAGGTAGCGACCTGCTTAGCGCTTCCAATGTCTGATATCAACGCAGCAACGGCTTCAGACACAACATCCATCGAGATTCCAATTCCTATCGATTCCGTTCCAGAATCGTCATCTATCCCCGAACATGTTTCCGAAACACTCTACATCCAAAATTTGAACGAGATGATCAGGATCGATGGTACCTCGTCACTCTAACCGTCACAGTACGCCACGTTGACCATCTCTCTCAGTCCTCAAGGCATCTTTGCGCGGCTCTTCAAGTCGTACGGTGAGGTAGTTGATGTCGTCGCGCACAACAACCTCCGCATGCGTGGTCAAGCATTCGTCTCATTCGAATCCGCGGACGTTGCCAAAAAAGCCCTGAAGGAAGTCAAAGGGTTCCCCTTGTACTCTAAGCCAATGGTATGCTCCTTCTCTTGGCCAATAAGACATCCTCTGACGTTTGTGTCCAGCAAATATCGTTTGCAAGGACTCGTTCAGACGCGGTTGTGAAGCGACTCGATGCGGAACACTACGAGGAACATCGACAACGGAGATTGCAACACAAGAGTGTGTATTTGTGTATTTGTCGTCCCATTATTCATGCTGACTCGAATTCCCCTCTCTACTATCTAGAAGCTACCCGCTATACCAATCCCCTAAAACGGAAGTTCCGTGCTCAGCGTCTGGCTGCAGAGAGTGGGCACCAACTTCTTATTGTAATCTCCCTTGTACTCATTGCAATTTTTTTTTTTGAAACCATAGCGGACGGCCCCGCGGTCTCTGCGCCCAGAAGACCCGCGGTCCAGATGCCCGACGAGTATTTGCCGCCGAACAAAATTCTATTCCTTCAGAATCTGCCCGAGAGTGTCAGCAAAGACCAACTTATGGCGCTATTCTCACAGTGAATATCGCATTGCTTTGCTTTCAATGTTTCTCCCATACTGACTTTAGGACAGGTACCCCAACCTGCACGAAGTTCGTCTCATCGCAAACAAAAAGGATATTGCGTTCGTCGAGTACATGGACGAAGGAAGCGCAACTGTTGCGAAGGATGCATTACACAATTACAAACTCGATGGGGAGAATAAGATTAAGGTAAGGTTCTTGATCGGAAACCTAACATTTTGCTGACGTGTCCATGATCAGATCACGTTCGCGAGGAAGTGAATGCTCATGCTGAACGGGACGGTCGTGACAGCATTCGACGGGGCTATTACTACACCATGTATTTCTCTCCTTGAATGTTCTAATCTTCATCATATTTTCCTAACCCTACATGTGTTGTTGAAAAAACCCGAGATACACACACGAAGCTTACAGCAAAAGCAGAGCGAAATGGATGGCGCTTAACCCCCCTAGACATTTGCTTTTTCTATTCACCATTCCTCAAAACCCTGGAGCACGGCGCGGACATTTTCCCCAAGAGTCGTCATGTGATAACCACTAAAGGTGCAACAGGTGAAAAGAACCGACGTGAAAAATGTGTGCCATGGGCTTACCCCTCCATTACAAAAAGTGTCGGTTTTCTTAAGTCTGCAGTTATCTGGCCGATAATAGGATAACAAGACCGAGATAACTTGAAGGTGCCGCCTATATCATCAGCGAAGGTATCGACGCCAAGACTAATAAAAGGTGCGATCAGTGTCGTCCCTGCCGTAAATTAAAGTACAAAACCTCAGGAGTAGGTACGCAGGGTCAAATCTACGAATGCTCTCAATCGCTTTCCGAAGGGCGGTGCAATAACCGTCATCTTGTGTGTACCAGGGTAGGGGGTAATTGAAATTGGTATTCACACCCTTCCCAGTGCCTTTCGCTTTTACCATTCCTGCCAGTGTAGAATCTATGGAAGGAAATTAACCAAAGTCGGAACTGAATACGGAAATCATACAAGGACGACGCGCATGAAGAGATGCGTACAGAACGCTCGGATCCGAGTAGAAAATCTCCTGCGCTGCACGATATGAACTAAAATCAGTGCGTTGAAATCATTACAAGCTAAGAGCACTTGCTTCCGTTTCCGTGGTGACAGTCGACATCAAGGATGGCGATTTTACGTTTCTTTGCAGACCTGGGAGATAAACTTTGGAGATATCGCGCAGCAACGGCTACGTTGTTGACGAAGCAGAAGCCACCTCCGAGCGATGTTCCTGCGTGATGACCGGGTGGGCGACTAGAGAGTCACCTTGGTAGCAGGGTGCGGCGTGGAAATATGAAATTCGGCTGACCACAAGGCAAATACACCTGTTTTAGGTCCGTGAGGGCCTGAAGTCGTGGCGAGTTCCCGCGCGGCAGAGAAGGCGACGCCGACGGAAGCAATGACCGACGAGTATGTGTCTACAGTTTTCGAGAGATGTATCTGAAACGGACAGTCTACCAGAGTGACAGACGGCTAGTACTAACCCTTAGTGATGGGAACCCTCTGATCACGGCAATAGTAAACTGAAATCATGTCTTTCAAAGCCACACTTCATATGCTGTAACGACGGCGAACCTGGTTCAGTAGCACCTGCTTGAGCAATGTGCGAGTGGTGATCAACCTGAGTCTGACTTAGTCCAGGAAGTGGTCCAGGGTGAGGAAATATTTCAGGTAGCACGGCCTCCTGATGGTAATGCTAATGGTTAGGAGGCCCGTTGTCGGCGAAGGCGGGCAGTGTTACCGTGCTACCCCCCGTTCGAACCCAATCATCGTATGTATGGCTCAGGTAGTTTAGGTATTCACGGCTGTGCACCTTCTCGACGCAGCGGGTGACGTCCTGTAAGGATGGGCTAGCCAACTCGAAGCTAAACAATGAAGGATACTCTTCGAGTGCTTTCTTGATCACCTGCAAGCGATCAGGGCTCTCGAGGTAGGGACTTTTGTCTCCAGAGAACCTGGGGGTATCATAGAGAGGATTGTGTAGGAGACAATCGGGGTTCCAGAACACCTTCATGCCTGCAGAGACTCAAAATATTTATAAATCCTGCCGCACGATAGGGAAGAAAGGACTACGAAAGGCCCCTAAGACGAGAAACGTTACTATATACAATACATCACGTGCCATGAGCTCATCACTATCATTGGGAACTTCGTCATACCCAGGGGTTTCCCCTTTGAGGCCGGCGACCGATTGCGACCGATTTCGACCGATTTGATTGGCTGGAGCTGGGCGGGGCACGTGAGACCGATTTGAGACCGATTTCAAGGTCACGGGATCATCCGACGTCCCCGCGTGCGTCCCTGCGTGCGCATGCGTCCTCCTCGACCTCCTTTAACCTCCATCGACAGGTTTGCCCCGGTTCTACCACCTCTATCATCATGGGCACATTCTTCTTGCGCCTGCTCCGCCTGCTCGGACAGGTTTTCCCTGGTTCCACACCTCCATCGTGGGTGCACTCTTCTCGCGCCTGCTTCAAGTTTCTGCTCGCGTTCTCCATCAAGCAGCTCTGAATCTCGGCCACGCCCGCACCACAATGACCGACGATTGACCGTATGCCCAGACCTAGTCGAGCTCCCACCAGGTCCGGGCGTACAAGGCCGCTGGGGAGACACGGTGGCCTTGGGTGGGATCGGCTCTCAGACCGTCGTCATCCGACGTCCTGCCTGCATGCGTCGACGTGCGTGCATCCTCCTCGACCTCTTCTTAACCTCCATTGACAGGTTGGCCCTGGTTCTACACCTCCATCATCGTGGGCGCACTCTTCTCGCGCCTGCTGCCTGCTCGCTTCTTCGTCAAGCAGCTCTGCAACTCTGCCGCACCCACAACACAATGTCGCCATCCGACGTCCTGCCTGTGTGCATCCTCCTCGACCTTTAACCTCCATCGACAGGTTTGCCCTGGTTCTACACCTCCATCGTGGTGTAACGTCGGGCTGGGCTTGGAACGGAACGGACTTCCGCATCGGAGCGCCCGCCATCACATGCTGTTGTTAATATTTTGTTTCTCTCTGGCTTTTGTCGTCATTCTTCAGTTATTGCCTCGCGCTCGACACAACACACCCTTCAAACCGTGACACAAGACAGAACGTTGCCACCACGCGGCAGCCGTACGCTCCCTTTTTCATCTCTTTTTAGACGTTCCATTATGTAGCCACCTCCGAGGTCACCGACACTAGAGTCTAGACACAGCGCTCATGTATATAAGATGGCCCTCCTACTTGTCGAGGAGGGCATCTATCTATTATTCAATACATCCACACCTAGTCTTTCCTTTCATCTCTCATTAGTGTGCCTTTCAGTTCTCAGCGATCGTCCAATTGAACCGCTGTCCACACGATCTCGGCCGAGAGCCTCTTTTCCCTCTCGTTTCCCCTCCCTCTCTCTCTTCCCCTATTTGGACGACTCTTCCACACTCGCAGCACCTATCTTATCTACAGGGCGCACTCTTCTCGCACCTGCTGCCTGCTCACTTTCTTCGTCAAGCAGCTCTGCAACTCTGCCGTGCCCGCACTGCAATGACCGTATCACCGTATGCCCGGGCCTAGTTGAGCTCCCACCAGGTCCAGGTGTACAAGGCTGCCAGGGATGTTTCCCATGTCGTTGATGCGTGCTCGTGCATGTGCCCGTCATGGTTGGGATGCTCTTCGGCATGGTCTGCATGGAGCATCTATGTGCTCTCCTTCTTGAGCAGTTCCATCGGAGCGGCGTCTCGTTCCTTCCCGATTTTACACAGAGACTGTATACTGTATCTATATGTGAATCATACATGACACAGAGTAATGAGTGTGAAGGTATCCGTGTATACAGTATGCGTTCCACTCAACGCGATGACCCAACAACCTCTCAGACTGGCAAGTAATGAATGAGGTTGCTTTGCCCCAAGTATCAAGTCGCATCTAAGCGCAAATGGTAATATCGTGCGGGTTATGGTTATGTTGCCAGGGATAAGGATAAGTGATGATGGATCTACCATTCAAGTTGATTCGGATAAAAAATTGTACTTTCTCATCTACTCGAGTATGACAACGAAAGCCTTCAATGGTCCGTGGATCAGCGTATCGAGCGATTTGGGTTGAGGTTGGGGGTGCAGGTGCACAGGTGCAGGCACGACACTACAATTCCAAATCAGGGGGAACGGTGGTCTATCGAGCGTCTTGGGTTGGGGTTGGGGGCGCAGGGGGGTGCAGGTGCGGGCACGACACTACAATTCCGAATCCGGGTGAGCGGTGAGCAGGCGACGCTACAAGCGTGAGCAAGGCGACCGCTACAGACCAGGTCCACTGGAGGGCGTGTGAAGAAGATCCGTTATCGGAAAACCCTGGGATGGTATTGGAAATTCGGCGGAGACTACCCTGTATATTTTTCTAACCGCCTTCGGCGGGATCTCCCTTGCTATGACCGATTTGCCACTATCATTCACATGGACGACTACTAAACAACAAATAAGGCAAAACGATCTGAGATTGGCAATCGAGTTACGCGATAAGAGGGCGCTTAATCTAGATCGATCGGATCGGATCGGAAATTTCAACACGCGACCGCGAATCCTGACGCTAACTTGAACTCCTCAACTTGTGGACTTTAGTCGACAGTCCTCTTTCAACCATGCCCTACTCTCGCAACATAGGTTAGTGCTGCTGTATAGACCATTCCGGACTACTGAAGTGATTGCAGATCGCAAACTCGACTTTCGAGGCCACTGGGTATCACTCACCATCGAAATGATTCGGTCATTTCTCTTGAGTCCCTTGAGTCCACTTCAGAGGCACGTCCGGTGTGGCGGGTGACATGACTATCACTAAACTATGGACAGGGTGAATACATGCCTAGCAGCTCTACAGGGGAAGGTATATACTTCAGTTTCTTGTCTCATGTTTGAGTCTCAATCTCACCACAAGCAGAGACGTCTACTGAGAGTACTAGTAGTAGTAAGTATTCTAGACTTTTCTTGGGGCACAGTAACTCTATCGGTTTGCTCAAGGTATCGTTCGTACGAGTAATCATCAAGTTTCTCGGCCCAGTAGTCGTAATGTTGTTCAGTTTTCCGAGTCCCATCGGCACACAGTCTTCTAACGCAGTTCTACCAGCGACCACTGATAGCGCTGACGTTGCCAACGGTATTCAGCGCTCCGATCACCTCGGGTTCTCACACGTCCACACGCCGTCACGATGGGCCACCTGCTCAGGCAGTTCAACCTCAGAGGTCTGCTCCAACTTCGCAGCTGGGTCCATCTCAAAGTTCTGTGGATCGCCAAGAACGGCATGTAGGGAAGTTTGTCCCTCGTCAAACCCCTGTCAATGGATACTCCACTGGCAGTGTCATTTCAACACTCCCGCAGACGTCTTCGTTGACGGGCCGCGAACGACCTTATACCTCTTCGGCTGCATCCGAACCTCCACTGCCCCAGGCGTCACAGGCATCGATTCCTCAGCACTCTGCCCCTGCAGGTGTCCCCCCACCACCGGAACTGCCACCACTCTTAAGTGGAAAAATCGCCCTGCCCAGTCGAATCATATGTCATTCTAAAACTGTCCAGGAGCGCATGGAACAACTCAAAATATCTTGGGGTGTTCAGTACGAACTTGCCCGCGGGGTACTCGCTGACAAGTGGACGTGGGACGATATCAGTGATAACGTTCTCATTCAGCTTCGCGGCTCCAATACTGAGGCAGCCTCAAGAGTTAGCGCGGTTGTGTCAGGGACGATTGGTAGGACTAGTACTGTGCCTCCGACGGAATCCAGCACGACGAACTTGAATCTATGGTAGGGTTTAAGACGAAGCATGAAACCTGCGCGACTAACAATGCTGCACAGGGAAGAGTACGACAGAGAGCAAGATGCAATTCTTGAGGGTCAATCGCGAGGTTTGGGTCTAAGAGGCGAGTGGAAGGGTTCACCTGACTGGTACGGTGGTCGCATTGAGCAAAAAGTGCGGCTATCAAGGTCAAAGGGCAAATTCACATACCGCCTTGATCGTCCGGACCTTAAAAAATCCACCCGCTTCGCCAGGTTCCTGGGTTCCCGGCGTATTCTCAAGGTCGTATTATCAAAAGAACTTCGATTCGAGAAGGGCAGTAGCGTTCGTGATCACCTCAGCGGACGTTTCGTTCTGTGTGGCCGAGTCTTCGTGCCGTTTGCGTCCAGAGATGGCAGCGCCTACATGGTTGAAGTGAATGAGGACGAAGACCGCAAGCTTGATAGGGCTCAAGGAGATGATAGACGCATGTCCCTTTGGGGTTTCATTGAGTGGCACAACCCGCTCGGCTGAATCAGAAACAGGTATGGGTTCTGCGTTACTTCCATGTCCTTTTCTTGACTTGTTCGGTGTAGCCATTGTCCAAATGGACAACACGATTCGATCTTGGTCTCTCGACGACCGTCCCAGTCCTCGAATTTGAGCCCGGAAATATCAAATTCATCCCAGACATCCGTGGGTGCATCGTCTGCTTAAAGTAAACGCATCATTCACGAGCTGTTTTCTCCTAGTTGCACCTCAAAAAGAGGGGGAAGGAACGACCCTCACCGACGGGTGTGGGTTTATAAATGGGGCGGCGTTGACTCTTATTGCGCGACGCCTCGGGCTCCCAAGCCGCCCAACTGCAGTGCAAGGACGTGTGGCTGGCTCGAAAGGGCTCTGGATTTTGCACGGTGAAGACAGGTCTCCCACGGAACCCCCGCGAATCTGGATTCGGGATTCACAAAAAAAATCAAACTTCCCAGCCTAGAGGCGGGCAGTGCCCACGTCATATTTGACCTGGTCTCGCAGTCGACCCGTATCACGGTTCCGGCCCACCTCAATTACCAACTCATCATCAACTTGGCCGAAAATGGGGTTGATTCTGAAGTCTTCCAAGAGCTTATGCATACCGGTTTGACTGATGTTTTTACATCTCTGACTCAATGGGATGGTCCTGGTGCCATGCCGTTACTTTGGAACACGATCAACGTTATGGGAAGTGTCACCAGGACACGGCTGCAGAAGATAGCACATGGTCTTGCACGGGCAATTGGTCTGGCTAACCGGTTTGAAATGGACCGCGAAGACGACGGCGACGACTTAGAGGAAGAAGATCCCCCCTAGACAGTAACGACAGCGAGAAGTCTTTGTATGAGACGGTGCTAGCGCTAATCCAAGCTGGATTCGACCCTAAAAGTTTCCCAATCCTCAACGAAAAATGCGATATGTGATCAAAAACGCTATGGAACGGCACTTGCGAGGATATCACATCGAAGTGCGTCAATCGGCCGGGGCTTTCATCGTTCCGGGTGCGTATATTAATCACAGCATCCGCCGCGCTTACTGAACTTGAACTTCAACAACAATTTCGTTTGGTACTAGACCCCTTCGGCGTCTTGGAAGAAGGCCAGATTCATTTCAGGTCATCTCAGGAACTCGGGGACCCATTAACGGAGACAAATATATACTCCGTTCGGGGACCAGTTCTCGTGAGTTATTACTTTGTGGCCAGTAGTAGCGTCATCCGACTCTGCACAGGTTAGCCGGAATCCCACCATGGTCGCCTCAGATATCCAGAAGGTAATAACCAAACGATTTTGCGCTCGATTTTCGTCTGACTTGTATGTATTCGCCCAGGTCGAGGCAGTCGAGCATGAACTGTTAGCGGATTATATCAATGTTGTCGTGTTCTCAACAAAGGGATCTCGATCGTTGGCGAGCTTCCTTTCCGGCGGTGGTTCGTCCTCTCCTTTCCCGCCACCATTAACGATATAATTGACTGCGTGATGACTATCCGTCCAGACTATGATGGAGGTGCGCTCGAGAGTCCTTTCTTCCATCTAAAATTTACATGAAGTAAAGATACCGTGATGGTCAATTGGACACCGTCTGTGGTTGAAAAGTTCAACCAACCAAAAGTCGTCGACAAGCCAGATGGCCTCGAAAGAAAAAACTTCGAGGACCATATAGAGCTCGTCAGCTCTTTTCATACTCACCACCGAAACTCAACACCCGAGAAGGTTCAGAGTACTTTCCTGACTGCTTTGCTTCGCAGCCTGGACAATGAGCATGTTGGGCAATACTCCAACTATCACGGCTATGCGGCATACACAAAGGGTTACTCACACCCAGAAACTATCCGGCTGGCATATATGTAGGTTTAATTTCCCTCTCGCCCAGCAGAACCTGATGTTTTGTAGGTTTACCACCTGCCTTGACTCGAGGAAGACAGGTCATCATGTCCAGCAGGAAGTCTTCAAGAAAGACGTGAAGTCCTACGCGTGGGGTCTGCCAGAATGCCTTCGCTTTGTTAAAGAGGATGACCAAAGGAGTCAAAGCGTGACTGTAAAACGTGGTGAAGGCCTGGGTCCATTCATTCTGGACATCCTGAAAGGCTTCGGCGAAGAACTTCAAGAAAGGGTTCTGCTCGAGTACGAGGACCTCAGGGGGCAGCCGGGAGTTGCTAGGTTCGAGGCAGATCATGACCTTCTGAGCCCATACCAGAAGATCGTGGCGAAATTATCTCACATTGAATCATTTCCTGGGGTCTACCTTCACAAGCTTGCGCGAGAGGCGCGCACGGAGCTCAATACAATCGAGACTCATGTAGGAGACATGAAGACAGAGTGGGGAAGAATTTTTGGCACGACCTCGAAGTCGGCGCGAAACCGCATGTTGGTCAATCTTCGGCGTAAATTCGAGTCGGGGCCCAATGTACCTCACCTATCGCATCTCGGTGACATCGCAGAGATTCGTGCATCATGCGCGTATCGGCGGTGCAGTGGAGATATCCCAAGGTTTGCCTTCGACGTGGCCTTCGACATTCTCTGCAAAATCAAGGCCCGGGAATCGAGAGGGACAATATTAAGCCGTGAGTTCGCCGAGCTGGTGACGGTCCCCAAAATCGCGGTGCGCACATTGTCTGCACTTCGATCTGGTGTATGAGAATTTGTCCGGGGGAGGGGCCATCTTTAGAATATGTATCTGCTAGCATTTTGTTGTGATCATCTGTATTCCCACATCACGATACCATTGATTGAATACCCTCGCGAGTTCGAGCATAGGTTCACCATTAGTGACTATTAAGAAAAGGAGCGCGAACATCAAGAAGCCCTGGTGCGAGAGTCGTGACCTTTCCGGGATACAACTCTCAAGGCCTGGAGTAAACGCGCACGAGAGCCTCTGAAAGTAAGCGCGCGCTGCATGGGTCCCCAGTTGGTTACAATGTGACGAGACTCGATATATTCCTTTTTGGGGTCTGTACTCATTTTATTCCTCCCTTGCATGTGTATGCTGGGACCCGAAAGATGGTGGACTACGCCTGAATAGGGTGGAGCTAGACGAGTAAATACGCGCGGATATCAGTCAGCTGTTGACAGCGCTGACATACGGCAGCGTTTCGTACGGTCTTGACGTCATGAACCCTGGACGAAAGGTAAACGATCGGTAAACTTTCGAGTAAACTATAAATGCTATGCGACAGACAACCTGCCTAGTTAAGAGTCACCAAGAACATGATATCTCTCAGGTCACGGCGTCGATCATAGGGTTTGACTCTGAAGTGAAAAAACCTGTACCGAACGGATTGAATATGTATTCAGTAGCGCCCATCGAGGCCCAAGGTGAACCGAATCTCAGCTTGCGCCTTGTTATGCTGGTATGGGATAGTCCAGTCAGACTCCTGACGGGTCATTTTTTGCCTCTTTCTCCCTTCGAGTGCTATACTACAGTAGTACTGTAGGTGGATATGAGCGGAGTTATGGGAACCGGGCATCAGCGGTCCGTGACAGTTCCCGAATGCCGAACCAGACAGTGGCGGTGTCCTGTGCCTTTGTATCTTACTTCACACTTCCTTCAGTCTTCCTTTTTTACTGTAAAATCATTCTAGCTTCTTAAAGGCTCATTCACTTTCATGGGTCGCTGGTCGCAATATGACGAGGTTTGAATTATTCTACTCTTCGATCTCACTTGGTTACGACTACCAGCTTTATAGGATGACTATCGGCTCCCAGAGGGCATGAAGCGAGTTGGTTACGACGCTGACTCTGGAAAGTATTTTTTTCGCGACAAGGAGGGTCATCTATGGGAAGGACCGGAAGGTGCCCAATTTGGAGAAATGACACGCGGTACGCATGTACCCTTCAATTTCATGACTTGGATGGAATATAACATAAAGCTACAGTCTCGGACGCTGCTGAGGTCGCCCACGGTGATGGGGATGACGTGGAAAATGGTCCTAGGCGTGAGGGTGGCTATGCGCTCCTTTCGGGGGATGCTGTGAGTGTTTTTTCTGATGGCTGACAGTCTTCCGGGCGGCTCGGGCTAACGTCACCTGGCCCAGGACGGCTCACCTTACCCACGGCATTCGAGTGGCAGCCCATATCGGATGCTCTTCCCGTTCATTTTGATCGTTATCGTCGTGCTGCTGCTGGTCTGGCGGCTTATCGTCTTCCCTGGTTTTGCACCTGTCAAGTACTCGAAGTGCCCTGAGGGAAGCACACGTGTGGTTGTTGCGGCAGGTGACACGTGTTGGAGGATTGCCGAGGCGCATGGGTGTGGGCTGGAGGACTTAAGGAAAGCCAATGCGAACTTGGTGTGTGAGAGGCTGATACCTGGAGACCAGGTCTGTGTACCGGTGGTGGGGGAGAGGGTTACAGAGTGACGTCATCCGGCGTGATTGTTCGGCAGAGATCGGCCGAATCGGTTTGTAAGGGCGCAAACGGGGCGCGGGGGCCTCACTCACGCTTCTCAGCTCCCCACATCATGATCATGACAGATACTAGTACTCTCAGACGTGGCTATTTCAGTATGTTCGACTCGTCCTCTTCCATCCCATCCTCTCACGCCACAACCGCCCAGCCTTCTTCACTGTAATAGTAGTCTTCGCCATCATTGTGGTTCGTATCTACATAATGATAACCACGTTGTGCAACAGTCTAACCCCCTTTTCCTGCAGTTGGGCATATCCGCATGGCTGACTGCACGCTACGGTTCCAACTACCCGTTCACAACTGAGCGCGACCGTGTACATTTCCTCCTATTCTGCTCCGTATGGACAACGGTACTCTCCCCGATATTTCCTACGCTATTGCTTTTGGGATTGGCAGAAGTTTTGACGAGCATCACCGCTCATGCCATCTTGTGGGCACCTTCCATCAGCCTATCACTAGCTTGTTAACGACCATTCTCCGTCAGTTTGTTTCTGTCGTGGGTGTTTTGGCTCTCGGCGCAGCCGCTCTCACGGCATCTCTTGATGATGTATCTACCTGCCAGTATGTGGCGAGCGAGTATATCCGACTCGTTTTGGCGCTCATGTCATGTGCGAAGCCTCTTCCTCTTCTGTAGTCATCAAAGTGCCCTCGAGGCATTTGCGTGGATTGAATGGTGAGCATTTTCTCCCGAAGGCATTTACGCGTTTATCATTCATTGTTTAGGATTGTTCTGACGTTTGGATTCGGATGTATTATTGTCATTGCTTGCGAGCCACACACCGAGGACAAGGATTTAACGGACCCCTTTTCGTCTAATAGCCATATCACGTGATTTGCTATTATTTAATGACCCCAATTTTGTATTTTTTGACTACCGCCTAGCGTACGAACGAACTTTGAGAATAAGCCATTTCTTCTTTTTGGAACTGATTTTTTTTCTGATCGGGCAACCTTACCTCGTTGCGGAAGGTACACATGTCTCTGTGTTGTGGCATTGAGCGCTACGCTTTGTGGATGGACATTTATCTCGCCACATCACTAGCATGAGCTTGTTTACTCAACTCCGCACATGGTCAGTGCTCAAGGCAGTACCGGCTCTCTCGCCTTTGTACTCTCGGCCAAAGCTATGTCCAAGCGAGCCACAACCACGAACCACAAACCACAAATGTTCTTGATGTGGCACCCGACCGTTTCTCGCCATATTTATTGTGGCGATAGAAACATCCTCCCTTCGCATCCCCGACATCCCGTCTTTCCGCTCACCCACCTACAGTATACGCCGTGAAGATGCTGCCTTTTTCTATTTTTCTCTTCCTCCTCATTAGTGCCACACTCCTCGCTCCCCCACCCCCAGTCTTGGTCGGTTCTTTCAAGATTCCCACCCTTCGGTCATTCCAATGGAGTTCTCTGGCTACGTCTATCCCCGACATCCAATCGCCCCCAGAGGGTACCGCATTGTTTTCCCTCGGAATGTCTTTGGTCACTATGAAACCTCTACAAACCCTGTGTTGGCCGAATTCCACGCTTGTGGCTAACAATACCGTTCCGCATGAGTTCGTACGTGCGACGGATCATCGCACTAGCTACACTGCCGTGCTGCTCGTCGTTCCATTGGCGATACTCAACTGCTTTGTATGCTTTTCTCTTGCCCTGTGTCTTTTCTCTCTGAACTTTGGGTCAGGTATACTGGTTCCTGGTTGTTGCGTCCGACGAATCTCATGATGCGGAGAGAAAGTCGGAGCAGTCCACGGTACGCTTATTGTTGATGGCCGCATCTACCATACCATTCACTTTCTTTTTCTTCTCCGACTATAGCAGTCCCGACTTTCCAACCCCGCAGCCCCGCCTCAAGAGTCCGCGCATCACTGCACACCAACAGTCGAGGAGACGCCACACCCTTTCCCCTCGGTTGATACCGCAAAACCTGTCTCTGAATCCCTCGAGCATGGGAGTCTTCCATATTCAACGAAGAGTCCGTCGACACTATCCTTTGCGACCACAATCCTGCTTCAGTCTCCTGCTCCTCTGGGGCAGTTCCTGTTGTTTCCCGTCATTTCACATGGATTCTCACTAGACGGTTCGGAGAAGACAACGGACGGTGACTCCAGTCCATCGACGCTGCCTGCTTCGGGCCGCGCGTTGATCGATCCCCCCTCTGTTTCTGCGACCCAAACTGCTGCTTTCGAAGCCCCAAGCGCTTTGTTGGTCGAACCTGCCGTTCGGATTGACGATTCGGAGGTAGGGGTACCAGAATGTACCCCCCTGGACACCGAGGCGGCGAAAGTCCCCACTTTACCACTCCTTGACCTATCGAACACTTCACATCCCTGGAATTCAGAATCCAGTGGCGAACTGCAGGACGATAGTATGTCATCTCCAGCTATCGAGGATGCTTGCGAGCTTGATGTCGATGAGGAAGACGTGTTTTGCTATCAACCGTCCAACTCGGAGGGCGATGGTGACGAGACGCTCGATTATAAAGAAGTGGACTGTACAACAGAAACACCGAAGACCCCACCCGCACCTGCAACTGAGGACCGGGCCCTCCCTTCACCTCAACTTCGCCTTCGATCCCGTGGTTATTCTCTCGACTCTGCTTCGTCGTTCTCAGCCAAGAAGTCCGCCTCAGAAGCTGTTAATACCCGCCTCCCTTCTCCGCGACTTTCATTCCTGCTTCACCGTACGTCAGAGGGCCAAAACGAGCGCGAAATCACATCCATCACCAGATGTGCATCGGCTGATGATCTTGTCAGCATGTTTGAAACCTCCAATGCAGCCCATGGTAGTCACTCTAGTTGTATTTGGCTAAGTTCTATACTGACCAGACCACCAGCCTCTATCATCACCGACCGTCTTAGTCCGACTTTTCTATGTGATATTGATATTTTTGATGACGCTGGTAAGCCATTTCGTGTAATTAATGTTTACTCGACTAATGCATCGAGGCTGCTCTCATCAGCTCCCAATCAAGTAACAACATTGTCATCGCTCAGAGCAGATGCACCTATTTTCAAACCACGCAGCTCAGGAATGAACGAAGTAGTTTCACTTGAGTCGGCCTCTGTAGGCTTGGAGGCCTCTATTCATGCTCCCCGGAACGAGGAGATATTACAGACACACGGATGTGTCGAGGTATTGGACGCGACCACCAACACTCCTGACCGCCCGATCGAGTCTGGCAGTTTCCAGACATACACAGATGCCGTAGAAGAGCCAGAATCGTCCGGAAATGCACAACCTACAAAATCAGTGTCGCCTAGGGTCACCGACGGACTTCGTGCCTCTATCCACGCGCCTCCAGACCCGAGCACTGGGACTCTCCAGGCGCTTGGAGACGACGCGGAGAATTCGGAGAAGGAGCCGACCCACTCCATAACTCGTTCGAATTCCACACGAAGTGGATTATATGCCTCTATACACGCCCCCGCGCCAAGCCAGTCTAGCCAGTCTACACAACGCTCATCCAAACACCATACCGACGTGCCAAATTGGGCAGCAATCTGCAGGGCCGAGAAATCCTCAACAGAAGGTAGCCTCCCAGCCAAGTGCGGCGGCAACTCGCCAGATTCAGCCGCGGCTCCTGATGAAGACGCGTCAGAGCTATCGACAACCACGAGGTGCGCACTGGCAGCCAGCGATCAGGAAGGAAGCTCCGTTGACGACTCGGATGGATCTTCCTTGGTCCACGCAGACGATCAGGGAGACACAACAATAGGCTCCGGCGAGACCGACAGCACACCCGGCGAAGTGGACGTACCTGATGAAGACGACTCCACTGGCACTAGCACTAAGTCGCCGCGGAAGTCTCGCCGTCGGGGAGGAAGGCGAACCCGACAAAAGATCCCATATTTTCCACCGCCGCGGATGACGCAAAATATGCCAGTGACACAGCACCCCGTCGTCGATGTTCGGGCTCAGGGCCCGGGGCAAGCGCCCAATGTTTTGCCTGCCCCTGTCTCCTTGGTGCCTGGGCACCACTACACACACGTACCTCCCGCACCACCTCAATCTCAATACCCTACTTCAGCTCCAGGCCTCATGATCCCACCAAATGGTATCATGCATGACCAATTTGGACGATATCCTCATTACTACCCTAGTTCTCCGCACGTGGCACCCATTCCAGGCTTTCAGCCACCGGCGAGCCCTCACAACCCAATGTTCTATCCTGTTTGGCCCTACACCCATGTCTCTCCCCATACGCCTCCTCCTCTGCTGTACGGACAATAGTTTCTTTTTTTCTTTTTCTCCGCCGCCGACTGCTCTGCTGTACGGACAATAGTTTTCTTTTCTCTTTTCTTTTTTCTGGTCGTTTTTCTGCTCATATCCGCGTCAAGAATTTTGTTCTGTAACCATAATTACCGCATTGCCTTTTCTATGTTACGCGATACCTCTACGAAGATAATATATACGCCCTGGCATCACCCATACCGGGCAATGCTCGCATCGCCTCGCAACTTTTTAAATACTTCGCCAAGTGTCGGGGGTATATGACTGACTGCCTTGGCACGCAGCCTCGGACATGACTTGAGTTAACCGGCATGGGTATTCAGCAAGCGGAACTGCTAGCGGTCGCATGGTCGTAAACGTAAACTCGTCCACCATTATCACCGCTAGGGGTAATAATTTATGAGGTTCAAATCAAAACCAAAATCTATATGATGACGGGTACAACTCACATGACGAGTGGCTTTTCTCCGCTGTAGGGATCGCCGACGGAGAAGTGGCCAATGTCTGAGTCTGGCCGTGCGATCACTTCACCATTCGAGATATCGTCGTCCGACCTGCGTACGTCCCAGAAACGAACGCAGCCTTTTTTGCACAAGCACAAAGAAAGAGGTTAAATGGGTGGGTATGCAGATGGGCTAAGTTTGAAAAACAATCTCACCATCTGACCCGCCTGTGATAACCCCTAGTCCCTTTCCGCACCACCCGTCTACCCATACGGCATCTACGATCCCCATCTATCTCCACCCAGGCAGTAATCATCTCCCCAATGCAGGTACCTCCTCATTGGTTCCCGACTGCGCCCCATGAACCGAGAATCGTAAATGTGTAGCTCGTCATCGCTACGAGCGATCGCGAGCAGCAGACCGTCCGGACTGAAACTGACAGCCCTCACTTCACCATCGCGCGATTCGAGTTGTAGGGAGCCTGAGGCCGATCCGGCGAAGAAAATATCCAACGGGATCTTCTGTAAAGGACGCCGCCCGTCTTTTCGGCCGATATCGTATAGTCTCAGAAAATGTGCGCCGTCACGGGAGGCGGTGCATAGGGCCAGCCGTGCACCTGCGGGAAAATATGGTCAGCTTGTTTCGGAATTTCGGATTGGACTCGGATGGCAGAACCATCTGGGTCCAAAGCCATGGCGTCTCCACTTTCTTTAGCGCTGAACTCGTATGCACATCTTCCTTGATCGGGATCAAACGCGACATGGTAGCCACTGAAATCAGTTGTGCTCTGTGATTCCGAGGAGGCAAAAAGGGTGTCCGCGGAAGCCCCCTTGCCCCAAACAAGAGCACCCACGGACTGCCGCGCCTCCGGTGGTCCAACACGCAGCTCCATGGGGTCTCCAAGTGGGCTGTGAGATAAGGTGGGATGGACATAAACACAGCTGGAAAGTAGATGAGAGATCAAGCTCCAGCTAGCTCAGATAGAAACGTGCCCATTCAAACACGTCACGGCCATCAGGGAGTCACTTTCCCTGTATGCCACGTCATTCGGAGCCCTGGGATACTCGTCTAAGCAAAATAAGAGTCCATCGGACAAAAGAAACTGCAGACACTGACAACAACCATTATCCAACTTTTCGCCATCCTGCCACAGCTGGACAGTCCCATTATTTCCAGTTGAGGCCATCAAATGGCTCCTAAGGAAAAACCTGAATGTCAGTGGAAACTCCAGGTGGCGTAAACGACGCATACGGCATACCGATTAGGATCAAAGCCAATGTCATTGACAGTGTAGCACTTGCGGCATTGATCGAGTCCCTCAGATGCTCTTGGGGAATCAATGACGCAATGCCCATGCAAGATGGCTACAAAGCTTCCGTCACAACTCAGGAATTGTAAGGTCACGCTGACTTACTACTATGGCCTTTCGAGTTACCATCTGTCCAGATCTGTAGAGTTCCTGCGCGGTTATAAGAGTCTAGTGGTCGTGCTACTCGCACATAAACAACTTGAATAGTATGACTTGACTCGATCATACCTGCGGCTTCTGGATCACTGGGCTGTCCTCCTAATGTTGCACTGGAGATGGCAATACACCCAGGTTTTTGGATAATCTTGTTGATAGCTATTCATAGGACAAGTTACGAAGATGCATGATCACCTTGAAAGTAGGAGAACGTACCTCCACCTGCCATCCAGAAAGAAGCTGTGACCGGGGACAGCTCAAGTGCCACGAGAGGGTTCACCCTGAGGCGGTTTTGCTTCTTCCACACAGGTAGAAATGTGGAGTTTTCGAGTTGCTGTTTGGCTCGACGTGCCTAGCCATGACACAGCGAGAGTAAATGTGAGACAGTTAACAAGCAATCCACGTGATCGCGCACCGTAACCCAAGGGTAGTCCTTCCGCATCCGCATGTTATTTAACTGTATAGGCACATGGCCCAACTCGACTGCTGAGCCATGGACCATTGTGCGAGTCACTATCTCCCCATTTCCCGGATCGATAACTTGATCCTGTGCTCCTCCGCCATCGCTCTCTACGGACGGTGGGGCGACCGATTCAACTTGAATCTTAGCCCGTTTTGACTGTAAATGCTTTGTTAAAGTTGACCCCAAATAAGTGCAATACGACCTAAACCTTACCGGTGGCTTATTTTCGGTGTCGAGTCCTTTGTCCCATGGTCCATCGCTATCTCTCTCCACGGGGGACGGGGAGACCAGATCAGTCACGGACCAGCCCCGTTTTCGCTGCGAATGTATTTGTCCCATACGAGTGCAGTGGTAACCTAGAAGCGTACCAGTGGCGTATCTGAGAATTCATCACAATCAATCACGATGACTTCATGTAGTTGGCTTCCGGTTGGGCGTTGACGGATTCCTGTATCGGTAGTGGGAGCGAGACCACTATCGCATGACATAAGCTTGGATTTGCCACGTCGAGATGTCGCGGAGCGTGTAGAGCCCGAGGCTTTAGCAGGGCTCTAAGAATACTAGCAATACTACTCACGAGTGAGACGATGCTCGAATCAGACTGAGAGCCACAGTCTTCCTGGTCCGAGTCGCTGACGACTATGACCGCTGGTGGATCTGGGTGGCTTTTCATAAGAGAGTTCTTTGTTCAGTGTTCGGTGGTCGAATGCTGTCAAAGTCGGGTTGTGGGTTGCCTCGCTTATATTTAGCGTAATTGTGCATTGCATGAATCGCGGTGATCAATTACGTTCCTCGTCATCGACTAAACCAATTCTAGCTAGAACTAATTGACTATACTAATCTCAGATCGATATAATTAGTCGTTACGTTGTTACTCTAAGTTATGCTTCCTTTCGCCTTCCGAGCAAGTCTGCCAGCCTTGAAGCAGCGACACCATGTCCTGTGCTTCTACTCTGCTTGACAGTACCCCCTTCAGTCCCTTGATCCGAACTCGACCCATCTACACATGTTGATTTAGGACCTCTGATTGTTCGTCCAACTCCAAGTACAAGGGAAAACCGCTTTGCGAGACCTTCGCCTTTCGTATTTGCCCGCGCAGTGACAGGAGTCGTTTGCAACCCCACGATGGGTAA
This sequence comes from Russula aff. rugulosa BPL654, assembly GCA_022496225.1. NCBI lineage: Eukaryota > Fungi > Basidiomycota > Agaricomycetes > Russulales > Russulaceae > Russula > Russula aff. rugulosa BPL654. The sequence continues at coordinate 778,458 of WTXE01000001.1, forward strand.
AGAAAACCGTTGCTTCCGACGAGTGGTGTCTTCGTTCCGCGATACTGGACTTGGAAGAGATGTTGCCGCGCTCGAAAAAGACGTTACAGACTGAGCGCTGGGACCACCGGAGAGACGTAGATTTGGTTGTAAGGATGCAGACACGGCGTCTACAGATTTGTCGGTCTGCGCAGAAAAGTGGGAGGTGCTCGGGCTAGGTGTCACCTGTAAGCTTTCTTCTTGGAAGTCCTCAAGGATGTGGAGAAATGAACGTGGCCGCGATGCAGGTTTTATGCGGATCACCGGATGAGTCGATTCCCATGCTCGCCTACCTCTGTGTCTGTGGATTGGTTCCGGGAACGAGCCTCAGAGTACATGGTGTCATCTACACCCGCGAGCTCACGATTTGAACTTCCTTTGTCTATGGCCATGAGTAGTGAGGGTGGGCGAGCGAGTGCGAGAGCTGGGGTCGACTGCCACGAGGGAAAGTTCGACAGTGTGAAAGTTGGAGTTGTGGAAGACATATTGGACGATGCAGGCGGTGTGATGACCGGGAAAACCGTTTCGTAGCAGGCATCGCAGGCGCGCGCAGGTTTCCCGGGTCCCTTGGCATCTGAGTCAAATATGTAAAAGATCTACGCAGAGTAATTTAGTCGGATCAGTAATGACTTGCTGGAGCCAACATACGCTTCCGGAACAGTTTGCGCAGACACAACGCCCACACAGTCTACAATGGTGCCGCCTTCTTCGCCAACCAAACGGTCTTCCACAACGCATACAGCATTCCGACTTTCCATCAGGAATCCAGACAGCAGGTACAAAATGCTCGACCTTGCCGCGTCTTGGCCTGTTTTGCTCATCTTCAGGAAGGTGTGGCAAAGCTTGTAGCGTTCTTCTCAAGTGGTTTGTGGACGTAGACGACGAGAGGGTTGAATTTGGACGTGTCACATTCAACGACGCTAGCAAAGCCGCCTTGGTATTCCGTATTGCCGTGCTCCACTCATTCCGTTCACCTTCGCTGGCTGGAAATATAAAATTAGACGAACGCGAGGTAAGTAACTTAGAGAATGATTTACCCGCATATACGGCAAATGAGCCTTCTGGACTCCATACCTCGAGTCTGCATTCTTCTCCGACTTCCGTTGGCGGGGTGACGACAATCTCCAAGTCAACAAGCTCTGCTTTGCCTTTGAACCACCATCTCTCATCGCAACTGGCATTGCTGCCCTGGCGTTTCTTCACTCTAGATGGACTGACAATACTCCGACTGGGTGGGGTGCTCGGGCTGGGGTGAGTTGGTGACGTAGGCTGCGATGATGGTAACAACCTGTTCCCAAAGCCACCTGTTTGTACACGAGAGCGTAGCGCAGATAGTTCTGCTTCACTGCGGCTCCGGGAACGCGCCATCACGGGACGGAGGGAAAGGCTAGACTTGACTCCCTTCCACTCCCAACGCTCCGCTGCTTCGCTGTCACCTTTATCAAGATTCGCAATCCAGAGAAGACAATCAGAGAATAGGAGGAAGTCGCGTTCTTTCGGAAATGAGCCACCCTCAAGTTGGAAAAGCGAGCCTCGCTTGAGAAAGGTGCGACCGGGAGCAATGAGCTGGAAGGGAAGGTTGGGTGTACTACGTTGGAGAGCCAGAAGGTCAAGGGTTTGAGCGTGTGAATGCAGCGATGCATTCATAGAGGTCGTGACTAATAAAATAATCAAGTGATCTGATGAAACGATGCTTGTAGTGCCACTTACTCCTGGAAACAAGTGTATGGACGGACAAAAGAGAGGCATACTCAGGGTCTTCGACGTTGATACAATTCATGAGATCCTTTAGGAGGAGAAGGTATCTCGGACATCGCTGAACAATTGTGAGAAGCCAGTCCCGTAGCTTAAGTTTTCCACAACGAGGATTGACCTCTTGTCTGGCAACAAATGAGGAAAATGCACCGTTAGTGTTAATGAGAGTTGTCAAAGCAGCCAGGGATGCGCTGAACGACGTAACAAATGGTGTATACAAAGATAGATACGGAAAATGTGACAGGAGGACAGGCGATAGATGTGGTGGAGAAATTAGGGGCGGTTGTGGGGAGGGACCAGGGGTAACGGTGGGGTGAAGGTGTTCGTCGAGAGAAGAAAAGAACGCGCGATGAAGGTTCCAAATGTCAATGAAGTTATAGAACACGGATGTGAGATCTGCGCGGTCGAGGAGAGGATGTGGTGTGTCGAGTGCAGCGACAATGGGTGTAAGAAATAGCTGGCAAGGGACACATAGTCAGCGAAAATGCCGTATTAGAGTTCATAGCCTACTTCATATATAAGATCAAGACCTTGTACATATGTTCGTTCGGTTTCGTAAAATTCTTGAATGACTTTCCGTCGCCTAGTGTCACCCTCTTTATCAGGGGCTTGGTAGTCACGTCTCCGAACGCCCCTCCGAGGGCCTATGGAGGTTCGTCTAGACTTGGACATTTTGGTCGCGATCGGGTTCTGCGACGCGCCGCGTTCCGAGAGGGACTCAAATGAAGCAAGGCTAACTACGGACTGCCTGTTCAAATTGAGGTTGGGAGCGACGGGAAGAGACATGCGACGAAAGGGAAGTTGATGAGTTACAGGAGGTGAGACAGGGGGTGATATAGAGGCATTATCTGCATCCGTGGAGGGGAACAATAGTAGGGATGGGGAAGACATTGAACTTGGTCGAGTGAACGAATCAGCTCGGCTCGGACTTCAGCCCTGCGCATATAACTCAACTCATGCGCCCCCCGAACTGGCGTACTCACCGCGCCTACCAATTATGGCTAGGCTAGCTACACTCCTGTCAGTCCCGGTCCGGTTCGGGCCAGTGTCGGCACAATCCGAGTACTGTACAGTTTTGTCCCAGGGGTCGTGTACAACTACGGCCACTTTTCGTCTATCTCAACGCATCGACGACAATATGTCATCTGATCTCGAATGGCATCTCCTGCGGGTACGTGGGACCACTTTTAAACCGCTATTCAACCTACACTGCTGTAGGGGAACAATTCCTTCATTGTCAAGCGAGCCCCGGGCGGCCCCATCTTCTCCAAAGAACCTGTAGGTCCCTCTATCAAGCACAGTGTGTTCGTGGCTCACTAGCAGGCAGGGAAATCTTGTCAACATTCACTCACAAAAGTATTCTGGTCTCGCTAATGCTAAGGTTAGTATCTTGCGTCGCATTTTTGTCCATGTATTGATTTCTGCTTCGTTGTTAGACTATCGACGTGAGGCCCTCGGCAACCGGTATCTCTATTACACATCGAAAAAAGTCCACGTCTCCGAATGTCGTTCGCTCTGCGTACGCTTCCACTACCATTAGCAGTCGGACTGGCCCTCGTCGTGCCCTTGGCATCGCTGCACAACCAGCCAAGCGCGGGTATCGCCCTGACCTCCGTGCGGTAAGCATGTACCTCGGATTTCCTCATTCACATTCGATTCGCCTTGTTGCGAAATCCCGCATTCTCGTTAGAACCCACTGGAAACGCTATTGGGCGTCATGAAGGATGGGCGTGGACACGTCTGCAATATAAATCCCAGCCCAGATGGAGCCGATCAAACTCCTCTGGGTTCTCGTCATACGCTATCGGGGCTCGTTCGATGCTGGGCACGAGTTGCCGACGAATTGGCGATGACATTGCTACTTTATTCTTCACTTCTTCCCCTCTCATCCGTCCCCTAGAGTCTTGACTCTTACTTAATTGACTTGATTTTATTAGGCTACCCTTGCTCGATATTCCGCCCTCATCGCAGCGCAAAGGGAACCGAAAGCCGTACCGCCAAAGAAACTCCGTGGTAAAAAGGCGAAGGCTATCGCCTGAGCACTTTGTATTTCCCCTGATTTGCTGCGATGTCACCTACACGATTGTTAGATGAGAGGAAATGAAGTCTTTATCTGGTAATTCGATGAGTACCTTGGATGTGGATACAGGACATGTGTCCCTTCAGGCTTGGAAGTATCGGGTGTCAGTTCCATACGTCCGTCGTCATTGAGTACCCGTGTTTCTCGTCTAATATTGCGAGCTCGTGAAATAGTATGATTTCAGCAATCGTCAAGTGTGTTGGCGAACCCTTAAAAGCCTTAGACCTAGCATTGCATCAACCTGCGTCTGCATTGGCACTTTGTAGAGAAAACGATGGATTGCGGGAGAAGCTCCTCTCCAGTGAAGGCCTGATTATCTGGTCGCAGTGGACGCTCAATCGTGTATTTACTGTGTCTCGGTCCAACACCAAAAGCCAGTGACAAAGGTTATACACGGCCCACAGCCTTCCCTTCTCTTACAAATGCACTGGGTGCGTCCTACGATAAGACATAAAAACATAACAACTTCCTTTCATCGTGTCAGGTGCGCGTTCAACGTTCAATTCCGATTTATCTTTAGATAGCAATCTTGCCTCCAGGTTGGGAAATCCGCGCGTTGGTCCTGGGCGCACCGCTCAGCTCTCGATACTGCCAATTCTCGTCTGCCCTGCGCTGTGGATTCTCACGCAGGCGTCGCTCATTTTCATGGGCACCGTGACTCTTGCGACGCTCTTTCTTTGGCGCATCTTCGTCATTGCGCGCATGCTCAACAGCCGGTTCGGTTCCAGGCGCAGAAGGGCGAGGATAGTCTGCGGGTTCTCCGGGTGATTCCGCGACAGCTTCGTTTCTAGTTCACAAAAAGGATTATATCCATCAGGTTCGATAAGTGTATACTTCGCATCATGAGAAACTGACACTTGGACATTTGGTCGAACACGTATAGGGAGAGATAAACGCCTGCCCCCGACCCTCACTGTCAACCGTGCGTGAGACTAAGGGTTTTGGTGGTTTGAATGTGACATACTAGCGGGAGGATGCTGAAACATGGCTATGGGTATTGGGATGATGATGATGATGATGAACGACAGTCGCTGAGCAACGGTTATGCGTGACCTGCTTGTGACGGACCGCTTATGACGTCATTTCGGCAAGAGTAATAACTTTTGAGATATAGTAGCCGTGGCTAACAGTGAATCCAACTCCGAGTCATCATGTCCGAAACTCTTGAGAAAGTCTCCTCAGTGAAGGCTTATGGGGGTGACCTCATCAAATACAAGTTCAAAGTAGGTCGAGCTGGCTCAGGCTGCAGATTTTCGCCAGGGTGCTTGCTTACGGGTATCGATGACCTTGGTTCCGTAGTCTGCAGCTCTCGGTGGCTTAGATGCGTGTTTCAATCTGTTCTTACCTGAAAACGCCGCAAGCGCCAAGGTTCCAGTGCTTTTCTACTTGGGGGGTTTAACTTGCACGGAAGATAATGGGTATGCTTGGCCTGATCATTGACGTGCGATGCTTTATGACACAAATACCAAATCATTCAGTGCTCAGAAGGGAAACTTTCTTGGCCCTGCTGCGAAGGAAGGAATCGCCATGGTCTTCACTGATACTTCTCCACGTGGCGCAGGCATCGAAGGTGAAGACGATGACTTGGACTTTGGCACAGGTATGGCTCAAGGGTTGACGATACGTTCACAGTATGCACACACTTCTTTTCAGGGGCTGGTTTCTACCTAGATGCCACAAATCCAAAGTATGCCCTACATTACAACATGCGCACACACATCCAACTTGAAATCCCGCAAGTGTTAGAAATTGCCGGCCTACCCATTGTGAGCTCTGGCATTTGTTTCTCCCAACCCAAGCTGATGAAGACGTGTAGGATCTCAAGCGTATGTCTATATTTGGCCATAGCATGGGTGGCCATGGGGCATTGTGCACATACCTCGCGTCAAAAGCGAATCTGTACCGTTCCGCGTCGGCATTCGCGCCTATATCAAATCCCATTAACGCACCGTGGGGACAGAAAGCTTTTGCAGGATATCTCCAAGGCGGTATTCAGGAAGCGAAAGAGCAATATGATGCAACTGAGTTGATTAGCAAGCACTCTGACTCAGTCCACATTCTTGTCGATTACGTTCGTCGAATTGCTCTTCGTCCCTTATATGATCGATATAGACCTGCGAAAGCACACAGGGGACCAGTGATATTTTCTACAAAGCCGGCCAACTTCTTCCAGAGAATTTCCTCGGCGCTGCACGCAAGGCGGGTTATAACGAAGCGCAAGTACGTATCAGAGAGCAAGACGGCTATGATCATAGTTACTACTTCGTAAGTCCACATAGCGCGTTTAGGTCTACAGACTAGCTTATTCGTAATTGAGCTAGGTATCCACCTTTGCGGAAGATCACGTACAATGTAAGAAACCACCGATCTCTACAGGCTTGGTTCCTGATTCCAGCGCATGTTTCAGTCCATGCCGAGTTCTTGAAAGCGTGAAAGTTTCGTACTGTTGGCAGTGCAACGTACGTTTCCTTGGAAGAAAGCCGTCGTATTCAGAATTTGCAAGAGCAGGAAGTCATCAACAGCGGTGTAAAGTAGACAGACCCAGATACAGACACAGACGAGGAGAATAGACCACTAGCCACAACATAGCAGTGCTTAGATCAGAGAGATGCGTTCTCGATAAGCCTTCTCCAGATCGTCGAGATCGCGGGTAATCCATGGAGATTGTAGTGCCATAGCGATGGTTGACCGAGTTTCGTAGTTGTATCTTAATAAGCCCTTGACAAGTGAGAGCGCTATAACCCCGTTAATATTGCCTCAATAGCGCAGAGAGTAAATTGCTACAGAGTAACCAAACGCACCAGAAGGCAGAGTGTTCCAAATGCCTGCGGAAAAATCGACACATCCATGTACGATCCTCTGCTTTGTCTCAATCTCACTTGATATGGAAGCCTGCGATGCGCCATCACCGTCACTCCCCTGCGTAGTGACTTTTTGGTTCCGATCGAAGGGGTGGCAACCTCTACGATAACAGAAGGGTAAATCAAATGCTTTTGCAGGGTTGACTCGCTTACGATAGCATAATGTAAAGCACGACGCCAACACTCCAACAGTCGGCCGGCATGCCGACGTACTTCAGATCTTTGGCATCAAGGGCAAGGATACCCTCAGGAGGTAAGTATGACACCGTGCCGCACACATTCAGTGTTGATCTAGCTGCCCGTGGGCGAGCTAGTCCAAAATCGGCTAGCTGAACATGAGGGTAGGGTCCTGGAGCATACAGTAAGATGTTTTCGGGCTAAGAATTGGTGAGTATGGAATCCTCGAGCCGGAAAAGGGAGAAACCTTTATGTCTTTTTTACGAGTAGTGAGGATTGTTAGTCGTCCTCAATGAAAATATTTATGGCACACCTCTGTGGGAAATTTCCTTCTTATGCAGGTAGTCTAACGCATTTAGGAGTTGGTATATTATGTATTTTGCCTCGCCTTCACATAGTCGGCCTTCACTTTCTTCGTGACTCGTGATGTAGGTGAATAGGTCGCCGCCAGTGCACAGCTGAAGAAAAATATGTCTGGCCACGAGCGTGAGATTCGATGCGAGACAAAACACAGATAGCCGGACAAAAAACGGTGGTCCTCTTCCACAGCAAGGATTCGGTTAATGTTAGGCTGACCCAGAGTTATCTCAGCGCAGGATAATAGAAAGATCGAGGTCCCATACGTGTTGAACCGCGGTGAGTATGTCTACTTCTTTCATGAGGCTCGAAACCTCTTTCCCGTTCTTGGCTTTTATAATTTTACAAGCGACTTGTCGACAACTTCGACGGTCCATAGCAAGATGGACAGTCGCAAAGCTTCCGCTTCCGAGGCTGTGTGAGGTTACAATGAAGTCACCTATTTTCTGATGTTTTCTCGGGTAGTTTTGTGTGGGCACAGCATATCATGTAAGAAACTCAACTTTCTGCGCGGGCTGTGTCGGTGGAGTTGGTTCAAAAATTGAAGTCCTTTCTCTGCATTGTGCACGTAGATGTATGCACTTGAATTCTGGTAATTGAGATATTAGCGTTGATTCGTGTCTTACATCATAGGTGATTTCCCACTTCGCGAAGATGGGAGCTCCATGATATCACCATCCATGAGCAGCACGGAGGAGCGTCGTACATCATAACCGTTCAAAACAAACCCATTTGTTGAGAAATCCTTCGGAGACTTTACAGACAGAGAGACGAGGGGTGCCACTTAAGAATACCTGACACGAAATCATGACGCCACCAGTGCTAGTGTGCACCCTGTTAAAGTATAATGAAATTAGAAGTGTTAAGGGAGCACGCCTATCTTAACTTACGCATACAACTTGCAGTGAATATTGGAGATGTAACCGTCCGAGATCACATAAGTGCTGAGGGAGCACTAAGAACTGGAATCGCCTTCAAAACTGACATATGTCTTTACCAGAGGTTTGGATTGCGTCCGATTGTGACAGGTTTGTTTATTTCAAGGAGTAGCACTGGCTAAATAGTCGACGCATACTGCATAACGGGTGTGCGTTTACCCACCTTCTTTTTTCCCATCTATTTTGTCCAAGGAAACGAGCTTAGCGCATATATTTCGATCCATTGTGGGAGGAATTGCGCCGAGCCTGTTAGTAGTTCGCATTATTGGAAAATACCGCCGAGATTAAAAGGTGCCTTAGGTATTACTGGCAAGGTGGAATGTAATGTGAGTGTGAAGCAAAATAAGAAGGGAGCAAATGGCCCGGACTCGGGCCGGCCTTACAGCGACACTTGCCAGATCGCCGCCGATTACTCTTTCAATCATGGTACGCAGTGATTTCGGTTTCCGTACTTTTTTTATAACTGTTCGAAGACACCAAAGGCGAAGAATCCGAACCCTAGCGGGCTGGGAAGGGCGATCATTAATCGTAGGGCCAAAGATGCTCGTCAGACTGAGGGGTCCAGCTTGGTACGTAACTGTCGTATATCCATCGAGGGATCCCAACCTTGTTTGTTAGTACACAACCGACATAGATCCATCCTCTCGTTTGCGATCTGTCACCCAGGAAGGAGATCTAGACGCATTCTTGAATACGGCACAATTGGCAGGCACAGAATTTACTGCCGGTAACCACGCTTAGCTCCATGATGTCTCTCTTGTTCATATCGCACCGCTAGAGCGTCGAAACGTGAAGATTATTCAATCCTCTACAAATGCGTTTCAGAATCCACATTTACTTTCAGAAGAAGAAGAAAAATATACTCTAAGGAAGCATAGCGAGAACAAGCAACGTCTACGGGTCCCGAGAAGACCACCATGGACTAAATCTATAAGCCGGGCACAATTGGAACGCCAAGAAAAGGACGCATTCCTCCAGTGGCGGGGAGGTCTCGCAGAGTACGTATGGCTCTGGTATCACACTTATTATGTGTGCCACCTTCCTGATGGCGGTTTCCGCAGGTTGCAGGATCGAGACAAGTTCTTGTTGACACCCTTCGAACGCAACCTCGAAGTATGGAGGCAGCTATGGCGAGTCATTGAACGCTCCCACCTGATTGTGCAAATTGTGGACGCTCGGGATCCTCTGAAGTTCCGGTGTGAAGACCTCGAGGTATATGTCCAAGACGTAGAGGGTACAGAGGGTGAACAAGGAACTGGGAAGGGAAAACGCAAAAATTTACTGCTCATCAACAAAGCTGACCTTCTCACGGCAGAGCAAAGGTTTGACTCGAGCGGTGCTGGTGTGTAGTTGTTCGGTACTGACTATGCATTCGATAGACGTATCTGGGCGGACTACTTTGACTCACAAGGAATTCGATATGCCTTTTACTCCGCGACTAATGCCACTGCCAGACAAGGGATACTGCGAGAAGCGCATGACAGGGCGACTGAAGCGAATCAAGAGGAGGACGAGGAAGTAGATGTAGAGGAGAGCATACTGGACGTGGATACGAGTTCTACCACCTCATCCGGATCGTATAATCCCATCCAAAGGGGAAATTTGGATGAAGACGTGGACCTGGATTCTGACGAGGACACCGAAGACGCTCGAGCAAAAGTACTTTCGGTCCTCGAACTAGAAGATCTTTTTATTGCATCCGCGCCGGACTTGTCGGGTAAGTCTTGCTCAGTGGTTGATGATATAGTTTTCTGTATAACGCGCGACTGCGTAGAGTTCCTCGATTCTTCAGGACATCAATGTGAGAAACTCGTCGTTGGTCTCGTGGGATACCCAAATGTTGGAAAGTCCAGTACGATTAATTCCTTGCTTGGGGAGAAAAAGGTGTCAGTTTCGTCTACGCCCGGAAAGACAAAACACTTTCAAACTATCAACCTTTCTGATAAGATAACTCTTTGCGACTGCCCTGGACTGGTGTTCCCGCAGTTTGCAACAACCAAAGCTGATCTCGTTTGCAACGGTGTTTTGCCTATTGACCAGCTTCGCGAACATGTTGGCCCTGTATCCCTGGTGGTCAGAAGAATCCCGAAAGGAGTGCTCGAGGGGATGTATGGAATAAAAATTGACCCTTTGGGTTCTGAAGAGGGTGGAGACGGTTCTCTACATGCTGAAGACCTTCTTGTTTCTTACGCCGGTTCGTTGACTTACATATAGCCCGAAGTAATACTGACGACTTTTGACCAGTTGCTCGTGGGTTTACACGCACTGGACACGGTAACCCCGACGAGGCTCGTGCTGCACGTTATATCCTCAAAGACTACGTGAATGCGAAGCTCTTATTCTGCCACCCCCCTCCCAATTATTCCGCACATGAGTTCAATCGTGGAGCCCAGAAGCTTGCCCTCCGGCGCCTCGCTAGAAAGAAACGTGGCGTAAACACCCAGATTGACGAGAACGGCGACGCAAACCCTTTTGATGGAACCATTAGTGACCCATCTGATCTTCAACCACCACCGAGTCACAGTCAAAAATCTCAGTCTCTGGATAGACTCTTTTTTGATGAAACTACAGGCCTGGCTGCACGTCCCTTTACCAAGGATGCAGGAGGGAGGGTGAAAAGTGTCTCTCGCCCCGTTTTGTACCCTCACCATGTTTCAGTCGCTAATGACGGAACACCTCTTGCAAGACAAGGCGTACAAATCGGGACAGATATGGTCAACGCGGGCGGACGACCTCCAGGGAAAAAAGGGCATAAGAAAGTGAAAAGGACGAAGCAGAGAAGTGGGAAGGGTTACGATTAGAAATGTTATGTAGCGTGAGGCATAATGAACATCTGTGTTTGTATGACGAAAGACTGGGACTGCGAGCCTAAGACAGCTGAAGCCTCTTTCCGTTTCGGTCACTCTCACATTGTTAACCCACATGAAGCGATGGCCCACCAACGTTCCTACCAAGGCAAGCATTTTTGCACTTTATAAGTCTCTACAAAGACAGACAAGGCTTCTACCCCACGAATACCTCCGGTATTTCTTAGCAATCCTTCCCCCTCTATGCTGATCTTTAACCTTTGGCAGACAATTTTTCCGCCTTAAACTGTCTGCCGACATCAAATCTGCACTAGATGACACCCGCAAGCATAGGCCACGACGGGCAACCTTCAAACGTCTGCGAAAGGTGGCAAATTCGGTTCTGGGCCCCAGTGCTACTTCTAACTTCTCAGTAGGAACTTTCCAAGCTAACCCTCGCTAATAATGGCGACAGACACGCCTTCGCTCATGTGTTGGATTTGGCATATGGCCGTAAAGGCCCGCTCAAATATAGTATTTTGAAGGTACGTTGCATTATCTCGTGTCCATATGAGACCCTGCTAAACTCTCATAGCCTTTACTCTCCCACCCTTCTGCACCGCTCCCCCCTCGAATCATACCATCCGTGGAGCGCTCGCGTCCACCTGTATACGGTCCTGAGCTTGAGGCGTTACTTATATCTCCTTATACTCGCCCATCTGGGAAGAACCCCAAACCATCTCATCTTCTTTCGCCACCAACTTTACCGCCGAGGGCAAGTCCATCCTCCGCGGATGCTCGTCTCTTCGGGCCATTCAGCAAACGTCGAGAGGTCAACATCCGCTGGCGATATTTCTCCCACCACTGGAAACGGCTGTACCCTCCACTTGAGGTCTCCGTGAAACAACAGGGAACACAGGAAACTTCCTCCCAAGAGGATGCCCTTCTCGGTGCCAGAATTCGAGGTGTTGGCACGCAAACTGCAGGACAGTTAGACGAAGTCAAGTCGCTTGCCGGCCCAGCTTCCGAAAAGCCGCCAGCCCCTCGAAGGATTGACCCAATATACCTTCCCCATACACACCCTTCCGCCGCCGACCGACGATCGCAGCCGAACAGGTTTCTTCGCCGACGATACAGGGAACTTCTCGGCCGTATTCCAGTCCTTACATATACGTATGTGCCTGATAAATCCGTGACCAACTCCAACAACTACCCAATGGGTAAGTACGAAGTATCGTTGGCCCGCACCGCTTTATCGCCATATGTACGGCAAGAGACAGTACATTCCCAAGAACTGGATGCTGTTGACCTGGCATGGTTCGAACGGGAAAATGAGTCCCTGTCCGCTCATTAGTTCGTCGTACACTTCCATGAGTATTCGTTTCCGCCGCAATTGAAGTGGTATTTATTTGTCATATAGTAGCCATTAGATCATTGGATATTGATCTGTAGTAAGAAAAGGAGCACCCTTATATCACCGGATGGAGCTTGCCATGCATCAAGTAGCAAATGGATACATATCAAGTCATTGGTTCATGAAATCACGTAAAATCAGGATTGTTTGTGTGATGACTTCTCGCGATTCTATAGTGTTGGTGTTGCGGAAAACCCTGCCGGGCCAGTACTTCGTCACCCCGTCATGCAATGTCACTATCATGCAATGTCAAATAAGTATATGTCGGTATATGTCGAGTGATCATAACAGGGTCATGGAGATATCGTTAGGGGTTAGTGTCCTTCTGAGTCTCCAGCTCAAGTCCGTGCAGATCAATAATATACATGCTATAGTTTTTGTCCATCGCCTGGGCTCCGGAGCGATCCTTTCGGCTCTGGTCAACGCCGCATTGGAGGTTGAGCATCACCTCATACTGATCGAACGTGAAAGTTTGCTGTTTCCGAATCAAAGCAAGCATATCCTAGCACAATCAGAGTTAGATGGGGAAGCCACAACGATGAGCGGGTGTCAACATACTGGAGGACTGCGGGAGAAGAGTAAGTAGTATTGCTTGGCCCGAAGAAGCTCCCCATCACGCGCGTCATGTACAATAGTCTTCACACATTGTTGAAGAGCAAGGATGCTGCGGTTTATCTTCTCCATGCCTAAAGAATTTGTGACGCCAATATGGCGAGCATTGTGAATGAGAAGGTCATCCATGAGGAACCCTACTCCATGGAAGACGAATCTGAAGCGCGCGCTTAGAGAACATACACGCTACCAATATATGACTCACTTTTGTTCCTGAGGAGGGAGAGTGGAGGAAACAATATCATGATATTCTCCCAACTCGAGATTGAGATCTATTGTGTGTGGGTCTGGTTCACCAATTTCTCGGTCGATGTTGTAGTTACCCTGCGACTGGGATCAGAATTCGATGGATTCGGATGGCTTAACGCTCACATGATGCATAGCAAGGTTGAGATAATGTGCCACACGGCATCGGACGTCTATTCGTATGGTATGTAGAATCAACTCCAATAATTGCTCGTACGTCTTGAGCAGTGCATGAAATCGCCTATGATATTCAGTAAGCACCCTTGATCAATTGTGTTGTATATTTAGTGTAACCTACAATGCCATTTCTCTCGAAAGGGGGAGCTGGAGCTGCTCGTCGGGGTTTAAGGGCATAAGCGAGGGGAGAGCTGGCGTGAAAGGGCTCATAGCGCTGGCAGGTTCCATCGGGAGCCCGGAAGTCGGGGACAAGCTATCTTCAGGCACAGCCTTCAGCTGCTTGAGTCCAGTCGTAAACCATGACTTAGTAGCATCATAAGCGTTCAACGGTATGTAGAGAATATATAAGCATACCACACTTCGATACAAATTACAGAGCGCGGTGACATTTCTCATAGGGCCAATGAGGTCTTCTTTCTCAATTGGCCTGTCTCCAGTAAGTCGACCCTCGGCATCGCGCTCTCGCTGGTGTAATTCGCTCTTGTTCATGACAGTTCCCTGAGTCAGAATAAGTCAGGTGAATTCATACCAAATTGTTGTTGTATGCACCAAAGCGTGATATAAGTCGCTTAGACAAGCAGCCATTTCCGGATTTGTGCCCACTGTGCTCCAAGCGCAACACGAGGGTCCTGGTCACTACTCGCCTCTTGAGACGTTATTAAGGTCTGAAAGCGATCACTGCAGCGCTGGTAGAATTGAATAATGACCGTGAGAATTAGACGAGCGTAATTCTCCCTATGGAACGGTGTTGTCCTCAGCATTGCGCATAAAGAGTTGATGAGAGCCATCATTGTCGTGCTTGCCTGTACGGCAGTCAATGGGATTGCTAGCAAATCACCGAGCAACCCCGAAACTCACGTTCACTAAAGGCTCCGTCGAAAGCAAATTAGAAGCAGCATCGGGGATGAAGGCCTCAGGTCCTTTCATGACGTAAGTTTCCACTAAACGCACTCAAGTCCAGTATCTTACCGGTTGTGGCTTGGTGAAACAGTAGAGAAACCTTCTCCTCCAGTTGTGGTAGGTAAACCCTCAAGATGAACTCGTCTAAAACTGCACTTGATGCTCGTGCGGCCTCAAATCCGGATGGAAGGATCCCAGTCACGCGATCGATGAAGGCTAGTGTGGGTTGAAAGAGAACGCTTATATGAAATGCGTCGGGTTTGACAAGGAGGCGGTGGTGTTGATCTGTGCCGAGCAGACGCTCGTCCGTACCTACAGTGACTAAGGTGGCTTGTACGGCCGTTTCCGAAGAACCCTGTACAAGGCCAGGGACGGTGTCTTTGAGAACACGGTTGAGTTCATCTTCATGTTCACGTAGAGACTTGGTAATGAGTTTGGGATTGGTATCGGCGAACCTGAACACGTGCTACAAAGAAGCTATCCTGATGTGGCCACGAGTTACAGAGGTAATGTACAAACCTTTGATTTATCTCGCAAGAATCTTCCGTCTCGCAAGACATCATTTATTGATGATATTGGATTGCGACCGGACAAGACACCTTGTTCCTCGTCAGTAAGGTAGTCGTTTACCAATGTTCGGACCTAATCAATTGCGTTATTAGATTATAGCACGATATCTGCCTTGGCGTACCTCAGCCTGCACAGGCGCCCAAATCTCGGATAGCGGGAACAAAGTGCCAGGCCTCGTCCCCGAAGAATCCTTGAAGTCACGCCTCTGGGTAAAAATGTTGAAATAAATTATTGCACGAACAACATCGATCCGACTGACCGATCCAATCCTGTTTGCCACCTCGTATACTACTCGCAATCCCTGCATGACAGCGTCTAGTTTAGAATACAATGTCCAGAATAGATCTCGTAAAATTTCGTGGTCGGCATGTTTGGTGGATGATTCAAGAGCAGTGAGGCGTAGCTGTAGCGGGCTGATCTGCAGGCCGTGCCTAGCTCGAGTTGCATCTACAAGTGAGGTCGGTATGTTCATCGGGAGAGCGCCAGTAACAGCATGCTTCGATGTGACGACATATGTAGAATTATCTTTCGAGCCTGCATTGATTCCAAATAACGACGATGTGCGGCGACCATACTCGGCGCGTTCGCAAACCTCATCCACGGTGGCATCAACAAGCGCAAAGATTTCACTGGGGAGTCGCTGAGCAACAATATCAAGGACACCGCCAAGTTTTCCAAGAACAGAGAGAGACTCCAGTAATGTCTCAATATAAACAAAAGAATCTGCTTCTGGGTTTCGTTGGCTTTGACTCGGACCTGCAGTGGCCAAATTGGACAGAGACGAGAAGGAAGCGGCCGCCGAAGGTCCACCGGAGTTGGAAGTTCCTGAAATGCCTTGTCCCGATGCTGAGCCCCCGTCGTCAACATCGCCGGGAGGGTCATTAGGACGGAGCGAAAGATCCTGAAGGTATCGAGATAACCTTGAGTGTTGAGCATGGGAGGCTCTTGCAGTTGGAGAGCCTGGTGAGTCTGGATGTTGAGCAGACTCGTTCGAAGACAACGGCACGTCTTCAAACTCGACTCTTGGTACTAACAGGAACGGTCAAATGAGAAAGGCTTGCTTCCTGATGACTCACTTGTCTGTTGACCAACGACGTAAGCGACCCAGCGGTTCTCGCACCAGAAAGACTTCAAGTAGAGGTGGTTATGCAATTCATCAATTAGAATATCCCTCAAAGCCTGAACGTAATGGTTAGTGATACTAGGCACCTTGGTAGTAACAAGAAAAAGATTGCACGGACCGACTCCTGCCCAATGAGGTAGGCGCGAAGGTCGGCGACGGCGCCAATGTCGAGCATATCTTGCTTTTTAATCGTCTTCAGGCTTCGTACGAGCAGGACCGCTGCCTGCAATAGGCGCTTCTCAGAAATCAAACTCTCTAGTACATCAGGAACCAGTCTGAGGCGCTCACTAACACCATTTGAGCAGCTGTTCCAGGAAGTGTCCGTGGACGTAAACTCACATTTGGTCAAGAATCCGTAACATCTCTTCCAACGTCTGCCCTCTTGACCACATCTGGACGAGATCAGCACGTTTATTGCCCAATGCGTCTTTAGCTTCTTGAAGGACTGTCCTCGCGTTCTTTATCTGCGTCTGGGTATCTCCAAGGAGACTAAGCAAAGAAGCGTGGTGCGGTAGGGCAGCAGCAAATGCCTGGAAATGCTCTGTAAGAGTTTAGCACATCGTTAAACAGGCAGACGATATGACATACTGTCCACGGAGCCTTGGAGCGCTGCAGAAAGCATACGTTTCGTCCTGCGAAATGATTCTATGTCTTTCCCCGCTGATGAATCATCAAGAATCTGGAGAGCAAGATCGACGGGGTTGAACTGGAAAGACATATATCATTACATATGCAATAATATTCGCAGCTGTAAAAAATCTGAATCTTACTTCCGGATCGATCACGAACTCCCAGTCATCCTTTATCCTGTCTAACACAGCTGAGCAGGGAAATCAGCAAGTGATCGTCCAAAAGCTCTATTGCGCACCGTCGATGTCACCAGTCTTGGATGCACCAGTTTGCTGGCGCCCGGGCATCCTACGTCTAATGCGTTCTTGGGTAGCATTTTCCGCCTCGACGGCTTGCTGACGCTCATCCCATTGATTGTCACCATGAGTTCTCATGGCTTTCTTGCGCAGACCGCTCTGGAAAGCAGACATAACGGCAGTGAGAGATGCTGGAGACGGAATATCAGACTCCTCAGTTCCAGATCTGCCTGGCCGTCTCGATCTAGAGCTTGATGGATTTCCATTGGTGGTACGGTACATATTGGGACCAGACATATCTGATCTCGTAGTACTCGAACTATCTGTGCGGTCCATCGAAGCATGTTCCTGGAGGGTGTCGTCGGAGGCAGGGTAATCTGGCGCCCTGCTTCCCCGAAGGTCGGATCTCTGGGGACGAGAGGGTCCTGTGGGAGAGCCGTTTGAGACGAGGGATGCATTGCTCGGCCTAGGGAGACGGTTAAATTGCAAAGGCTTTATTGCAGAGGATGGGTATTGGGGCTGGTCGGTGCCAGGAAAGGCGGAGCGTTTGGATGGGAAAGGAGGTGGTTGGCGAGACATTCTGAGGCGCTCTCTGTCACCGTCGCGCGTCACTTTTGTCCATTGTCGAGGCATGCTTACGGTATTATGTAATGATCAACGCGCTTCCGAGTCCCTCACGCGTTTAACGGCGTCTTTGTCCTCTACCTCAAGGGCCACTACAGTCTCTATGCCCACCCCGGAAACGCCGCCGTCGAGTCCCTTGACCGTACAGAGTGACCAGGAATCAGATTCTGTGTCGTCTGGTGACGTGTTCGTTGCCCCAGATACCCGTAGACCAGCTGCCTACATCGAGCTCCCTCACTTGGCCCCCGAAGAACGCGTCAAATACGAAGCCGTTCAAGATCGCGATCTCCCACAGGATTTTGACTACAGTCTTCCGCTATCAGATCGTGTTATTATCGGAGAATATCGTGACGACGCCACCCTTTGGTATTATGTAGAGAACGACGATGGCATAGCGCGTAGAGTGAGTGTACTGTCATCTGTGCCTATGCTCGCCGGCGATAGATATCCTCCCATCTAATTTTACATGATACAGTTTGAAGCATTTGCCTTTGCAGAGGCATTCCCTTATTCTGTCTCCGAGTACAGTGAGCAAATCGCCGCTCCGCACCCACTCACACTTTAAAAGTGAATCATTCCCGTTGTTGCTACTAGAGTACAGGAAGAAGATCGGTGCACTTCCCGCGTTCGACCCTTCTGCTTCGAATGTCCACCCCGACTCTCGTCCCAAAGTCTTCATCAGGATATCCATGGAGAAGCGTAGAAAGCTACGTAAACTTTCTAAGCAACCAGTTCTCTTTGTCGGGTCGCTCTCGGACGAAGAGTGGGAAGGCGACGCCGCAGAAGGGGACGATGTCAGCGATCTGACTGACGACGATGACATTTGGAGTCAGGCATCATCGTCACCTCCGAAAGGTATAAAGCGGTCCACTGTCAAAGGTCGTCGGGGACGATCCGACCTTCCTTTCAGTCCTAAAAAGTTGCGTTCCTACATTCACACTGTCGGCGAGAGCGAAAGCTCAGAAACAAACGTTCGGGATGGCGTGGGCCGTACTCGGAGGTCCAATCCCATCCGTAACTCACGCGGAACTAATAAAATGGATCGCGACTACGAAGACGGCGAATCGGACTCGCTCTCTGATGAGTACGTTCCCGTTCGTAATTCTCGGTCGAAGAGCAAGATCAACACTCCCAAGCGTGGAAAAGCTTCCCGTGCTGCCTACGGGCACATCCGTAGCATCGCTGACTTAGAGTACGACGAACTTGAGAACGGCCCTCTCTCTGCACACAGGCACACGTGCGAAAGGTGTCAGCGTAAGCCGACGCATAT
This sequence comes from Russula aff. rugulosa BPL654, assembly GCA_022496225.1. Taxonomy (NCBI): domain Eukaryota; kingdom Fungi; phylum Basidiomycota; class Agaricomycetes; order Russulales; family Russulaceae; genus Russula; species Russula aff. rugulosa BPL654. Next base: position 797,232 of record WTXE01000001.1, read on the forward strand.
TTTACTCAAACAGCAGAGAAAGAGAGGCAAAGTTAAACGAAAACCCAAAGATGAATTTGAAGAGGACAGCGGCGACGAAGACAAGTTAGCCAGTTTGGGTGGATGGGTTCGATGGCAAGCTTGATTTCTCATGTCCTAGAGTCATGTGAACTAACATATCGGCCCAGCTTAAAATGCCCCCTTTCAGCTCATTGGCGATGTCTAGCCGGCACTCAGCGTGACGAAATACTCAAAGCTGTTCAAACGCGAGATCTTGCAGCCTTGAACGCAGCGCGCGGGAAAGAAGCCGTGGATACGACGCACATGGCCATCGATGGCAGCAAGAGCATGGATTCCCTGACGCCTCTTCCTCCGAAGCGGCCTGGTCTTGAATCTCACCAGACGACGGAGTTTATTTGTTCCATGTGCTCAAAGGGCGGCATTTGCATGGGCTGCAGTAATGTTGCTCTCGAACCCGAGTCATTAGATCCTCAGAAATCTGAGGAAGAAATTCCCTTTTCGGGTTCCGTGACTGTCACTAGCAGAGAGCCTGTGTTGCCCAACGGAACAGATACCCTCGCGATGACTTCTAAGGAACTTTTGTTCCGCTGCAAGCTCTGCAAGCGGCTGGCGCACTATGCGCACCTCCCTTCCGATCGATTCATGGAGGATTCTGCCGAAGAAGTCGACGTTGAAGCCACTGCTGAATATTATCAGCGCGATCAAGACTGGTTATGTGCAGACTGCGTATCCTTCGTTTACCGCGTAGAAAAGATCCTGGCCTGGCGCCCATACCCGGCCAACGCACCACAGCCAGAATTACCACATGGCGAGTCAATCAGTCCTAAAATGCACTTACCTCGCGAGTACCTCGTTAAATGGCAAGACCGGAGTTATCGTCGAGTACAATGGGTACCCCACGGCTGGCTAGCTTCCGTCCATTCAGCACTCCTGCGTAATTTCCTTCTATATGGGCCAAAGGTCGAACTTCTGGAACATCCCGTTCGGGAAGATCAGATTGCAAACGCTGTTTCAGAAGGGGGGATCGGCAAGTCAAATAAGGAATCTGATGAGCCACGACCAAAGGCCGGCGCTTCCTCAGAGGATGTTGCGCTATTACCCTCTCTTGACGCCGAGCGGCGCATACCTCCGGCTTGGAAGACAGTTGATCGTGTGCTGGATGTTTTAATATGGTCTCCCCATGAACAACGACCGAAGGCGGACAAGAAAAGGGTGACTCGGAAAGACAAAATGGCGTCTGCAGATCCTGCCGCTACGTCTGATCAGACGGCCCAGAAGGAATGGGACGAAGCGTTCGAATTGGGCGAAGTGCCATCGGCACAGAACACAAGAACTGTGGATCAGTGGGAGGACAATGAGGAGGACGAGCTCTCTGTCGATGACATTGACGGTGTCGTGTGGGCATTCATTAAATGGGATGACCTCGGGTATGAAGAAGGTAAGCACTACTAGCGCTTGCGAGTTGGGTACTAACATGACCGAAAATTATAGCTACATGGGACTCTCCACCCCGCCAGGACGAGCCAGGATATTCGGCATTCAAAGTAGCATTTGAGCGCTTTCTGGATTCGCGGAGGGTTCATATAAGGCTCCGCAACAAGAAGGAAATTGAGGTTTTCGAAAGACGTCGAAAGAATGAATTTCGGCAAAATTACGCCTCGAAAAAAGACCAACAGCCGGATCTTGGCCAACAAGAACGCCTCAAGCTCATGCCCTTCCAGGTAAATTAGGCCTTCCGCGAACGACTCCCATTCTTTCTGACGCTGCACTTTTGTAGATTGAGGGTCTTTACTGGCTTTGCGACAACTGGTGGAATCACCAGCCGTGTATTCTCGCGGATGAGATGGGACTGGTACGCCCAGCTCGTCTTCTATCGTAACTACTGACTCATTTCTGCCAAGGGGAAAACTGTTCAAATTGTCACCTTCATTGGAAATATCATCAAGGAATTTGACGCTGCCCCTGTTCTAGTTGTTGTTCCCCATTCGACGATAACTAACTGGTCAAGGGAATTTTCGTCTTGGGCACCCGGTATCCGCGTTGTCCCCTTTTACGGGGAAGCCAAGTCCCGTGAGGTTATAAAACGATATGAACTAAGGCACTCGACAAAGAGACAAGGGACAACTGGCTCGAAGTTCCACGTCCTCATCACCACATATGATACTATCACTTCCAAGGACTTCAGCACAGTGATAAAGAGTGTCCCAAGATGGGAGGTTCTGATCGTCGACGAAGGGCAGCGGCGTAAGTAATTTACTTTTTGCTTCTTCAAGTAGTGGCTAACATTATGACTCCCGTTAGTGAAGAACGACCGAGGACTCTTGTTTAAGAAGCTTAATGAGCTAAACGTATCGCATCGGATCATTATGACTGGTGTAAGTGCTCTGTCTCGAAATTGTCATTTATGCAATTCTTACATATGCCCCCAGACCCCACTAAACAACAACATCCGGGAACTATTCAATCTCATGAACTTCCTTGATCCGAATGAGTGGGATGATCTTGAACAACTCGAAAAAGACCATGAAGAGTTGACTGAGGACCTCGTGAAAGAGCTCCACAACAGGCTTCGCCCCTACTTCCTTCGACGCCTTAAGGGCCAAGTCTTACAACTTCCCCCTAAGGTTTGTTGTTGGTACAATGCGAAAGCACATCTGACCCTTGGTTCGTAGAATGAGGTCATCGTGCCAGTATCATTGACACCATTGCAGAAGGAGGTTTATAAGTCTGTGCTCGGTGTGTGAAGTTTCTGTGCACATCACCTCATTTGATACCAAGTGCCAATGTTTTCCGCAGGGAAGAATATCGAGATCCTAAAGACACTAACATCCATATCAAAAAATGGCGAAAATGCTTCGAAGAAGCTGAAGATAGGTAGCATGAATAATATCCTCATGGAGCTTCGGAAGTACGTATTCCATGTATTCCGACTTTTCAGATTACAATCTCTCACGATCTTCACAGGTGCATACAGCATCCATACCTTGTTTCCCATGACATCGAACCGAAAGGATTGAGCCCGCTCGAGGCTCATTCTAGCCTCATAGCCGGCAGTGCCAAGTTGCGTCTCTTACAAGCTCTTCTCCCTAAACTCAAGGCCAGGGGACATCGAGTCCTACTATTCAGTCAAGTGTGTATAATCTCTCACAGAAGCAATCTTCTTGCTGATGCAACCTCCGCAGTTTGTTCTTGCCCTGGACATCGTCGAAGACTTCGTGGTGGGCGAGGGATTTCAGTACCTACGCCTAGTGAGCGAAACACGTATATGGTTATTCATTCTCCACTTACCCTATGCCAGGACGGAAACACGAAGCAATCGGAAAGACAGAAGGGCATGGATGAGTTCAATCGTCAGGGATCCGATATTTTCATCTATCTTCTCTCCACGCGAGCTGGTGGGGTTGGAATCAACTTGTGGAGCGCAGACACAGTCATCATCTTTGATCCGGACTTCAACCCCCATCAGGTATGCTTTGCATTTCCCCGTATGTTACACGTATGTTCATCATTCCTAGGACCTTCAAGTACGTTTCCCCTACCTTTAATCCGATCCTTCCATTTTCATTACGTTTAGGCGATCGCTCGAGCCCACCGCTACGGCCAAACGAAGCCGTGCTTAGTGTTCAAGTTGATGGCTAAAGATACGGCTGAAGGTGTGCACCAAGATGGTCCCATTGTCCAGTTGCTTGCTCATTGTAATCGATAGAGCGCATTATTCAAACCGGGAAGAAAAAACTGGTTCTCGATCATGTTATCGTCCAAAAGATGGACGATGGGGAAGGTGGCGGCGATGTCCGATCTATCTTGACGTATGGAGCTCTAGCGTTGCTCGACGAGACGGCGACCGCTCGTGATATTACTTGTGCGTTTTTAATGACCCGTATGTAAGGTCCTCTACTAATGATCTTCAGATTCGGACCAGGATCTCGACAAGTTAATCGAAAAGACCGAGACGGAGGAAACGCCGCGCCAGGAGACAGGCGAGGATCCTGGCCAGGCTTTCTCGTTTGCAAAAGTATGGACCGCAGACAACGAGGCACTAGAGGAGCTGGAAGATCAGGCACTTGAGCATACGGCGACCACTGATTCTTGGGCACATGCTTTGGAACTCATTGCGAAGGAGCAGACACAGACGAAAGCAGCAGAGCGTACTGGACGCGGTGTCCGCAGAAAAGCCGCAATTGCTGCTGAAAATCAGGTACAGTCGGTTGTGCTCTCCGCCCTAATAATTCACTCACGTCCATACAGCAGAAATTAGACTTTTTGGACACACCAACCAAAGGCAAACCTCAAGGAACGAAGCGAAAGAAATCTAAATCCGTAGTATCAGATGAGTCCGACGTCTACGTCAGCGCCAACCTAAGCCAGTCCGAGAATTCCAGCGATGAGTCGTTAGGCAATGAGGTCATGCAAGATATCGCTGAACTCGGTGTCCCTGCGGTGAAAGGCTACGAACCACCAACGGGACTATCGCAACCCACCGCCGATCCTGTCACCCTGTCCACTGCGAAATTTACTTGGGACAGCAACCCTGCTCACTCACGGAAGGTCGCTGTCTGTGCTATGTGCGGGGACGTTCATCAGGGTACCTGCGGGATGACTGATCGTTCGGAGAATCTTGCGCATTACCGTCAGTTGCTGTTCACCGAACAGTCAGGCGACTCGTTCGAAGATCGTGTATGTCCGCTCAGTACACCGTGGCTTTGTAGTCTATGACATTCAATTTTTTTTTACAGCTCGATGCGATTGCAATGATAGATGACACACTAGAGAAACGGGGACAGCTCCATCTCCTCCATAACCAACCCCTTCGACTCCTTGAGAAAGCGAAAAGGAGTGTGTCAGGTTTTACGAAGGCCGTTAAACGCGACAATTCGGAGGTCCTACCGACGCAGCCGTCTTCTTCGCGCCCCAAGACTGCTTCCAATCCGCATTTTAGAGAAGGAATTAAACGCGACAATACCCTAACGGCGCAGCCGTCTTCTTCGCGTCCCAAGACTGCTTCCCATCCGCATATTCTCGATCGAGAAGTTAAACGTGACAATCCGAAGATCCTACCGTCGCAGCCGTCTTCTTCGCATGCCAAGACTGCTTTCGATCCGTATTTTAGAGGAGTTAAACGCGACAATTCGAATGCCCTACCTGTGCAGCCGCCTTCTTCGCGTCCCAAGACTGCTTTCGATCCGTATTTTATAGAAGGTGCTAAACGAGACAATTCAGAGGTCCTGCCGACGCAGCCGTCTTCTTTGCGTCCCATGACTGCTTCCGATCCGCATTTTCTCATTCGAGAAAGAATTATGTCTTCCAGTGTACCATCGTCCAGCACTTCTGCCAAGGGTCGGCCAACTGTGACGCCAGCTCCCCGGAAACGCCCATTGGATACTCCAGATAGAGCGATGAAGAGGCAAAAGACGGGCAAGTATCCGGGCTGCCCTATTTGCGGAGGGCCGCATCACCTTGTTAAAGATTGTCCCATAACCGCGGAGGGACCGAAGAGGTATTTTTTTTCTTGGTCAGTGACTTTATGACGTCCTTGCTCATTACTTCATGGATAGTATACGCGCTGCAATCGTCCGACTGGAGCCTCAACCGGAGCATAGTCTCGCCGTCGCTGCTCTCCGTGATGTTCTGAAGAGGCATAAAGAGCGCGCAGGTTAGACAATGAAGATAGAGCTGACAATTACATTCAACGATCTTGATCAACTGAAGAACTAGTACTAATCTTGAGCTTCGATAGCTTAGCACACACTGTATAATATCGTAGTTATTGCACATATCAGAGACAGCGCAGTTAGCGCCATTTTAGTCGGAGTGGGGTGATCCGCGATAAGATAAGCCTACTGTGGCGTGCCAGTGGGTCCGCAGAGCGCAGACACGGGACCGCGCGAAAGTGATATCAATGTCATCTTCTTCGCAGCATACAAACCCATCCCAAACACCTACCCGACCACTTAAAAGGCCTCTCAGTAGTACATTACCTGCACCCAATTGCGCGGTACCCAAAAAATACTGCAAGCAACCCGGTATCAAGAAAATGTCCTCACTACCTCCCCTCCCGCCTGTCCAAAGCGAGACCGCACTCGCGATTTTTGTTCACTCATCAATCAAAAGCTTAACTCCGAACGACAACTTTGGAGACGCCGATCGCCTCGCCTTCATTGGACGAAATGTGCTGAATATGGCGATCGCGCATGTGCTCTTTGAGAAGAAACCGATGTTGAGCGCAGTGGAACTGGAGGTATAGTACTCATGGCTACCACTGATGTTTCAAATTTTACATACGGCACTCTCACATGGATACCAATATGCCACAGTCGGAGCTAAGCCAAACGCTGTCGGACGAGTCTTACGACCAGTGGGTAACCCAATACAGGATGCGGGAGAAGGTTCATTGTCCCCCTGACCTTCGCCATGAATTGGACGATCCAACGGTTGAGTGTCGATTTATTTAAGATCGGTGATGGACCTGTCACTGACACTGGGACACACAGGAGACACGACACTTGTTCGATGCTTATGTGGGCGCTTTGCAAGTAGAAAAGGGCTACTTGGCCGTCAAAACATGGATCCAGCCGTTGATAGACCCAAATTTCGACACAAACGTAAACCAAGGCTCAACTTCCTGGTCCAATCCTTACTCGTCCAATTCCTACCCGTCCATGGGGGGGATGGCCAATCCTCCCCCACCTGCGTCGCCTCCGCCGCCTCTTCCGGGTAACCCGCTTGGACAAGGGGTGTTCCTGGCATCATTCAACCAAACTGCTACGCAGCGCGGGCTTAAGATCGAATGGAATGCAGCACAGTCGGGACCTGGTCACGCTCTGACCTGGAATGTTGAATGTATTGGTAAAAAAGTCCCTTCTTCCATGATTGTGCAGACACTTAGTTATTGTCCTATAGTTGGTGGGATACCACGGGGCAACGGGACGGGAAAAAGCAAACAACAGGCAAAAGAGGAGGCTGCGCGACAAGCACTCGCTGCCTTGGGTTGGGCCGCCGGAGCGTCTGGTCCCTATCATTGTGCGTTCTCTCAATGCTTTCTATTCGTGAAGGAGCTTCTGACAAGGACATTGATCACCCATCAGAGGGCTGTGTTGTTGGAGGGTCATATCAGATTGCTATCGATGTACTATATAAGATCGTGTAAATACATTGCGTGCGTGCCAGTGACTAAGCTTCAGACGGAGAATGCAGCCGAGATACCCGGCAGGTGGGATGGACAAGACGAGTATCCCTTTCCTAGCACGTCCATTCGATATGCAGCACACTCACCTCGCACAACCTCCCTCGACCACTCAATTCACTCCAAATCCTCCTTTTCAACCTCTCCCAATCCGTGACCGTTTCGACTCTTTCAAATCTCTCTCTCTTTCAGCTCCTGGCCCATCACCTCCATCCCCTTTCTTCCAACCACTCTCCCAGCCCCAACGCCTCCCATTCTCCTCTCCCCCTCCAAGCCCACACCGCCCATTTACTCCTAATCCAGTGGTACATCCTGAATCTAAATATTCACAAAGCACCACGCCTGCGAGCTCACCTCACGCATCAATGATCAGCGCGCCAATGCCTGCCACCTCAACTCCTTCCTACCTACAGTCGCCACCAGGAGAGTCAAGCCACAATGTGATCGACCTGACTAGTTCACCTTCACCTCCACCCGCTCCCGTCCCACTACCACCCAGTCTGCCTCAACAACCACTGTTTCCCTCTGCACAGCATACTACGCTCGAGAGCGCCTTGCCAAAGACACCTGTTTGCATAGGTCGTCTAGACGTGACGGCTCTCATAGTGTATCCATCTGCATATCTAGACATTTCCCCTTCCGAACCGTCAGGCTCCGAGCCAGTGTGGGGTCCCGTCAGACTGCTGTATGAGCGCTCATCGCACAATCCGGGAAGTGAAGATTCTGTTTCCATCAGGACGCCAAATAAGAGGACCCCGCATGGAGAAATACTTCCTGGCGAGAATTTCGCGGTCATCGAGCGGAGGGTCGCGTCAGTGCTTGGACCAATGCTAGGAAAGGGCCTGATACGCGTGGACTCGAGGATCCGTAGAGGAAATCGGCATGTGCGTTCCTATGCTATTCCCAGCTTTTCCCTCGTGTGAATTTAATTTGCATAGCTTCCGGTTCTTCCGCTTGAGGTCCTTGTATACACGCCCAAGGGTAACATTGCAGTAGTCGGAAACTTCCTCCGCCAATCTGGCCTTCTGCTTGAGCACCCCGTAGTAGCCCCTACTCACATCCTCTATCATAACCCTCATAATCCACCGTTAGGGGGTCATGCACGTGCCCTCATGGCAGACTACAACGGCCCAGGTGGTTCTTCCAGCCGATGGTCGACTCCAACTGCACCCGGAAAAACTGTTGAGGTACAACGCGCTCAGGTAGATGAATTGTTCAAGAACTTGCGAGGCGGTGAAGAGCTCGAAGAGACGGAACCTCGTGCGCCAGTCTTCCGCGTCGTCTATTACCTCTCTGACCGTCCGTGTTTTGCTTATTCAGCCCCTGAAATCGGAACCCTCCTATATCCACATCAGAAGAAAGCCCTGACCTTTCTTCTCGAAAGAGAGCAGGAGATTGACAGAGGCGATGACCGGCCGACTTTGTGGCAATGTATACCTAACCCCATTACGGGCCAGAAGTCTTGGTGTCACCTCGTGACCCAGAAAGAGCTCTCCGAAGTGCCTTTTGAGTCCAAAGGTGCCATCTTGGCTGACGACGTGAGTGCGACCTTAACCGTGCCGAGGTTCAACCCGCTGATATGCACGCACGTTCAAAGATGGGTCTAGGCAAGACAATTACTTCTGTTTCTCTCATTGCTGCGACTCTTCAGGCCGCAAAGGCTTTTGAGGCCGTGCCCCTAGTCCCACCAAAACCACCAATATTCGCCCATAGTGACTGTGACCTTACTGCGGAGCATTTTGCTGACCGTGTGTGGGGAATGCCGTCGCCTTCTACATCAACACCATCGTCCGCCAAGGCAAAAGCGAAGGAAGCAAGGGCCCAGGACCTAGCAGAAGAGCAATATGCTAGGGCTTGTCGTATTAAGTGCAAGAGTCGCGCTACCCTAGTTATCTGCCCACTGTCCACTGTCGCGAATTGGGAGGACCAATTTCGGGAGCATTGGGGTGGAATCGTACGTGTCTCAGGGGGATCGGGAGGCTCTACTACCCCAGATCCCGCTGGCACCCAGACCACCCTGACGACCTTGTTCGCCAACTGTGCAAATATGGACACCGACCCGGCGGACGATAAAAGTACGGTCTCGCGGGAGAAGAAAGGCGCCTCTCTCCGTGTCTATGTGTATCATGGCAACGCGCGCCGCCTCGACCCTACTTTCCTTGCTGACTTTGATGTGGTCATCACTACGTATTCCACGCTTGCCACAGAATATTCGAAACAAACCGCAGCCTCGAGGAAGGAGATGATGTCGCGAGTGATTCCGGCAACGAGGCAAATGGCAAGCGCGCAAAGACCTCAAAAACTGGGAAACGTAAGAGGCCAACTCCCAATGGGACAGAGGCCACCAGTCCTCTTCAAAGTGTACATTGGTTTAGAGTGATCTTAGATGAGGCACAGTGAGTATCTGGTTCATCAATGCGTTGTCCGTCGTTACTCATTGACTTTGCCTACCCAGCTCCATCAAAGAACTCAACACTGTCGCATGCCGCGCCTCATGTGATCTCATGGCAGATCGTCGACTTTGCTTGACTGGGACACCGGTTCAGAACAAACTCGACGATGTGTTTGCCTTGATCAAGTTCCTGAAGCTTTCCCCTCTCGATGACAAGGCGACGTGGACAGAATTCATCGGTACTCCTGTGAAATATGGTCAGCCTCTCGGTGTCGCCCGGTTACAGACCATCATGGGGAGCATCACGTTACGCCGGACAAAAGAGAGCAAGACTCCGAACGGCCAGCGGATCTTGACCCTCCCCCCACGCCGCGATGAACTTCGTTACCTGAAGTTTGACGCCCAGGAACAGGAGCTTTATGATCGATTCTTCAACGAGTCGAAAGCAGAATTTCATGAGCTGTCCCACAAGAACGAGGTGATGAAGAACTACGTCGGGATCTTGCAGAAGATTCTTCGTCTTCGGCAGATTTGCGATGATCTAGAACTCGTAAAGGGAAAAGGCTTACTTGGCGACACACAAGTTGATGCTTCCTACGAAGCGACTGTGGCAGCGGTTACGGCCGAAGGTATTACACCTCCTCGTGCCGCGATCATTTTTGCCTTGCTGCGTGAAGCTGCTACTACCCAGTGTTCTGAGTGTGGCGTCGAGCTTTGTCCCACAGAAGTAACGTCCAGTTTATGCAGCGGCGCTGATGGCGAAGTCAATTTACCTACAAAGCGTAGCCGAAAGACAAAAGCTTCGCGGACGAACACGCGTGCGAATTCACCCGCCACCACCAAGCGCCGCGACCTATGATGACGCGATGTCAACACGTCTTCTGCTCGCAATGTTTCAAGCGCAAGATGATCTGGCCTGACGGCGAGCCTGATGTCGTCAGGCCGTGTCCCGCGTGCCAAAACAATTTGCGGCTTGTGGATGCTGTAGAATTTGACGTAGATGCGATGTCCACAGAAGCGATTGGGAGAAAGAAACCGGGGAAAAAGAATAAAAAGGCCTGCACTGGGCTTGCGGTGCCCTTCCGCCCGTCGACTAAAGTCACGGCGTTACTCAATGACCTTGTCCAATTCTCGAAAGCCAACCCGAATTCGGTCAACTACGACCCCACGTCACTGGAGGTTCAAATGGTCGACGATCAAGGGAACATAATCATGGATGACAGCGTGGTCAAAACCGTGGTATTGTACGATCATACTGTTTTGTTTGCTGCTTTGGTCTGGACACTTACCCTTATTTTTATTTAGCTCGCAGTGGACATCGATGCTGGACAGGGTGGAAGAAGCTCTGGATGGTGCTCGTATTCGCTACGATCGCCTCGACGGTACCATGAAACGAGAAGATCGTAGTCGGGCCATGGACGCCTTGAAGAACGATCCAGGCTGTGAAGTCCTCTTAGTCAGCCTCAAGGCAGGAGGCGTTGGCCTGAACCTTACAGCCGCGCAACGTGTATACCTCATGGATCCATACTGGTGAAGAAATGCACCACCCGTCCTTGAAGCTTCTCATCATCTAACTGTGCCTCTCCTCCTCAGGAACCCTGCGGTTGAGAATCAGGCGGTGGATCGAATTGTGCGTGATTTTCTGCTCGTTCGGTCAGATCTTTCGAACGACCCTAAACTGACCGGCGGTATTACAGCATCGTCTCGGTCAGACAAGACCCGTGACCACGGTCAAGTTGATCATTGAGAACTCGATCGAAGCGCGCTTGCTTGAGGTACAGAAAAAGAAAACGGAACTGGCCAACATGACCTTGGGTCACAACTTCAGCAAGCAGGACTTGATGCAACGGCGCATGGAGGAGCTTAGACAACTCTTCAGTCGCTAAATCATTTGCGCGTGCCGTTTATACTCTAGTTGTCCTCTTCACCCCTGGACCGTATTTCTGTTCGTTATCGAGCTGACTTTGCTTTTTTTTTCTCATCCGCAAATCATATTGTTTTCCGATAATTAATAAGTGTGTGTGTATCGATACATCACTCGTTGTAATTATTTCGTAGATGACGTAGAGTAGACATCTACACGTACTCGTGTGTGTTGTTGTGTTTTAGAATGCCATATCTACAGCATTGCTCCCGGCACTGATCGCATATATAATACTTTGGCTGACGAAGAGGCCGATGGTGACACCAATTGCAACTTGGATCATGCGCAGGCCGAGCGAGAAACTGCTGTAGTACTGTTGCACAGAGCTGTCGTAGTTCCCAGTAAGACCACCAGCTTGGGCAAGGCCAGACTAAAGTAGGGTATACAAGTAAGTAGCTCGTCCCTCAGCTAGAACTCCAAGTGACACAGGTAGAAAACGACTTTGAGGACACACATACCGGTACTAGGAAGAGTACGCCAGTAACCATCGATGTGAATGCTGTCCCACGAGACCATCTCGAGTAGATATTTCCCAAAAGGCCGATGACGAGAGCACCAGCTGCAGGCGCGAGCGCACCCTTGTCAGACAAGAACCAATTCGAGGCTTTGTTGGCGGTGTAAGAGCAGCACGAGAAGATTATCATGATGGGCAGTCGAGAGCTCCGGAAGGACTGTAGATTCGAGAGAGAGGAGCAGGTAGAATAAAGAGGCACTAGGAAGAACATCGTCCACCATGGGAACGGCTGGCGATACCATGGCCATGCTGGGTCGCGGTAACACCCTGGCGGGTAACATGAAAGAACGTTCAGCAAAAGGAATGTATCACGAAAAGAAGAGAAAGAGAAACGGACCACGCGAGACGTGGCTGTTCGTGGCATTGACGAAGCCAAAGGTCCCCGTGAAATTCAGCTCGGACGTGGAATTTGAGGCGTTGTGGGCAGTGAAGGTACCGTGTATGATATCAGCCTTGAGAGCGCTTTTGATGACCCCGAGCGAGTTGTAATGCTTGTGGTTCACGAGAAGGATAGACAGATCCGAACCGATCGTAAGCCCGAAGCCCTAAAGTAAAAGGGGAGGAGAAAGCCTCACGGCGAGGTACATTAGTCTATCAGAAGATAGGTACCCACCAGAAAGAACGTATAGATGATGGCGTATATGAGTCGTACTGAACCACATAAGATGTTTCGAGAGGTGAGCTCAAGGGCGCTTATCACTACAGAAATGATCTTGTCATGTCGAACGCATACACTTTAAAGAAAGCTAACCCACATATCGTAAATCCAGGAAGGATCAAGACGACACCAGCAGATGAGATTGAGCTGTAGCAAAATAGACGACCAGGAATGCTGCTCAAGGACCGAGCAACAAACGAAACGATAATAGACACAGAAATCCTGGCCAAAAAGAAAGAGCAATGGTTGGGTTGAGTGAAGCGTATAACGACGCCAAAAATTGCGCAAAAGAGACATACTCATAAACGTTGGCGTACACGGAACTTTTTGCCGCCGCTTGAAGACCCAAATACTGCAAGATACAAGCGCAAGTACCGCTGACCCACATATCGATGAAACTACCTCCAAACGCCAGAGGACAAATGACCGATGCACAAACAAAAGCCAACCCACAGCGCACGATAAGGGGATACAACGGCGCAGCCCGGAGGATACGGTCGAGCGCAGAAGTTCCTTCCGTGACCGTGAGGCGGTCATCAAACACGTCGCGGTAGACGTCGTGGACGTTGTTGAGCGCCGAGAGGGCGATGCGCCCGCTGGAGCGCACAAAGTGCAGCTCTGTCGTGCGCGTCTCCCCGTCGTTGAAGGAGACCATGATGATGCCCGGTATGTACGCGAACGACGCGTGGATGAGCAGCTTTTTGGCAGCTGCGAAGAGCTGGGACTCGACCCGGTGCGAGGGCGCGCCGAACGTGAGGAAGGCTTTGGCGAGCAGGAGGATGAATTTCTTCCGGCTGTCCAAGGCTGGGATATAATATATCACATCAGATCAACAAAAAGAAAGGAAAGGAAAGGAGAGAGGCAGAGAGGGAGGGAGGAAAGACGAAAGACGGCGGGGTTGGAGGGGTTGGTACTGTTTACGCACGAGCACGGCTATTCGCAGACTGAGACAGTGAACGCTTTGGCTTCCACGGCACAGCGGGGACTCTTTCTTTCAAGGCGGACACCGCGGTCTTCGACAGCCTTCGGGCATCGTTCAAAGGTTTGGACGCTCGGCGCTTGAGCCCGGCGGCTCCTCCAGATTCATCGTCCTCATCCTTAACGCTGTCCCCGAAGAAGGATCTGTGCGGCTGATTTCCTCGAATCAGGGAAGAAATGAGTGTAGATCTACGCTGCGGTCTTATTTCCACCTCTTCAGGCCAGGAATCCAACGGGTCCTTGGATTGCTCGTCAATATCGTATGAGAAATCGGCTAGATTGTCCAAGACTCGGCGGGAGGGTCGTGGGCTCTCCAACGAGTCAGATGTCCCCTGATCGCCGCTCTCATCGCCGCGGTGCGTATCATCCGGCGGATGCGAGGAGGGCGGGAGAGGGTTGGCGGTTGATTTGGGGGAGATCTGTGACATGATGGTTGTTGAGAATAGAGAGTGATAGCAAACAATCAATATCGCAAGCAAGATCATATTCAAGACTACAGTTCTTCCACTAGAAAATACAGCAACAGTACCAAGAAGGAAACACACAACATCATAAGGGAATTCATAAAACTACCAAATCTGCGGCGCTGGAGGAAGATAATCATTAGGTAGCAAGAACGCGTCAATGCCATCCTGGGAGAACGAGCTGCCGCCTAAACTCGAATCGGAGAGCCAAACGGGAAGTTGCTCGGTCGAAGTCGCCTCAAATCCACGCCAAATATAATCAGCATTGGCGGCGTAGCCAAATTGTGTAGTTGGATACATAGCGTGGCCTTGATGCGAAACCATCGCACCAGTAGATGGGTCATACAAGCTTGGAGAGATGGGTGTCGGGTTGACCACCTGGTTGACGGCCATACTGGCCGGACGTTCGACCTTGGGCTGGTACGTTTCACGCGGTAGTTTTGGAGAGCGGGAAGACCCCGGCTTCCGCTTCATGCTCCTTTTAAGCATCAATTGGAGAGTCAAGGCATACCTTTTTCCCGGAACTGACGATAAATGTGTTAGTTAAAGATGAAAATAGGCCTCCGAGAGCATGTTCTCACTTTTCGACATCAGTGAGGCCAGTGTTTCCACTTGCTCTCTGATCTCGGTAACATTACATTCGTTGGGGCTATGGGAGATGTCAGCTGTTACTGAAAATTAGGTGCACTAGAAAGCTTACAATAACCGTCCGAGGCGAAGAAGGAAAGATGCAGCAAACGTAGCAGTAGCATGGGTGTAGTGGACAGCTGGAATATTTTTTAGACTCGGAGCCTGACGTCTGGCACTCAAAAACTTGCCAAATTTCATCCCCTCTCGGTACGAATCCGACTTGACCGTGATATCCAAACATTGACGAGTAATCTGAATTGACTTGATGGCGACTTCTCTCTGAGACGCAGGCATCTTTTGAACATCCTCAGGACCGTTAATGCCTCTCAGAGCCGTAGCACTGTGGTACAATTCAGCATGTAGCTGTTGGATTTGAAGACTCTGTCGGTAAAACGCTGAACGAAACGGTAAGTTGGGGGCATGGCACTTGTCAGTCAAGTCCATACCTGCATCCTCATACTTCTGGGAGAAAGCCTGATCCCAGGTCTGGTACCAATGCTTGAATTCTGCATAAGCGTTTCTCACTATTTCGAAGGTCCGCTCGTCAACCGCCCCGTGCGAAAATGGTGACAGATGATTGGTGATCCGCTCCCGAATGGCCATCAGCTCTACCATGGATACAAGACGCATATCATCATCGATGGCCAAAGGATGCCGTAGCAGTTGACGGCACTGCCAAATACTCTCGTCGTCTGTAAGGATGGCGGGGCGGCCAGTGCCGTAGGACAACCTATCACGGACGATTAGAAACGAACAAATCGAGAAGAAAGGAACATACTGATGCTCGAAAAGATAGAGACAGAACCAGGTACGAGAGGCAATTATAAGCTCTCTGTCTTCAGGTCCGTCTGATGCTTTGTTGCCTTCTATGCGTCGCAAAAGCTTTGGCCAGGACTTATGAAGAGCTACGGATATTCAGTCAAGAATGTGCGATGGAATTCTTGGCGCTCACAGAGTTCCAAAGCCATTCGCACAGCGTGACCACCGCTCAGCCAGCCGTTGTCGGACCATCCAGATACAAGGACTAACGATCCAGATCTCGATTTGAACACGACTAGAGGGTAAAAGGGTACGTACTCATCGCTTGGACGGCCTCCACACGCAAGACCGGAGCGAACAGGGTCGCACATGAGATGGTCTGAACCTCTTGCAAACATTTGTTGTACACCTCGCTGGGATTGCCTGAACAGCGAAGATGAGGTTCACGACATTCCTTCCCGGGCAAGGACAGGATATCTTACCTCCACCATCACGGACTCTGGCCGCGACCATGCAAATAGTATCAACAGCAAAAGGAGACCGCTCATGCAAAGATGTGAACGTATCGACCGCAGAATCGAAGACCGGGAGGAAGGTAGAGCAGCCATGGAAGAATCTACAAAAATCTCAGATGGATCACGCGGGAAATGAAAACGAAAATCACATCTTGAATAGATCTGTCGCCTCCGCTTCGGTTA
The DNA here is from genome assembly GCA_022496225.1 of Russula aff. rugulosa BPL654. Lineage (NCBI taxonomy): Eukaryota > Fungi > Basidiomycota > Agaricomycetes > Russulales > Russulaceae > Russula > Russula aff. rugulosa BPL654. The sequence continues at coordinate 813,432 of WTXE01000001.1, forward strand.
TAACACCCTTGGACACCACTTGTATATTTGGATTAGTAAGGACCCGTAGCGCATCAGGTGGTTAGCTTACCGTCCGGAAACTGGAGGACGCGAGGCATCTGCTTCCGTCTCTTGGACGGCCTGCGCGATCTGGGATCTGGAGAGGGCGATCTTGTACGACTTTGAGTTTCGCTTGCTTCGCCATTCTCCTGCAAATATTGGGTATGTGTGAAATAAGTGATAGACGCTCAGATTGACGTACCTTTGCCGCCCGCTGAATGGCGACATCGGCCAACCCACGCAGTACCTCCCAGGGTGCTACGAGACCAGAAGCCGGGAGCTCGCCACCATCTTCTTCCTCATCGGACGAGTCCGCACTTGTTTCGGTAGATACAGGGAAAGGCCTCTTTCCGCTATGGGCCCACTCAGGACATTAGGTTGCTTATCGTAGTGTCGGGGATGGCCACCGTCGGTGTGTTGATGCCTCACTGAAGACATATTATCCTGTGGAGGGCGTGGAGGACCGGCTTGTTCCATTCTAGATAGTGGCGGCAACGTAGGATGGACACCAGGAGGTATGTGATATTGGGAGGTGATCGGTTGATACGCATTACTTCCTTGCGGTACCTGAGATGCTTGTGCATCGCCGTTGGTCCGCACGGCGGTCATAGAAGGACTAGAATACATCTATTCAACAGAGTTAAAAGATGCGGACCAACTTGAGGTGTAGAAGACGCACTGTTGGGTTTGGTTGGGAAGTGGACATCATGGTATGACCAGTGTCGAGTGTTGGGCGCGTAGAAACGGGCGTCGACATAGATGCAGGTGAATCCGCATGGACATTTGGAGAAGAATGCATATACGTAGGAGGGAAAGCTGAAGGGGAGCGAATCATGTTTGCTGATCCCGCGCGCAAGTGGTTAACAATTTCCACTAGGGTATTTTGGATGGCCGTTTGAGACTGTCGTATATCCGCAACGTGCGACTCCAAGTTCCGTATCCGCCTAGCACACAATGAAGGCAACGCGAAACGGAATAAATAAAATTTAGCACGCACTCCAAGCCAGCCTCCCCGGTCAACGAAGCCTCACGATTTGGTTTCTCGAAGAGACACTCGAGCGATTGTTGCCGACATCGCTTACAAGGGGGGTTCTCGGCGCCCTCGCAACGCATTTTTTGCTTTCTGCAGGCATTCTGTGCAGGTCGAACGGGTCAGAGGGATGAACCGAGTAAATACTGGTGCCGGGAAACTCACGCAAGCACCTGGTGAAGAGACAGGGTTTGAAGTCAGTGAAGAATCAAGGGCAGAGACGACGTCGGACGAACGAGGAACTCTGTTCAAGGTGGTTCTGACGGGCTTGATGTCCTTGCCACCACCTCTATCCTCGGTGGGTTCTAGCTTCTTGACAAAGTGGGGACCGGGTGGACCTGCGCCATTGACGATATTCATGATGACCAAAGGTGGAAGGGAGACCGGGAGAGGGTATAAAGTAAGGCGAGGTTAAGGGCAGGATGAGACGGCTGTGGTATGGCCAGTAGAGGATTATTACGGTACTCTACAGTAATCGGCCCCTTCTCTCCATCTCTAACTCCTTTCCCACTTCCTCGTGCCACGGTCTTATTGGTCATAAACACATCTCCCCCTCGACTATCCCACGATGGCTCCGGCTCTTTCTCATTATCTTCCAAACTAGTCTCTTTCCCCGTTTTACTTTCAGCCGACAGCGCCGTTGCGAATCTCATGATCCCTTTTAGGTTGCTGTACGATGAACGTACCTGCAAGCACCTGATCGACGACGGGCAAGACGGAACTAATTTTAGCTGTATATACGGTACGGAATCACCTTGCTTTCTCTCCGTTTTCGAATGCCTCCGCAGCACGACGACAGCCTTCGGACTTTGAATGGCAACGAGTTTTGATTTCATCCCATGAAGACATCCAAATGGGTTTCAGGCAATTGAAACTTGAGCCGGCTTACGCCACTCTTTTCCTTTAAGCTGCCTGTGGCGCCAAGAGCGGTGATGAAGAACTGGGGGACTGTCACCTGAGGCGCCAGTACACTATTTCTCGCCCAGTTTAGCTCTACTCTACCGTGTAATTAGGTGTCCACCCCGTGTGTTTCTGGTTGTTAAACTCAATTCCTCTCCTGCCGCACTTGAGATGGCTCAAACTCAACCTTTTTTTTAAGCTCATTCAGAGTGACGTCAATCGGTTAACGTATTATGATTATATCATCAGCGCTTATATTTCGGCACTTCCCACGGGGCACTTCCCACGGGAATCTGTCAACGGAATGAAAATAGGGGGAGGTGTTCAATCACACTACACTTACCGTAAGTCGTACCCAAATTTCTTGCCATGTAACATCTGACCAAGAGCTAAGCGCTACATAGCTATCATGCTCATGTTCATTTTCTCTCGTCTCCTTGCGTGCGTTTTCAAATCACCGATTACAATTGTTTTTCTTTTACTGACCGGCCGTCTTGGGCCTCAGCGGATGGTTTACCTTCCTCCTACCATCCTATTACACCTTCAAAGCGCTCAGGCAGCGCCCTCTGCACGGAAAGGAAATAGAGAAATGGGCGAGTTACTGGATAGTAGTTGGAGCGGTTGTTGCTTTTGAGTACACCGCCGAGTGGCTTCTCTGCTGGTGAGTTGGCTCCCAAGTCACTATATGTCATCGAGATTGTACACGGCTCGCCCACATGACCCATCTATAGGCTTCCGTTCTATTGGGAAATCAAAACCCTTTTCCTTCTTTTCCTCTCCCTCCCACAATTCGAGGCACGTGCACACAAAGATCCTCATTTCTCCGACCTGTTACTCATCTCCCCATCTTTTTTTTTTCTTCTGTTTTCCCCCCTGCGCCACAGGGCTCGACCTTTCTCTACAAATCTTACATCGAACCGTACCTCGTCCAAAACGAGTCGGACATTGATGCAAGCATCGCTTCTGCCCGCAACGAAACTTTCCAATTCATCCAGACCCGCCTTTCCACGCTCTGGGACCTCCTCTATAGCCTGCTGAGCAAAACCCCCATCACGTCAAACCTGAACCAGTCCCCGTCCGGGGCCGCGCCAGCGAATGGGTCTCCCCACAACGGTCAGAATGCACTTTTCCAATCGGTGCAGGGCCTCTGGGGTGCGATTAGCCCACCCGCCTATTCGGCTGCGCCAACGGCAGTTAGCGGAAAATATACGGTTTCGAGGTCCGCCTCTGATACGGTTGCGCCGGAGAAACAGCCGGCGTCTGATTCTTCGGTCGCCGTTGGCTATGACGCCGACGCGACTACCAAAGATTAGGACGTGGTTAGAAACTGGTTTATGTTACACAGACAGGTTCCACCTGAGATTTATACGTTATACAATCCTGCAATCATCCTGTTCTGTACCTGCTCGTATCACGCGAGGAGCGTTCCGAAAATGGTCAAATATCTTTCATTGTTTGCTAGATTCGAAAAAAAAAAAATTTCACTCATACTCAACGTATGATGGTTGCTCGGTAAATGACGCAATATTACCTGGGTGCAATTGCCGCAATTGCCAGCGGATTCTTGATACCAAACCCATACGCGCGCCACTAGATGATCAGTATCAGTACTGTAGTACATCGGCCAATAATCCCCTCCGCTGATTCAATCAATCATCTCATTATCATTCAAATCTAGGCCATCGATAGCCCATCCAGCTGATTCGCGTTCAGGCGCTACAGGGCGCGTCCCGGGTGAATTAGGCACCAGCCGCCGGTAAAAGAAATCATCATCAAAAAATTTGATCATCCTGTGCCCGGCGACGAACTCCGATATCCGAGTACTTACAAACCAAAAGAAAGACTAACAATATCTTGAAACATAGTAGGGAGCAGTTCGGTGGTTCTCTCGCTAGGGTATATACATGAATATTTACATCAAATGGAGATACCGAAAACACAGTGCCAGTGAGGCGATAGATCATGCTATGCCTCCTCCATGTCGGTGAGGGCGGACGATGTGTCGTGTCAGCGAGATACTCTAGTTACTCGCATTGTCACGGGATGATAATTATAATGACGTCGACGTATTAATGCTGCGTTGATACCCTAGCAACGTCATGAGAACGCGGGAGAATTAATCGCGGACCGAGATGCTTACAAGTACGGCCACTGGCACTGGTCTGTCCAACTTCACGGCGCTATGAGCCAACGCGGTTGCGCTTGAACGCTGCCTCAAGGTCCGCAACGGAATACTCGAGCGAAACGCCAGCATTGGCGTAACATTGCGTTATGCGCTTGGCAAAAACCTCCGTGATTCGCAGCAACTCCTCCTCGCACGCCTTCCACACGCCTACCAACACCGTGCCAGGGGTGATTCCACTACTTTCCCCTGTAGTGACCTCGGAAGCCTCAGTGAAGTGTTTTTCAACTCGCTTGAACAACGCGTCCACGTGTTTCCGAACATCTTTGGCATCATACTCCTTGACGACCTTCTTCAGAGTAGATCGGCTGTAGCTACTGCTGCGAGAAACCTCCGAAGGTGCGGTTGTCTTCAACAGTTGTTCGAGGCCATCAAAGTAATCCTAAGAATAGTTAGAACACTAATGTAACCTGTCAGCTGAGGGAAACACGGTGACTGACAATAATCTTCGAGAACGGACGTCTCAAGACCATTTTAACATAAGCGTTGAGGTTCTCCTCATACACGGCCTCCGCTCGAGTGGAAAATACGCTGACAGAGCCAATCTCTTGCTGCCGTATCTCAGCCACGAAGTAGTGCATGTTCTCTGTAGCATCGCGTCTCGTAAACGAGGACTGTGAAGAAGAAAAAATTACTTACCAACAAGGATGACGTGATAGTTCATTTGCCCTTTATCCTCGTCCTCACCGTTCATCTTGGCCATGTGTTTTAGGGAGTCGAACATGGTCCGAACAATCTTTTCATATGCGCCGTCCACGCTTTGTCGAATTTCGAACATGTCCGCGCCGATGAGCTGACTCTCTACACGCCCAACATAGACCGGAAAATATTTAATGAAGTGAGCCACTCCGTTGCGTTTCTTGCTGGTCAACTTTGTTTGTTCTATGGCCTTGATTTGTTCAGCCTATATAGACGAATCCTGTTAATATCTACAGTCGTGAAAACGCATGGCATGACGTACGACGTGTCGTTCGAAAAGGCCTTTCAGTCGCGTGTATTGCTTGTCTAGAAAATTTACAAGAAATGCTGATCCCCGTTCGTCAGCGTCGGCCAAGAAACGTTCCAGAGTAGCGAGAATGCCGATGATCTGTCTGTAGTACGCTCAATCGAGTGTGCCAAGGCGAACAGGACAAAACCGCACATGCTGTCTTTGGCTAACGCGTTGTCGATCCACGACTTCACTTCAAGTGGCAGGAAGCCGAAAATGAGATCCATGGCGCCGCGAACAAGTTTGTACGTCTGCACACTCATTCCGGAAGTGCGCGCAGCCTGCCGTCGGTAGTAGTTATCCAGTCCCATGTAATCCGCAAACGTGAGCCTGGCTTCATTGATCTGCAAAAAGTCAGCGATGAACCCTTCTTCGCGAAGTATCTGGTAAGAGATTTGCTCCAAGGCTTGGCCAAAGACCTAATACCGATAAGAGAAATGCGGCGACATGCAGAGAACAGAGCGGCTGTACCTCCTGGGCGGTCTTCTTACCATCGGATCCTTTGTCCTTGTCCTTTCGGCCATCCACCGGCGATCGGGCGGTAGTACCAGCGCGCCGCAAGGCTCCAGGTGCCCTGGAGGTGGAGCCAGGCGTCGAGAGTGAGAAGCCTAAAAGTAATATTAAGTACTCGTGAGAAGATCTCTGCCAGATCACGGACTGTTTTCTGGATCATCGTCTTGTGCTCTGATGAGACCGCTATAAAATGATAGGAGAGATGTCGTCTGGGTGTTGTGTAGCTGGCTTGCCGCTGAAAAGTAAGCCTTGAAAGTCAAGGACGAATTAGTTACCGAGTGAAGCTGAGCGCTATGAGACCCTCACGGCACACAGCTTCCCGTAGGTTGATTCATCCATCTCCTTCATATACAGTATCAGCCCACTGTAACGAGCTAGATGGTTCTCTAGATCTTTGTGACTCTTAATTTCTGGTCTGCCACGTCCACCTGGATTCGATAGTCCATTTGAATCACCCAAAAGTAATGTCGACTGGAAGAAGAGTCTTAGACCTCGTGAAGAACTGGAGGGCTGAATGAATTCAAGCACACCTGAGCTGTAAACATGATGCATGAGTACTCATAGAGTCGTTTGCAGAACTGAGCGTTGTGTGTTCGATACTCCTCCAGACGCTCCATTGTAGCAGCCATGTCTGAGGACACGTTACTACCGGATTCAACTTGGAGCCTCCAAGCTCACCTCGGTCCCGACCTGCCTGCAGTGCTCTGTACAGCTCTGCAGCAGCCCCTTCCAACACCTGAATACTTCCTGGGTCGCGTAATGAGCCTTGTGTCAGCGTGAGCAACGCCTCTCGTCCAACTTGAACGGTTTTCTGCAAGGCGAATGTCTAGCAGTAACGAAGAAAAATACGTCGAACATACCAAGAGTTGTTCAAGTTCCCTGAGCAATGAACGTTGGTTCTGAGTCTGTACTTGTAGACCACGGTTTTGGGACTGGATAAACGATATATCCTCATTTACGGCCTAGGCACGGTGAACATTCAGCTAGTTCCAGGAAACCTGAGCCATCAACTTGCATTCAAATGGATCTTGTAGGAAGACACGAGGCCATCCATGTTGTCCAATTCATTGATTGCCTCATCGAGGAACTTCAGGACGAGTGTCACGCGATCATCAGTCTCGATGAATGAATGAATGTTCGCCTAGAAAAAGCCGGTTACAGTTGCCGTCACGGACCATGGAAAAATCAAATACCTTTTCTAACGCCATAAGCTCATCCAGCAACCGGGCTTCTATCTGGTCAACAGCTCCTCTACCCCGCATTCGGCCTAGAATATCGTCACTAGCCCACTCGTAGCCTTCCAACATTTCTTCGACATTAGCCATAATGTCTTGCGTGCCCTCCTCTTCGCCTTCCGGATCAGAAGTCCCAGATCCGCGAAATATCAGGCGGTCAAGCGCAGACTGGTTGGCAGGGTCGAAGAACGAGATCCGAGCTTTCTGCTCTCTGCGCTGCGCCTGTTCTGGAGGCACACTAAGACCACGAGTTTGGGCGTTGGTTTTCATTTTTGAGTGTGAGGATGATGCAGGAGACGGCGAGCGACGGAAATCGGAGGGCGAAAGCACCGAGGTTGGTGACCGGTTAATTGAAGTTGTTGTTGATGGTACATCGAGAGACGACACCGCCGTGTGATTGGAACTTCGTGTTTCGTGATTGGAGCTTCGTGATTCAGATGAAGCAGTAGTGACTGAAAGACGAGACGTGGATGGGAATTGAGTCGATGACACATCAGAACCACCCGATATCTTTGAACTTAAAGCGGGACCTGCCACCCATGTGCCACGAAGCCGAACAGTTGAGGAAGAAGATTGTGAAGTCCGGCGAGACCGAGGGGAAGGGGTTATTCCTATAGTTGAGTCGAGAGGTGATGGAGGACCTGAGGAGGCGGGCGAAGGTCTCGTTCGGGAGACCGACCGGGCTTCTGCCACTGTCACCGATGGATAGCTACTGGGGAGATCTTCGTAACCCCTCAGATCCCGGGATGCGGTGTTCCGGAGCCGTCGGGAATCAATTGTCCGCGGTGCAGTAGTTGGAGGCGTAGGAGTACGCGATTCGCGAGAAGGACCCTCCTCGGCGAGCGAACGTACGGCTGGGAGTGGTGAGTCTCGATCACACGGACAAAAGTGCATCTCACCTGAGTGTATCGCGGGCTCTGCGAGCCCAATGACCTGGAGAGTGCCCCCCGAAACGGACCGAAAGAGGTCAACGAGAGCATGGAGAAACTCCACCTGCTCACTCGCTTTCTCGGTTTGCCACCTGTATGTCCTCGCTAGAGTGACGTTAAATGTCAACGGCTGTGTCGACGTCAGTACGCAATGAGACCATGAAACGAACGTGCAACTCACGTCAGTCACCTCGACACCTCGTAACTCGTTCAGCTTCCAAGTTTTTCCAACGGAGAATGTGCCATTGGAATTCATTTTGGATTTATGAATAAGGCCCTCGCCTTCGGCATTTCCTGGGTAGACTACAGCCATACCATTCACGCAGAGCAATGGTTGGGCGTACGGGCGAGCAAAATGTACCTCGGCTTGAGGTCTGCATCTTGGCCAGGATCTTCCCAAATTTTGATGTGAGAAATGTATGTCTCCTGAGCAGTACCGGCTGCATTTCGTTTGTTGAATACAGAGGATATGATTCTTTTCCGAACGGTATCGCTGTCCGACATCCTCGAAGAAGTGATGTCTAGTGAGTGCCAAGGTTACAAGACAACAGCGGCCCGAGATAATTCTAAAGAAACACGCCCCGGCCCCGAGCAATCCTCTCTCCCTCTCCATTCCGTAGCACCCGATACCTTCCCCCTCTCCATTCCACCTCATTCCCTACAACGCCAAGAACCCATATAGGAAATGCAAGCACTTCTCGTACCACCCATGCGGCCAGGAAGCTTCGCCACTGCGCTACTGGCAACGAATGCCCAGCAAGTGAGGCGCGAACGTCTAGGTCTATCAAAACCCAGAGCACAAAATGTGCTGGAAGAAACAGCCGAATTGGGACCCCCGTCAAGAATCGGACACTCATCGCTGCTATAGCGCTGAGCATCACGGACTCGGTAAAGGGCTCCAGTAAAGTAGCAAGAAGGGACATGTGCTTCCTAACGCGTATCCACCGGATGCGGCGCCGGACATAATCAATGAGGCTCATGTCTCCCAATGTATTGTATGCAATATCGCAAGAAATACTATGCCGTAGGTCCAGCTCATGCCACAGGGCCAATCCAATCATGTTGTCTTCCGCAATGAAGCGGCCAAAGGGAGCAAGCCCCCGACCGTGGTGCGTGCTGTTTTCGTGGTTTTGTTGGCGGATGAGGGAGCCATCGAGGCGTTCAATGTCGGAACGTCGGAAAAGATTCGACTTGCCTACGACACAAGAGTCCACAGCAACCGCGTTGATTGCAATATACATCTTGGCGTGGTTGTATTTAAGAATACCTCTTCAACTTGGGCTCCGAAAGATACGTGGCTGGAAATTGCGAACGGGACGTGATGAACAAGAGCAATGCGTCGCCGGGGAGGTATAGGGTTGGAAGAAGGACCGCGTAATATGCCAATTGCTCTTGTCAATGTCCCAGGGGCAACGGCGATATTAGAATCGAGTACCCAGAGAATGTCATGAGCGGCCTCGTTATATGGACGTATCAGATTGTTGACCTTGGGGTTGACACCAACTTCCTCTTCGCCTAACCGAGCCCAGTATTACGATCGACTTGTCCACACAAGCAGGGCTGACGACGCACCTATTATCACCTTCGCGTTGACATTTGGGTATTGTGAGATCAATTCGCGTGCAACAGACAGTGCCTCGTCATGCTCGTCGGCTGCTGATAACAAAATTTCGAAATTCGGATAGTCCTGCTTGAATGAAGATTCGAGATTCTCAAAGAGATTGGTGTCTAGGCCCTTCAAGGGCCGCAAAATGGATACGCCGGGGGTAGAAGACGGAAGAGTGGATGGGAGTGGGGGGCTTGGACGACTCCTATACCGCACACGACTGTCGGCTAACCGTGTCAGGACCCCAATCAGTGAACAGCAATATTAATCCACTCACGCGGTCCAGCACCCGAGTAGTCCTACACACCAAATAATGCCATACCAGATCGTTCCAACTAAGGAGAGACTGAGTTGCAAAATGTAGTACCGCTCTGCCATTAGTCGCGACGGGTTGGGCCCGCGAAAGACTTGGGGAGTAAGCGATGGTTCTATAGAACGCTCACTCGCGACTTGGGTCACTAGCTAGTTCTAGTTCCCTCAACCCAAAAACATCGATCGTGTTCCTCCATCCCTGTTCTACAATCTCTTCAAATGGCACCTCCTTGACCTTATGAACAACCCAAGCCACACCTCCAACTGCACTGGGTTCATTTCTACCTTTCACGGGGCGTCCGGGCACAAATGCCTCTGCCCGCACTGCCTGCGGGAGAAACAATTCACGCAAGTCGGCCGGAAGGCTGTCAATATGCTTTCTCGACGCATGTGTTGAGGTCATGGAACACCACGGAGCATCTTTTAGCTTGTATATGAGCAGGTCGGGAGGGCTTTGAGGAACTAGACCTGCCTGTTTCAAACATAATCCGTCGCACGTCTATCGCCTTCACTGCCGCCAGATTCTCCTCAGTCTTCAGAGAGCAGCCGTTGACACTTACGAATATACAGAGGTCTTAGCGAGACAAGAGACATTTCACGAGAAAACGAACCTGACGTGGAATCCCATGTTGATCTAGGTGTTTCTCTAAGTGATATCCGGTTCAGAGGACAAATCTCGAGCACTCACGTAGTCAATCGCATCCTGAGATGGCCCTGTGAAGCTATGAACGACCCCTCCTCGACCGCCGCCGGCTCGCCCCCCATCTTCACCGAACCCTTCCTCGCGCAAGATCTGTACAAAATCTTTGTGCGCGGCACGTGAATGCAGAAATAAAGGAAGGTGATATTTCTTCGCCAAGGCAAGCTGAGAGCCTGTCAAAGTCCCATTAATACAAACCTGTGACTTGCATGGCCACACTCACGAAAGTGTTTACGTTGAACAGCGGTTGAAGCGAAATGAGTTCTATCATAGTCCAGTCCACATTCCCCTACGGCCACAGCTCGTCCTGGGCCGCTGAGGTTGGCCTCGATGAGTTTGTCCAAGGCTTGGAAGTATCCACTAGGATCTTTCTCGAACTCTGTTGATCTTGTCGGGTGACACCCAACGGTCGCATATAGATCTGTGTTCATTCCTAACAAATTCTCCTCGGGCACGGATGAGAGTCCCAGCACGTACTGTGCTCCTTTGCGAGATTCAATGCTTGTTCTGACTCCCTGAGGCTCCCACCGGTAACGATCATAGATACTACCCCAGCCCGTTTGGAGCGTGCCAGCATATAAGCAAAGTCATCTGCATAGCAAGGGTTGAAGTAGTCTGATACACGATTATGCCAACTGACCATTATGTTTCTCGCGGCCATGATATCTTCCACGAAATACTGGATCCGTAAGATTAACTGTCAATGAATATCGTCAAGTGGATTCGTCGGGGAGGGCAAATGCAGCGATCGAACCTCCAATATCTGCAAGGATCCAAGAATTTTCGCGTTCATGAAATGGCTAGACAAAGTATTCCAGGTGTAACGACGGACCTATAAATCTCAGACCAACAGCCGTCTTCACAGGGGTGGTCATCATGAAATTTGTTGGAAAACGTTCAAAGAACGCCCGAGTTGACAAATGCCTCAGCTAGCAGTCTTGTACCCTGAAGCCCACTCTCCCGTCTTTTTCACTTGCTGCTTATCCTTTTTTATGGACACATACACCGTGCAGTATTTTCGTGTCATAGTGATCTATGGACTCGGACGTGATTTCTTGCTGGTTGTGGGGATATCGCCGATCATCAACAACCCAACAGAAGTCCCCATCGATTTCGCAAGCCTCTCAAATAGAAATGAGCTCTAAGGTCTATCAGTGGTCTATCGCAGGGACTCGCGTATACCCGGTTGCGAGCTGGGTTCACCGTGACCGGCCGGATCCCAGACTAACTCCGGACCAAGTAGTCCCACATCGTCTCCAACCGCCATTCAGGTGCAGGTGGGGCGCGCATTCCAGCGCGTACATCCATACATTTCTAGTCCATCGTTTCTAAATGGTCGTGTCCTCCAATCTCGATGCGCTTCTGCATAAGAATCTCGACGATGTCGTCATTACAATGGCCATCCGCTCGCCACTGTGTAAGGCTAAGAAGGGAGGATTTAAGGACATGCGGCGAGTTTCTCTTTTCTTTCTTGGCGATTCGTTGTTAATGATTACCTTTATCCAGGGGCGATGAGCTCTTAACTGAAATGTTCAGAGTACGTTTTGTCTAGACATGTGTCATGGCATTGAATGGTTTACAACATCTCTCAGCAAGCTATCAAGCATAGTAGAATTAACCCCGAAGTCATCGAGGATATCTGCGTTGGCACCGTTCTTGCGAAAGGTTCGACATATGAGGCACGGACTGCAGCGCTAACAGCAGGAATTCCCGAAAGCGTGCCCATTCAAACGCTGAATCGCTTTTGCTCTTCTGGTCTTATGGCAGTCACGACTATTGCGAATGAGATTCGGGCAGGCCAGATTGACGTGGGCCTAGCTATTGGTGTGGAGAGCATGTCGTGGAAGTCAGTGACCAGGGTCTTTGGGTCTTGTTCTGGAGTGCTCCCGTGTTGATATTTATATCTCAGTCCAGATGTTGGTCCAGAGGCTGCAAGCGACGACATCAAGACGTGTGGCCCTGCAAACGACGCACTACAACCTATGGGCTGGACAAGCGAAAACGTCGCACATGAATTCAACATATCACGAGAGGATATGGACGACTTTGCTGCCAAGTCATTTCAGCGTGCAGAGGCCGCGGACAAAGCAGGTTACTTTGCAAAAGAGATAGTGCCATTTACCTCGTACTTGAAAGACCCCGCCACGGGTATCCGCAAGAAAGTCACTGTATCCAAGGACGACGGTATCCGCTATGGCACCACAAAGGCCACGCTTTCGAAGATCAAGTCTGCTTTCCCTCACTGGCTCCCCGCGCAAACGACAGGAGGGAACGCAAGTCAAATCACAGACGGCGCTGCCGCCGTGCTGTTGATGACGAGACGAAAGGCAAAGGAATTTAAGCTTCGAATCCTTGCCAAATATGTCAACGTAGCTGTCACGGGTGAGCGGCGTTGTGTCGGACGTCCTGTCGACTGAGTGCCTCGTGCAGGCTTGACTCCTCGTATTATGGGCATTGGACCCTCTATCGCCATTCCAAAAGTCTTGGCAAAGGTTGGTATCACAGCGGAAGACGTAGATCTATTCGAGGTACAGTACACATGAACAAAAAGGATGGCTCATATGTGAAACGATTGTAGATCAATGAGGCTTTTGCATCCATGTGTGTGTACTGCGTGCGCATGTTGAATCTTGACCCTGAGAAGGTCAACGTGAATGGAGGCGCAATCGCCTTCGGCCATCCCCTAGATGAGTCTTTCTATTTTTAAAATATTGTATTGTATGCTGACGTGTCAACGGTTTACGAGCGACAGGCGCAAGGCAAATTGCGACCGGTCTGAATGAACTAGAGCGAAGAGCTGGCAAGGTTGGTGATTGTAGCTGGTCTTTTTAATAGTTCTGATCCCGTGTCTGGAGGTGCTCGTTACTTCGATGTGCGTTGGCACTGGAATGGGCGCAGCTGCAGTATTTTTGGGCGAGTTCGAGTGACACATCTATGATTGATGTATTATTACATAATGCCCCTTAAATGGGAACTTGAGCGCCATGAGCGCCGTTGCTACACAGCAAAAAAGAAACGTGCCCACCCCTTCCCATCACCTTTTAGTCCCGCCCACTTCCTCCCCCTCTCACGGACGCGGCCCTACCGCTTGTCTTTCCTTTCTTTCTCCATCAGTCTCTCTCTATACCCTCTTTCCGCTCCATCCGTCGGCCCAATGGCCACCAACTACGACTCACTCGATAGTGGCACGTCACCTTTTGGTTTGGCTCGTGTGATCCGTATTACAACTCATCTACAGGATTCGCAACTTCTCCACACCCATATAAGTCAGGCAAAAACAGATGGTTCAAGTTTGGTGTTCCGGTTGGTGTGTTGGTTATTGCCGGGGTGGTGGTAGCTGCCGTGCTCGCTACACGCCACCACGGACACAATTCTAGTTCCAGCTCCAATAATTCCGGAACCCCTGCCTCGGCCAGCTCTGCTATTAGTGCCAAGAATGCCGTGGGTTTATTTGCCACGGCAACCGACTCTGAGTTTATGGTCCCCTTATACCCATCTACTGTACGTTTGGCGTAGCTTCATGTTTTACAGGCCAATTTCTTACTATTTCACCTGACAGACAAATGCTGCTTACTCGACCCCCACGTTTAACCCATCCGAGCAACAATTGGCGTGGCCTTCGGATCCTTTTACTGCCGCTAATCCGGCCCCCACTTCGCTTCGCCCAGACCGCCCACGTCTCATCGCTCCCCAATACAAATGGGATGCCCTTCTTACCCGCATTCCGAATGAGCCCTATCTCAAGTACTGGAATCAGAGTATTTTTCAGAATGCTACTGCCTACTATTCTCTCCCCCCGTTGTGTACCACCTCGATGGAGCCAGCGGCATCCTAGATAACGCCCGTGAAATCAAAATGCGGATCAAGGCCTTCGCATATGTAGCCAGAATGACGAACGATACGAAATGGGTCGATAGAGCCTGGACGGAAATTCAGGTAGGCATCTTATCAAGCTCAACATGACATGGTTCACAGGTTCGGTTTCGTTAGAATGCTGCAGGAAACGGATCTACATCGTTCGGGCCCGCCACTGACAAGTGGAATTCAGTCCATTTCCTCGATACAGCAGAATTCTCCGCTGCCTTTGGCATTGCTTACGACTGGCTATACAATTTTTGGACCGCCGATCAGAAGTCGCAGATTCTTTTCACCTTGAATCTGTATGGTCTTGCGCCCGGTCTTAGTATTTTCCAAGGGGATCCCACCGGCGATGGTTGGTGGGCCACGGGCACTTATGGCAATTGGAACTGCGTCTGCAATGGTGGTCTGACCATGGCAGCTTTGGCCGTCCTTGGTGACGACACAACAGGCAATGCCGCGAGTCTGCTTGGTTATACAATCAACAACGCGAAGCAAAATTGTGCGCTGACCGTCACATCCGATGGCACGAATAACGAGACCGCCAACTATTGGTACTTCGCAACCACCGGTCATGCCGAGATGACCTCGTCTCTTATGACGGCCGCTGGATCCGATTTTGGCCTCCTCAATACGAACCCAGACTTTAACCTCACTGGCCTTTATCACATGTATGTGAAAGGACCGACGTCGTTGTTCAACTATGGCGACCATGGCCCAAACAAGTTCTCCACCACTGCCAACTCTATGATCTTTTACTCATCACAATACAATGTCCCTCAATATGCGCTGTTCCAGCGCGACCAGGTTGACGCGGCGGAACCGTGGAGTATGTTCTGGTATGACCCAACCATCTCCGGCGCCTTTTGGAATGGTATGCCGCTCGATCATGGCTTCAGTTTCAATGGGGATCAGTGGGCATCGATGCGGAGTTCCTGGACCGATATCAACGCATTGTACGTGGCAATGAAAGGGAGTCAACTCCAAAAACACCAGGCGCATGGCGACCTCGATTGTGGCGACTTTGTCATCGACGCCCTGGGTACGCGCTTCTTCGGTGAGCTCGGATCTGGTGACTACCTTTCCACGGGTTATTTCGACAGCGAAGCACAAAATGCGACAAGGTGGCTGTACTACAGGAAGCGGACAGAAGGTCAAAACACCATTTTGGTGAATCAACAGAACCAGGATGTCACTGCGAACCCCCAGATGGCTTACGGCTCGTCTGGCGATGCGCAAGGATCGAGCACGGTTTACAAGCCGTCAAATTCTTCGACTGCTTTCGTTGTTTACGACCTAACAAGTGCATATTTCAACGTGTAAATGTGGTTGCTTATCCAAAGTGTCTAGGAAATTGACATGGTTTTATTAGGACGTCATTCTCACGCGGAATCCGGACTCTAAACGCACGGCAGCAAGTGCTATTGCAAGATGATATCAACGCAGCAGGGACCGTTATGTGGCGTGCGCACACCAATGCCACGGTCACCGTAAGTTCGAGTGGAACATCTGCGACTTTGGCTCTTGATGGTCAAAAGATGGTGGTGACGATCCTGAACCCGCCTTCGGGTGCGACATTTACCACGGGAGATGCGGTGCGATTGTCTGGTGATCCGGCGCTGCCGTCAGGGCAGACAGATCAACCGAATCCGGGTGTGACGGTGTTGATGATTAGCCTCCCCGCTGGACAGTATAGTTTACAGGTATTATTCAATCCGCAGTGGCCGGGCGTACAGAACTATGTGACACCGAAGTCTGTGCCTCTTACTCAGTGGTCGCTCACAAGTCATAGTCCATAATTAGCTGGAGGACCTTTTTTTCTTTCTTTCTTTCTTTCTTTCTGTTGATCGGACGTTGGATGGACAGACGTTTGTGATTTACCTACGAAATGATAGGACTGATAGGACAATGATATTTTCTTTTCTTTTGAATTTTTGTCTGACAAGTAGGTAAATTAACATACCCATGACGACGAATGGAGAACTCTGCTTGTCTCGTTGCTGTGTCGTAAAAACTGTCGTTTCAGTTGTCTGTTGTCTGGGTAAGTTGCCTCGTTCTCTCTTTTCTCTCCTCTCTCACACACTCCCATCACGCTTCGTCCCCTTCATCGGCTGGTCCAACTCATTCTAGACTCTCCCCATGGCCATTCACCACAATCGCAACATTGTAATCACTCTCCTTTTTTCCCTCGTCATTCTTTTAGCCCTCGCACCCCCATCCTCTGCCAACCCCGTCGCCCCAGACGTTCCGTATCGTCGTGACCATGTCAACCTCAATCGCATGATCAAGAGACGGGCGCCATACGCTCTGCTCCCCCGTCAACACGACATCAGTGTCCCTCAAGCTGGAGCTGTTGGCGCTGGTGCTGGTCCCTCTCCGAACAGTCCTTCTTCTGCTGTCCCTTCCAGTACTCCTGCCGCTCCTTCAGCCACCCCGGCTCAAGAAACTTCCCAGTCAGCTCAGCCTATTTCATCGGTTGTCCCGTCCGTGTTGAGCTCTGCGGTGAGCTTTTTTTTCCCCTTTTTTTTGGAGATATTTCAGAGTCACTAATAACCTGAACAGACACCGTCTGTTTCGTCTACTCCCAGCCAGAGCTCAGCGAGCCCAACTAGTTCCACCACACCCACTTCAACCTCAAAATCCCCCACTCCAACTTCTTCCCCCACTCCTGCGTTGAACACCCCAACACCGTCAACACAGGAAAACCAGGAGCAGCCCACCTCCAAGGGTCCATCCCTCTCGGTTGACTCGGTGACACTGACGAGCCATGCCCCTGCCGCTACATCCTCGAGCTCAGATAGTTCCCAGATTGGTGGTTCAAGCCTCTCTCACTCTGCCATAACGATCCTCATTATAATTGCCGCGTCCATTGGAGGCTGCGTCGTCGTTTGGACCATTATCCGCAAATGGAAGTTCCGCCCCTCCGCTCAGTTCGAGGATCGTCTTGAGCCCGTCGACTGGCAACCCGCAGAGCACGACAGTGGCCTTCCTGTCCGTAGGATGCCTTCCAACGCTTCGTCGTTCCACTCCGGAGGTCACGATAACATGATGGGCCTTTCCCGAAGCGACAGTGGAGGGGGATATAACGCCGCTCGTAATCTCACCCCGATACCTGACCACGATTTCACCGCTGGCCCTGCTGTGCCGGTTGGTGGCTACGCTGACCTTGCCCGTGGTCCCAGTCCCCAACCCCATATGCAGGAGGCTCTGCAACGTGGCCCTAGTGTCAATCGAGGCTACGAAAACTACCAGGGCGGAAACGTGCAGGAGGCCTACGACTATGATAACTCTGGCCCCAGATATTGAGTGAACAGACTGTGATGATGAATTACACGGTCAGCCTCGAGTTTGCTACTCTCTTTATGATACTCTATCTTACTGGTGTTGCATCTCGAACAGTACCTGCTTGGATCTTGTCAGCAATACCACATGCCCTTTGCAAGGGGTGCAAATGATCCTGTCCAGTCTTTTCTCATCGGTCGAACAATATGGAACAATGCCTCATATCTGCCCTACGAGTCGTTGAGCGTCCGTTCCCCCACACATGTTGGATTTCCTTTCAATTTTGCAACGCGTGCGTAAGCAGTGTGATTGACGGGCGTATTTCCGTTTGTCCGCGCACTGTCATACCCAGGCGACATGCGTAATAGTTAATTTTTGTCTTCATAGACCGCATGTAAATATTCATTTCTTGACTCTTTGGATTTGTTTCCTCCCTCGACGTGAGCACCATCCGATGCATTTTAAGGACGGTGTAGAGGAAAGTTTTATTTTATTTTTATTCGATGATTAGTTGAAACATTGATATATCTCCCCGTGAATGGGCGAGTGACACTCTTATCGGAGCAATTGATAATACATCATGCCGACCAAAGGAACGAGTGAGAGAATGTATACCCAACCCCATGACCACCTCTGTGGACTCTTACTTGAACCTCTCCTTCGCCTGCTTCGGGAAGTCATCCTCCCTGGCTCCGATTTGTCAATAATATTCGTGCGTTCTAATAACGTCTCCAAACCCGTCGTCGTGTCTGATATCTTCCCCGCGTGGAAAAAGCCCCGCGAGGCCGGCTCAGGTCGAGCGGCAGGTGACGTGGTCGGCGTCCAATCCATCGCATCCTCGTCCTCCTCGTCGCGAGACCGCGATTGTGGTAATGGCGCGCGCGCGCGCGTGGATGCGGGTGCGGGTGCGGATGATGCTCTCGGTGATGGCGGGTTGAAAGTTGTTGGTCTGAGCGAGGGATGACCGAAGACGGGTCCTGTTGCGTGCCATGTGCGTAGCGGGATCGGGGCTGAGGAGAGGGAAAGGCTGTCGAGTAGTTCCGGCGGATCGAGATCGAGAGAGCGTCGGGTGTGGGCGGCGTTAGTTGTCATGGAGGTGGTTGTTGTAGTGGTGGCGGTGGCGGTGGCGGAAGGTGGGGGAGAACGCGAGGGCCGTGAAGAGGTGCTTGTGCTTGGTGTACTGGAACGGGAGATAGATGAGTCTATCAGGCGTACGGCTGGCGCACGGTGAAGGCGGAGAGTGAAGAAGGAAGATATAGATACCTGTGATAAAGGGTTATCGGAAGTTTGCAATGAGAAGCTGAACAGTTTGCTTACGGATAATTCGAAACACAACACGATACTAAAGTAGATGCGGCTGCCGAGTGAAGCAGGACGAGAGCGCATGGAAAGGAAGTCCATCGAGGGACGGTGCCAGGACACCGCAACCAGAGTTGTTGTAAACATTCTTCCAACCCACACTGCGGCTTGTAATATCTGTGGGAAAAGGCGGGGTAAATGGTTAGTGGGTGATCATCTCCACGAGCAGAAATAGATTTACAATGTATCGTTCTCTGCCACGCATGCGTACTTTCCGACCTTGTAGTTCTGCCCTCCGAAAATGAGCATAGGTGGGCAGCCAGGCAGTCCAGGTTATAGACAGAAGGGTCACAACTGGGAGTAATGTGACGAGTCTATTCCGCTCCGGCAGTGTCAACCAACCCATGGCACCTGAGCACCGAGGCGAGAAGTCAGTTCCAGCCAAAACATCGAGCGCAGGTGGTACACACCAGCCACGTTAGCAGATACCGCCACAAGTAAGGTGACCACCCATAAAATGCCGCGTGCGGTCCACCACCGCAACTCGCGATACAGTTTGTGCCGATCCATCTTGGACACGGACACCTGCCGTCGCGTGTCTTTCTTTTTACTCTCGTTCAGCCACGATCCGAGCGCGTTTGAACGCGCCACAACGTCCTTTTTCCGGATTTCATCCTCGACGACGGGGGCGCACTTCTCGCAGACGGGAGGATAACGCGCGTAAATGGACGCTTTGTAAGCCGCGAAGTCTGCAAGGCGAGGTTCATAATCGGGATCCTGTGGAATAAAGCGTAGGTGGTAAGATGATTTTTAAAGCGCAGGAGTGAGAAGGAGCGCACGTCATCTGAGGGTGGCAGATAGCTCGAAAGGAGACTGACGATGAGCCTCTGGTTTGACTGGCAGGCGGCGCAGAACGGCGCGCTGCTGAAGGTGGTGAGGAGGCGATCTTTCCGTGGGGATGCTGCGCGTGCAGAGATTAGAGGCTATAGGATAGAAGAGAGGGGAGATGCACCTCGACGGGCGAATGATCTACGGTTGAGTGTCTCGTCGTGCATGGCAGGATCATCTGAGAGAATATCGCCGTTCGCGTCATAATGGTTCCAGCATGAGCAGTGGGGGCAGTGAAATGAGCGCGGCTGAGGTGGGGGAGGTGAAATGGTCGTCTGGCAGAAGAAACAGACGGTGGGTGTTGTTCGGCGTAGAAAGGTACTCATCGAGTCCGCGGTCAAGTCGGTCTGAACCATGCTCGGCTCGACACGATCACCGGGCCGGGCTGGCCACGCTGTGGCTGTGGATGTCACTTGCACCAACACCATCAGCTACGCGCGGAGATCTCATCCTTCAACCTCCCTTCTTCACATCTTCCCTCTTGGTCGACCCCTTCCGCGCGGACATAGAGCGGCTCATCGATCTCTTTGTTCAAGAACATGCAGTCCATGCCGCCAGGCCATTTGCTCTGTTCAAGCGCCTATGGGAAGAGCAAGGATGGACTTATATGCACCTCAAAATATTCGACGCTCGTACTCGCCATACTTATCTAGCTGTTGCCTGTAGGCTTTTCGTCGGTGTGTACTTCTTATATTGCATGGATGCGTTAATAAAGACAGGCGGTCGTTAGAGCAAATTGCCGAACATGTGGAGCCCATTCGAAGGCTTGTCGCGCTGTTTGGACTGTACACCTTCTATTTTACACAACCACTGGACTCTCGAATACCGCTATACTCCATTAGGCACATTGACATCTCTCTAGGTGAGTGCTGTCGGGTTTAGATTGGCATGCCAACTTGCAATTTACTTGATAGATCAATTTGAATTACTCCTGGAGATGCCCAGGATTATCCCGCCAATGCTAGCACCTTATGCTTCCCAGGTCCTATCCGCACTGACAAATGCAAAAGCGTTTTACATACTACCGGTGTCCAAGATAGGACCGTACAATCCACGTGTGCTGCCTCGTGAAGTATTCATCGAAGACGTGGACGAGATGGCAGAAAGAGACCCACTGACCGCTCCGCTGGAGTCGGAAGTAGACCCCCGAGTGCCAGGTTTGAACAGCACCGGGGAAGATGCGGTGACAACAAAGGTATCAAAAAAGAAAGGCCGGCCGTCGAAGCGTGATATAGCAAAACGAGCGAAGGAAGCAGTCGCAGGACTCGATCGATGGCTAGAGCGAACAAACTGGGTGGGCCAGGTGGCGAGCGGGGACGGAGCTGGGCCGAGTCGTGCTCATGGCCAGGCTCTGCTGTCTCATGCACCAATTGCATCAAGGGCAAACTACGGGGTGCAGAAGGCGCGTGTGTTGGGTGCCTTGCTAGAAAGAGAGGAGGGCAACGGGGTGGAGGTCTTGGAACGCGCGAACATGGAAGTCTTGGGTCGGCTGAAGAAGATCGACGCGATGGCGGCTGAGAGAGGAATGGAAGTGGGAGGAGAAGGGGGCGAGTTGACGGGACTTGGTCGAGTTGAACGAGCTGCCGCGGAACTGGCCAAGGGTGGGATGGGATATTGGGGCTGAGCCAAGGAGCTGGTCTTTCCGAGGGAGGGATTACATAATTTCGATAATGAATATACTCCCGTGTGACCGGTCGCTGTCGCCCTCAAACTTACCCTCCTCCCGTTCATTCTTTTTTTTTCTCTCTCGCTTGTACGACTATCTCTTGCCTGGCCGCCATGCACAACAGATACTACGTTGCCGACCTAGACTCCCCCTCCACAACAAACCTTCTTACCCCGAAGCAACCGAGCGTGCAGGCCGCGCTTGTACGGGGCCCGGGCTCAAGAATCAAGTCAACGCTCAGCGCTACATCGCTTGTTAGTTTCTGACATTTGCGCGTCCGCTCCTTTTCTTTCGTCTCACATGCACATAGAACGAGTCTCCTTATCCCTCAACCGCGAATAGCAAAACTGCCGTGATATCATCAATATCTGACAAAGTATGTATCTTTCTATGACTGACTGCATAGCAACCCGTTAACACCTCTCTCTTTTGTTTTGTTTTCCTTTCAGTTTTCTTTATCCCCCGACCCTGCATCATGGGGCTCAGACCTCTCACCTGACCATCGAGAGCCTGACGACTTCCTTCACAACCCAGACCCAAAGCGTGACAGGAAGAGCGACAGGGGTGGTTTAATATTTACTTCTCGTGGTCTCTCAAATCTCGGCTGTCTTAGTCTTCTGATCATCATTCTCCTTGCTCTATTGTCCGTCTTTTACTGTTGCATATCGCGCTTCCTTGCTCATCCGTACTTGCAACAGTGCTGGCTATCCCATAGTTACCTTTATAACCAGGCACCCTCTTTCTCGGCAAGGTGGATTCAACCTCGGGGGAACGAACAGTTCTGGACAGGTCAAGAAGTCCTTTTATTTCCTCAAGAATTTTACTGACTTGTTAACCGTCGTATAGGTACCCCTGCTGAACAGTAACGCGGGTCTCATCGACGTTGACACCCCTCACAGCGCCTGGACCATCCCCTCCTTCCACGATCCCTCTCAAACATATCAGCTAGTATTTTCTGACGAATTCAATGTTCCAAATCGCACATTCTGGCCCGGTGATGACGCATATTTTGAAGCTGTCGACCTTCATTACTGGGAAACAAACAACCTCGAGTATTATGACCCCAAAGCGATCATAACACAGAATGGGTACCTCGAGATTACCATGACCCGACAGCCGGACCACGGCTTGAACTATACCAGTGGCATGATGACATCGTGGAACAAGTTTTGTTTCACTGGCGGCCTTATTGTCGCTAATGTCTCCTTACCTGGAGCGGCTAACGTGGCTGGTTTGTGGCCTGCTATCTGGACTATGGGAAACCTTGGCCGCGCGGGATATGGCGCTTCTCTCCAAGGCAATGTGCGTTTCTGTCACCTTTCCGATTGATCTCTGAGCATTCAACTTTCCATGACGACAGTGGCCGTATTCATATGATTCATGCGATGTTGGGACCCTTGCTAATCAGACCCTAAACGGTCTGCCCCAGGCCGCAACCGTAGATGGGGACCCATTTAACGGCAATGTGCTCTCCTATCTCCCCGGCCAACGGTTATCTCGCTGTACCTGTCCTGGTGAATCGCATCCTGGACCTATGCATTCAGATGGGTCGTTTGTGGGGAGGTCTGCACCAGAGATTGATATTTTTGAGGCGACGGTGCGTATGGTGGCGAGTCCCTCCCCGTTCCAAATCTGACCTTATACACTTTAAGGTTCAGTACAACCAAGATACCGACGTTTTTACGGGTGCAGTCTCCCAATCTTGTCAATTTGCCGTAAGTTTATGTATATGCTTCTGACCTTCAAGTCTTACACGTTACTTCAGCCATTCAACTATAACTATACTTATCAAACCAATAACACCCAAATTTATAACACCGGTATCACGGAACTCAATTCGTACAAGGGTGGCGTGTTTCAGCAAGCCGTGTCTGCCCTTACGCAAACCGACCAGCAAGCCTACGAGTTGAGTGGTGGTTTATTTTCTGTTTACGGTTTCGAATACAAGCCCGGAACCGGTGATGCCGTATGTAGTCTCTCACACGCCATTTTCGCCCGACTGAGTTTGGGCAGTATGTCACTTGGATATCAGACAACAAGGCTTCTTGGACGTTATTGAGCACCGCCATGGGTGGTGATTCGATGGTCCAGATCAATGATCGACCTATTCCGCAGGAGCCAATGGTATGTACGTTTAGAAGTGGGAATCAACTTTACTGAAATCATTGCACAGTACATTATCTTTAATTTGGGGATGTCACCGAACTTCGGCAAGATAGACTTTGAACACTTAACGTTCCCGACCACAATGCGCGTTGATTATATTCGCGTCTACCAACCGTCGAATCAGATCAATATTGGGTGTGACCCATCGGGATTCCGACGGCGGCGTATATCAATCAGTCAGTGACGCTGTTTATTTCTTAGTATGTATTTGTGATTGACTTGTCGTCGCTGAAGGTATAGCGAGGCATACACCAACGCTAATCTGACAACTTGGACGGATGATTACGGACAGAAAGTGCCGAAAAATCGTCTCACTGACACGTGCTAGCTAGTTAACATATAAAGACTTTTGGGCCCAGTTTTGTTTTGTCGCATTCAAATATGCCACACGAGACTTTGTGGCCGCACTACCGCTGTGTTCACTTTCATATCCACTTGCATTTACCATCCATTTCGACCCTGCAGCGCTTTGTTATACCCTATCTAGTCTCACGACTAGATTAGCACTTTCGGATGTCGTGCATGACCCAAGCTTGAACTTTTTATCCTTATTCTCTTACACTAGGACATCTTGATACGCAGCATATACTCCCTCCGTACATTCACTACGATCTGACGTGGCATTGAGGGGTCATTGTGCCGTCAGCTCGCCCTCTGGTGAATATACAGTAGACGATACTCTCATAAACATTTACTTAGCTTGGTCACTCTGTTCAGTTTCCAAATTTTTAGTACAATGAATTATATAGCCTGCACTTAGTCTCACTAAAGTACCAAAAGAGAAATGAATGCGAGGTGAAGGTGCTTAAAGTGCGGAGCCGAATGTATGAAGTGTGTACGCGCGCGCCGTGACGATGACTGCTCCTCATGATCTACCCGCCTTCCAGTTTCTCCTCTCCTTGAATGAATGCTATGGAGTCGGAGCCTGCTGTAATCGCAATGCCTCGAGCTTTGTTAATGTTCGCTCAAGCGTGATGATGCCTCCTGCCGTCAACCGAGGCACGGCCGGATCCCGATCGCGGTCAGCGCCACCTCCAGGCTGAGCGCCGGCGCCGGCGGTGGCAGCGGCTGTGGCAGACGATGGCTCCTGCTGGGACGATTCCCCACGGCTCTTCTCGACCAGCGCCCGGGCATCACAGAGCACTTTGGCGAGCCGACCATGCCTATGGTACAACCAGCTGATCTCCGAC
Organism: Russula aff. rugulosa BPL654; assembly: GCA_022496225.1. Taxonomy (NCBI): domain Eukaryota; kingdom Fungi; phylum Basidiomycota; class Agaricomycetes; order Russulales; family Russulaceae; genus Russula; species Russula aff. rugulosa BPL654. The sequence goes on from WTXE01000001.1 coordinate 838,215, forward strand.
TCGAGCGAGCCGAGCGGGATCTCGAGTGCGCGGCGGACGAAACCGCGCGAGAGAACGTAGGCCTTCTCGTTGTATAATCGGCTGTTGATGATGCCCTCTTCGGTCCCACGGAGCTTGTCATAGGCAGGCTCACAGAACCAACTTTTTACCCACCACACCATCATCAAAAAATCGAGTCAGAAAAATGAAAATAAATAAATAATTGATACATTGTGCGAGCGGATTGGGTACGTACGGTTCTTTCACTAGGACGAGGCCTTGGATGGAAACTAGGGCTTGGAGTAGTGATGACCGGGAGGGACTCCATGATTCGTTTCGGTCGCCTGCCCATGTGCCAAGAATGGATAAGCAGACTTTTCCTTCTTCGTATAGATTCCTGGAGAAAAAAAGTAGCGGTAAATATAAACCTCTACGAGAGGAGCCAAGAAACGGGACCTACGGGTTTACTATGAAAGTCAGGTGATACAGGTGTTAGCATTATGAGTAAATATCAACAGTACACACCACGACCATTCCCGTTCGTCCAACTGAGGAAGTGAGCTATTGGAGGACTCTGTGGAAAGTCCGAGTCGAGCATCCAATCAATGACAAACGGCGCATCTTCATATGGTGTATTTTCTGGACCAATAATGAGGGAACGGAGCAGATCCGCCCTGTCTTCGTATGCTCGTACGAGGATGGATTCTGTCTCGAGTCTTCAGCAAACATCACACGGACGACGGATAACCGACCTGGTAAACTGCTCGACAGGGCGCGGTACTCCTTTTGTAACCTTGTTAAAAAATTGCGGGAGGGTTGTGATGCTGTTGAGTTGTAGAATGCATGATCGTGTGGTGCTTCGGGAAGAATTTCAAAGCGCTTCCAGTGTGTTTCCCCTTCCCCATCTTCATCAACCCCACTTACGACGGGCCCATCGACCAATGTATCCTCCTTCTCAGTAGCGTCTCTGGGTACGTCGGGGGATGACGATCGTAAAGTAGATGATGGGACTTGAGAGACCGATGCGGTATCCTGTTGATCGGCGAGAACTGGTGTCACCGTTGGGACGATGTGGTCCCACCAACTTGTGTGGACTTCATTGTCTGGAGTATGAAAGTCGTCCATCTGTGCGTCCCCCTCGACGTCCATATCATAATCCTCCTCCTCATCAGTCTCCTCCCATTCATCATTTTCATCGGCGTCGGGTTGTGCTTGCCAGACCCCATCCTCATCCATTGCCCATACCTCACTGTCGTGATCGTGAACGGGTTCATTCTCCGGGTCGTCTTGAACGGAACCTTCACCCCAGAGATCCTCAAGTTGTTCTAAAGTATCATACAATCGTGTGAGGCGTTCCAGAGGATACTTTGCCACTGTGCCGTTTGGCAAAGTGACTTCCACGCTGCCGTCCAATCCTAGCTATTGCTCTGAGTCAGCATCATGAAATTTTCGACGAAATGCGCGTAAAACAAACATTAGAAACTTCCCCGAACCAGTTCAACGACGTGTCGTCTGGACCTGGCTTGCGAATTTTACCCTCGACGATGCGCTCCTGCTCGCGCCGGTGAGCAATATCCATGCCGATGTCCGCCATTGTTTTGCGCCATCCTCCATAGTGACCGTCGGGGTGCACAACGGGTAACTCTCGTACCCAAGGCTCAACCTCGCCTATCCGAGGCACCTTTGGCATCTCCAAGCCATTAGTAGTACCTTCACTGTGGATGAAGACAAAATCACCCCGTCGAACCCCTAGGCCATCAAAAGCAGTAGGAGCCACGGCCGACCAGTCATTTGTCCCGTGAGGATCCAGTTCGAGCACGGATGCCAATTCAACGTCCCCGGTATCGCTGAACATGATGGTGGCCGTTCTGTCTACAGCATTAACACTTTGTACCACGGCTACTCGTTTTTCATCTTCGCCTTTCCAAAGAACATGATCGCCGGGCCTCACCGATGGACAAGTCAGAGCACAGACAGGACGACGGTTGCATTTATACACTCACCAGCAGTCATATTCGTCCGGATTCAAATAAGGAATCAGCTTGGTTGTTAGCATAGTTTCTGTCGAACCGTCCTGCCAAAGGACGTCCACCGTGGTCTGTGTCTCCCGTACCACATAAACGCGAACTTCGATGATACCATACGGTTCCCCCTCCCTGCCATGCCGAGTGGACGGAAGGCTTGCGGTATCTTTAAGTATAACCTTATCTCCGACACGCATCATCCATTCTGCTCTGCTGCGCACTAACTTCAGCTTGGCAAGGTCTACTCCTGACCAAAAACGTTCTGGGCGGGAGATGCTCTGCGCGACCTCAGCTAGTAACTGTACCGAATTGGGAACATGACAAGTAAAGATGAGGATATATAAGCTCACCGACTGGTTGATAGCTAGCCATGAGATGGCCAAGACGCTATGTTTGACGTCTACGACTGTGTCGGCATGGCCGTTTCGGAGTGGTCGTGAAAAGAGCCCGAAGAAATTACCGACACTCGCTGGTGGAGGTATGATATCCTAAACAGGACGAGGTGATCACCCTAGTAATCGTAAAATTAGCAACGAAAGCAACGAAAGCAACTTACGCTGCCCTTCTCTCCAACAGTCAGACGAGAGCTCAGTTCTGGCAACCGCACCAGTTGTCCATTGGAGACATCCACAACAGCTTCGTCAAAAAGCTCGTATAGATCAGGACGATGAGATACTATGGTGTAAGCGAGCAATATTACCTCGACAACCTGATACAGGATAAGCGTATTGAAAGCATCACACTAAGAGGGAGGCGCACCTGGCCAATCCAATTGTCATAAGCCACGTAGTCCCCAATATCAACGTCCGCCGGGGTCTCAATATCATTCATGCTTTTCCAATTGGGAACGGGTTCACCACTAATAGCGTGTTCGAGACGGCCCTTGACGTCGACACTGGTAATCACTCCAGAGCGCACATCGTCAATACTCCTCTTGCACAAATCTCCCGGCTGAAACATGCGATCTACAAGAGTAAATTCTGATTCTGGCAAAATTTCGCGGATGCCATTGGGAAAGAAGGACACCCCGACTTCTCCCTTCTCAAGCGGCCTCATCAGTGGGTCATGCTGGTCTTGTGGCGGTGGTGCGTCGTCTGAGTCGTGCCAGCATCTCTATGAGACCATGATGATGAGCCAAGGGTAAGGAGAAGAAAGACAGTTGCACACCAAAACAATACCGTACGAGCGGGAATTATTGCGTTGTACAATATCTTCTTGATAGAACTGAAGGAGAAATGTAAGACAAGTGAGTGACTTATTGTTAGGTAGGAAGGGGGACCTTTGTGGGTATCTTGACCGTTCCATTTGGTGTCATAGTAGGGTGCGTGTGTGTCTGCCGGTGAGCGAGCGAGTCTCCCGCCTTTGCGGCTGAGTCGCCCGGACCCCGATCACCGCAATGATAAGATAAGATAAGATAATATGGAGGACAATAACTTACTTAACTTGAACCTCCCGTGGCGCTTGCTGTCGCTACTCATCATGCCCTGGTCAACACTCCCAATCGAGTTGATCGTTCGCATACTAGAGGCTTCCGACCCACATGCAATACTGAACTGTAGAAGAGTAATGTCTTCTACTGTGTATCTCCACCCTTTTTTCTGACAAAATCTAGACGAGTCGCCTTCTCAAATCGGTGGTCGATGACACGGTTGCCCTTCAGTATCGCATCGCCCTCCACTCATCCGGCATGGTGGATGGCCCACCCAGTCGACTAAGTACATCAGAACGCCTGAGCTTACTCAGAAGCTACGAAACCTCCTGGAAAAACTTGGATTGGAACACACACATAACCCTTCCCGTCCCTGAAGGAAGTCTCTGGGAACTCTATGGCAATGTCTGGGCACATAGCAGAGGAAACGATGCTATCTTTTTCGTACAAATACCATCTCGTCTGCGCGACATTCCTTTGCGTCAGTGGACAATCAGATTAGACTTTCCTTTGCGAGACTTTGGTATGGACCCATCCCAGGACCTACTTGTGGCGATTGAGATGGCTACATAGTACGTCTGGTTGACTTTTCGAACAGGATAGAGACTTAATGTTACTTTATATCAAGTGCCTCATTCCGCTGTCGGATCCGTTTACTTTCGATATCAACTGGTAAAGAGCACCGATTGGCCAGAGACAACGCAACCCTTGAACACCTCCCGGCTGTTCCCCGCGTCCGCTGGTTGCATTCGATTCGGATCAGCGGGGACTACCTTGGGATACTGTTCACAAATAATGACGACGACGGTGACGGTGACGATGATGGTGACGGGAATGAATTGGTGGTCTGGAACTGGAAAACGGGTGTCAAAAATCTGGTGAGTGGATTATTGCACCTTCCGTTACAGTTAGCCTTCAGAGTCATTTAAATTTCAGACTGTTTCATTGATCGGTATGATGTCATTCATTTTCCTCGGCGATAATTTTGTCTTGGGATCTGCGTCGCCATCACCACCCCTGGACCACGACCCACCTTCGCTACTACTCTATAGCCTCGACCAGACGCTTGTCCGGAACATGGAAACCCCCAACTCCCATCTTCTACGTTTCTTATTTCCAACTGGACGCCCTACTCGCGGCCACTCCTTTGTCTCTCTTACCTCAGATCCTTCACCTATTTGGCCAACAGTTTCCGACCTGCGGGTGCCGTTCCAACTCTCTCGTGATGAACGGACAATTGCGTTTCATCTCTTTCCTGGAACTGCCCGCAGTGATACCTTCCTGATGCCCGCTAGTGCTCTTCTCCGGTATATCAGAGACACTGAGATAGGGAGTGACATCCAGTGGGAATCATGGAGCCAGGCCACAAGCGTTGTACCCCTTCAAGACCGATGGTCTGTGTACACGTGTTTCGTGTTTGGAACGCGTCATATTCTACCCAAGGCCGCTCAACGCGACGATAGACGAGTAATGATTGTTCGCGATCTTTGTCCAAGGCGCTATATGAGGGCAAGCGAAGAGGAGCGCGAGGAAAGCGATGCACTTCACCAGGTGATGCGTACCGAAGAACCCTATCCGCGTTCGATTGTGAAGAGCGTGCCCCTTCCGAGAAGCTTCAAGGACGAAAACGAGATAGATCTTATGATCAGTGAAGATGGTATCGTAGCGCTCGAGGTTCGTTCTACAAAAACTATGTGTCTTTATGGCTGCGTGACTAATGCCTACTGGTTGTAGGAGGACATCACTGGAAAGCAACTAGTTCATCTGCTCACATTCTGACGAGCAAACGGGATTTAATGACCAGCCGACGGCATTTGTGTGAGTGGCGATCTGACGCAGGTGGGATTCCGCGTGTCAGGCATCTATGCCTCGGAGGTGGGATCGGTCCTATTGGAGGCGGTGTACTAGTATGGGAGTTTCACGGTTGAGAGGCCAAATTGAGTGACTCCATTGTAACTTACCATCGAGCCGGGCACGGATGGCACGGACGGAGCAGCGCCACCGCCACGCATTGAGCCCGTGACTTGCGCTGTCAGGAGCACCGAGCTCAACTCCATCCGTCCACTCCGTCCCATCTATCCATGATTCATTTGCACATAAATAACGCTTCTCTTCGTACTCTTCTCCTTCCTTATTCTGCCCCGCATGTTCAAATCCGCTTCGTATAAATTTGTTTCTGCTGCAGCTAAGCCACATTCAGCCCAGTCATTCAGTGCTTTCTATGCTGTCAGTACTCCTCTCCCCTTGATTCACACACAGTCTCACGTTCATGTCTGCCTTTGCCACCATTAGACTGTAAGAGGCTTCCGCTATGAGGCAGAGCGTCCAGAGGACATCGATAGTTTATCCGAAAACGTTCGTTAACGTGGCCAACTTACCGTGAAATTTTACTTACCGCCTGGGTGCAGGACTTTATTGTGTCTATCCTTCGCTCAAACCCCTCTGCGAGGGATGCGAAGTCATATCTTGCTTCTTTCGGTGCTCGACCTCGACCAGTCACCGTCTCAAAACACCCACCCCTTCGATTGCCCGATCCCCAGGTCATTCAAAATACACAGCCCAAGCCTAGTCCCATCGTGTCGTCCATCCTCGACCCTGTGCATCACAAAACTGCCCTCGTCAAAGTGCAGGGCCCTTTCAGCGATCGCCAATTGGACAGTATCGCCCGGGGCATGGTCTATCTACAAAAGCTCGGCCTCTTCAGCGTCATCGTCGTCGAGCAGGACCGAGTCCCCCGCGGCGAGGAAGGCGAACGCGACGTCATTTTAGAAGAGACCACGCGCGTCGTGGAGGCTCTCGAAAAGCAAGGAGCAAAGACGCGCCCCGTGCTAGGCGCCGTCGTTCGCCTTGGTCCTGGCCCAGATACAGCCACCAGGAACTCATATGCGCCCGTCCCGGAGGCACACACACTACCCTCCGATCTCGCCCCAATACGTTCTGCGCTGCGTGCCGGAGAGATACCTGTCCTTTCCCCTTTCGCTCTGGATTCGTTCTGCCGCTCATCTAGAGTGGACGCAAACGACGTGATTGCCGCTCTGGCTCGTGGCATGGTGGAAGTTGCCGAAAACGACTGTGGTCAAAAGCCGGTCGAAACAGTTTCACGTCCGGAGATTGATGTTGATTTAACCCCAATGCGACTTATGATCATCAATAGGGAAGGTGGCGTCCCTTCATATGCGCGTTCTGGCCTTCCTCATCTACTCGTCAACTTGGAGGCGGAATACAAGTACATCCACGACACTTTCCAATCGTCCTGGAAAACCACTCATCCGACTTCGCTCTCAAATCTCGCCCTGGCGCATACATGTCTTGCTTACATGCCACCCTCGTCATCGGCAATTATGGTTAATCACCGGGCGCCGAGCTCGCTGATCGGTAATTTGATAACAAACAAGCCAGCCGTAAGCTCCAGCCTGCCTCACGCGCTTCTCCAAGGAAATCGGAGTCTTACGTCCAACACACCCACTCTCTTTCGCCGAGGTTTAAGCGTCGAGGTCATCCGAGATTGTGCCAACATTGACAAAGCAAAGATGACTAGGTTATTAGAGCAATCCTTCGGTCGCGAGCTCGATAGCGAGCCTTTTATACCCGTCTAGAAAAGACCCTCGACTTTATCATCATCGCAGGCGATTATGCTGGCGCTGCCGTCGTCACCAGAGAAACATCCAGCACAAATCCTTCTACACCTCCAATCGTTTACCTCGACAAGTTTGCCGTCCTGCCGAGCCACCAGGGTGACGGCACGGTAGATTTTCTCTGGGTCGCGCTCCACGACGAGACGTATGGCCTTGGTTTACCCTTTTCCGTGAATCTGAACGGTGGGAAGGAGGGCTGCGGTGAGGGCCAGGATCTCGTATGGCGTAGCCGCTCAAACAATCCGGTCAACAAGTGGTACTTCGAGCGCAGTTCAGGTCACGTGCGGATGGGGGACTGGGTCCTCTTCTGGTGCGACGGTGAAAAACGGCTTAAAACAGAGGAAGGTCGGCGTGCCTCTGCAGGCCTGTCTTACGTAGAAGACTGGGAGCACGGGAGACTATCATTATGGGCAGACGTCGTCCCCAAGGTACCCTCGAGTTGGAAAAAGTAATACGAACCGAATATAAGGGTATGGTGCATAGGACTTAGCGTCCTGTGGGTTCTGGGGGCTGGAGTCAGAAGTATATTATGTATTGACGTGTCGCACAATTATCCCTACATGTCGTGACGCAGTTTCATGTTCATGTACAGTACAAAACGTAAATTCCACAAAAAATAGAGGAACCTTCAACTTTTGCGGACCCTACGTCTTCTCACCGGTATCTTAGGTTGAGCGGATGGTTGCGAGGTCGAATTTTCTGTTGCATGAGGGTCCTTGGTCCCTGGCGATTTAAACGTCCCAACCCTTTTCCAAGGTTGATACGGACAACCTTCGACAAACACCGAGTCCACCAAGTCGGCAATTCCTGCTTCGACACACTTTAGAAACCCATTGACGGTCCAGTGGTCAATGTTCTTTATAAGCAGGAACACCTGAATGATATGTGCGGGGCTATCCAGGTTCCATTCGTGCGCGTGGTTCCCTTCCCCTCCGCCATTGCCACCGCGCGGGCCTGGGAACAGAGCGGAACGAACGATCTATTATACAACAGTGAATGAGCTGTGATCCTTTCTTAAGGAAAGTCGACATTGTACACACCGGTGGCTCTTGTCCTTTGTTAACGCACCAATCTACGTGGGCCCTGACACTCCCATCGGACCAGACAAGCCCAAACACAGGCGCTTTCACGTGCAGGGAATGGAGATGTCTGACTGCAGCCGCTGTTGCCATGCGGTTTTGTCTGTAGGCATCATCGAGCATACTGTGCACAGGCTTTTTGTCCTCCCAAAAGCTCGACGCAAATTGAAAACCTGACGTCCGCGGTAATTGCACGCTCGGTGTGCTCTGGCACGCAAATGACTCCTCCCCTCTCGCGGCGTTTCCGGTGAGCTCGCTGCGCTTCAGCCGCTTGAAGGCTGACTCTGCAGCGAAGGACAGCTTTTGTATGTACTTCTCGGGAACAAAGACTGCGCCATCAGGGATGACACTCTTCGCGTTCAATATCCGCACGGATGGTGCACGAATGTGACGGTGTGCCGGGGGCTGGGGCAAGCCGATAGGCCATTTTGACCTGAAAATACCAATGAACAAAACGTAAAAGATTCGGCTCCGGAACTTTACTTGTATGTAGACTGCCGGAGTGCAGAACTGCGTAGGCCTTCGTACCTGACTTGCTGTGAGCCTGGACATCTATCCTAGTATAGCCATCTTGGGATATGCTCACACATTTGACACAAAATCGGCTTCCGAGGTCATGTATTTGGATTCAGAGCGCATTCGCTGGAGGCGTTCCCAAGACAAAAATGCACCCTTTAGCTCATCGAGCAGCCGACAGTTGTTCTGGGCGGGTATAGCTTCGGAAAAGAGTCCAGGACACTCCTCCTGGGCCCTAGTCATGAACTCCATGAACTCGGTACTTGAGGTGGCTTTAATTCGTCGATAGAACTTCGACGACTAGATCAACAGCGATTCAGTTTAACTTAGGATTAGTCGGAGAATAGAAAATCTCTATACCTTGTCCACCCACTCAGCGGGAAGACGCCCCCGAGTATCAAACACGCCGTCAACGTATTCGGTGAATTGACTCGGAATGTCCGAGAACGCTACGTCCTCGCAGCGCTGGTGTGAGGACCAAGTGTCAAAATTTTTGGCGTTCTTAGCAATCCTAACAAGAGAGGTCTAGACGGAACTCAACACGTAGAGGAAAAACGGGCGCACTCGGATGCTGAAAGAGACCGAGAATATTTTTTCCGAGTCTTAGGAACGTAAGTCGACGTTCCCACGGAATCTAGTGACGACCTCGTCATTGTCCTTGTCTGTCCTTGTCTTGAGTTTGAGTTATGAATGAGTGTGTTCGTGAAAGGATTGCTAAAAGAAGGATCGTTAGTATTATCGTCACAGTCGTCAGTCGTTCAAGTGTGGTTATCAATGGGCTGAACAGAGGCAATTCAACCTCTGCAGATGGGGGGAGGAGAGAAAGAATAAGTCTATTGACGGGCGTCTAGAAGTTAGGTTTGGTGCTCCGATCCTAAGGGTACCACGTGACCGCGTCATCTCGTATGCCGCTTGTATACTCTCAGACTTGTATGCCCTCAGAATTTCAGAAAAGACCATCCATTAGTTTACGTGATGCCTCAACGCCAAGCTACATACACTTAGCCACTGTCTAAACGGAAATAAAGACAGCGAACTTACGAATGTCGCCGCATTTGCAGGGAATGCCTAACTCCACCATGTTAGCAAACACGAATGCCAGTTACTACTCTAGGACCCACTCGTGCCATGGCTGGTCCGAACCCCTTCCATAGCGCTTTCACACCATCCGTAGCGATTGTCTTGCGAGCGCAATCCATGATACCAGAATATGTACCAGTGGGCGCAGATTGTAACCTCGATTTCAGAACCTATGAACAAATGAGCACGAGGATATTGGCACGCGAGTTGGGTGGTACTGACATCGGGGGGAATAGCAATTGACCACATGGCTATACCTGCCATACCACCAGCCAGGATAACTCGACCAATGTTGAGGTCCGACGACGACGCGTTGGCCGGTGTGAGTGCTTTTTTCGTAACCTCATAGGCTGCGAAGTATCTTTTTTTGACAGATCAAACGGTTATGACGATGCGCAGCGGACACCCGTGAGGCTAACGCACGCTGCACTCCCGGGCCCATCCCGTGCCAGCGTGGCAAACGTGCCTCGGTAGATGCTGCGAAACCCTCCCTCTTTGTACAGGTGTCCGATCACGTCAAAAACACCTTTGTACTGCGGGCTAGATCCCCCTTGCCCCTGCACCTTCATAGAGTATGAGAATGACATGTCGACACCTACAGTCATGGTAGCTTACTTGTAAGAGGACCTTGGCGCGTTCCACTGGCGCGGTGATCAGGGTGGTGGGCACAGCAGACAGGAAGCCCGCCATGGCGAGCTCGCTCGTGGAGAGTGCTGAGTCTTTGCGACTGGGTGTGAAAGTCCGAATCAATCGCTTGGAAGCGTCGTATGCCTGAGCCGAGGCAGTGGGGTGAGGGATCGCAAATTACACGTATCGCCTGAGGAAAAACGTACCCAGAACGAGAGCGCAAATATGGGCGTCACACCCAGTAGCGGAGGCACCACCCCACGATATAACCCAGTGGGGCCATCTCTCGCCAATATCTTCTTCACGACGTCTAAGCCTCCTGTATACGTCCCAGGAGCGGCGGTCTGTAGTCGCGTCTTGGTCAAGTCAAACGGATGACCTAGTGGTCGGAAACCCCGAGGAAATGTGCACGATCAGACGAAAATCGCGACAATGCAGTACATCGAGCTCACGAACCTACCAACACTGCGCAGACGCCCCCAAATCCCCCAGCGACAAAAGCTTTCACATTCTCCGCTGCGGCCGACGCGGCCGAGACTGGCGTCATTGTCTTGCCTGTGGTCGCCTGCTCGGACGAGTCTCCGCTCTAAAGCAAGACCCAATTCTCATATTAGAGACGAGATCTGGAGAGAAGGGCAAAGCGACCCACCATATTCCCTGTTGAACGAGAAAATGAAGTGCCGAGGACTGCCCGACTAGTACTGTACTATCACGTGTTAATGTATGGGTTCGTGGACACGGGTAAAGCCTGCCTGCGATCTATTCACAGCTTAGGGACCTCAACATCTATAGGCCCAGTCTTCTAATCGCATCTGCAAGAATATTACACCCAGCATATTCACCCATTCCCAATCCAACTTCTCATCGAAAAGGAGACCGCGTGGATTAATCCTGCGGATAGAGGCTTGATTGCAAACACACGGTGTCGAGGCATATTCCCACTGCGAATGAGAGTAGAACTCCATTTCTTGGGCGAGAGGTATATATTTTCTTGCACAAGAAATGCACATGTAAAGTTAAGGACGGTTATGGCAGAACTGCCAGTGAAAGCGTTAGTAGTGTCCCGCCAATCGGACGCTCGGTCAAGACATCCAGAGATGTGTGTTTGAGATTTCTGTGCCAGCAGCAAACACAAGCGACCATGCGGCACTGCGGGATCAAGGCATCGTATTCCTACTGCAAACGTGATTGCAATCATGCAAATATACGTATATCCTTGCACAAGTAATGGACATGTGAAGTTAACGACAGAGAGAGGAAGTCATCCATGAGTACATGAGTTGTGGGTGAGTTACGGGGCAATCGAGGGGTCGGAAAGGTTCTCTAGTAGGTACTACTACGGCCACGTTCAGCAACTCCGGCTGCCAAATCACATCCAAATTTGGCAAAACGGGCGTTTTCGAAACTGGACCTGGCGCCCCGCCGGTTGCTGAACGGGCCCGTATAATTTAGAAAATTAGATAAAAGTAAATTATCATTAGTGCGAGAAGTGCGGACAGCGAGACAAGCTCTGGGCCTGAAAAATATCTCCAGATGTCTGTTTGAGATTTATGTGTCCGCAGCAACGGTCATGTCGAATGATATTCAAGTTCTCACTGCGAACGAGCTCAGAATTCCATCTTTGGGTAATAGGTATGTATTCTTGCACAAGCAATGTACAGTACATGTGAAGTTAAATTTATAGGACAGTTACAGCAACTTGTCCAGGGCGCTTTTGTTCGGTCACGTTAGGGGGAAACAGTTTGTACTTGTTTGTTCTGGGGAAGGCTGCCCTTTAGCCGATTACAGTAATTGTTTCGCTCCGCTCGCAAGAAGAGATCGCCAGGGCAGCAAATTAGCTGATATCAATACGAGTCAGATTAGTGTTGCAAGATCGAGTTGACACCAGTATGACTTGAACTCGACTTGCCAACTTGCACTCCGAGTTACACACCAGTCACGATGTGTCCCATTTTCTATTGGTTGCGTGGAAGCTGACTCGGAAGCGCTGAAGTAGTGTTAACAACTCGGACCGACTTGCATTGGACCGCGGGCAACACCAAGTCAGATATCGCTGGCAATAATCAAACAATCTGGCGATCTGGACGTCTGAGCCCTGAGGGAAAGGCTTTGGGTGTTTGGGTGAAGATGGATCACGGAATCTAATATATTCACCCCACTAGCGGCTACTACTGTAGGTCTATCAAACAAGAAAATTTTGCTCATATCAGATCAGTTGCGGCTTCCCCTCATCGAGAACTCCTTATACACCAACCATGTTGGCTTCAAACCGACACTGTAATCGGCTTTTGCGATTTATATAAGTCTCCTCTCCGACTGACCTGTGATCCTCGTTTCGCCTCTCTGCGAGACAGTGAATACGTTATGTCTACGACATCTGACGCGCCAGCAGCCAACGCGTCAACCAGCTCGTCCATTTCCCATGACATAGTTAAACAGTACGTCGGCCTTACTAGTAGCCGTGTCGCCTTTAACGATGATCTGATCAATACCTTTCCAGCACTGCCCCGCTTGTATGTCATGGTTTTTCTGGCGTGGTTAACTGACGTTCTGATTTACACGCCCAGCTCCTTGGGTCTCTATTCAATTGGGCACTATACGGTGCTCTTACCGTCCAGATTTGTATGAATATATTTTATCCTTTCTGGTCAGCTATCCCATTAACCTATGCCGGGCCGCATAGATGTATACAGTTACAACTTTCCTAACGATAAACGAGTTTGGAAATATCTAGGTGAGCACCAATGTTTTTGGCCTTTCGCGATAGTGACTAGGAACTATGATCAGCCTACTTCTGCTTTCTGGTGGAGACGGTTCAAACGGCCTTGAATGGGGCTGATGTGTTCTACTGGTTCATAGAAGGATTCGGAGATGTGGAGCGCCTCAGGGACTCACATTTTGCTCCTATCGATATACCGATAATCCATGCGGTCATTTCGTTCGTCGTCCAGGCATTTTTCTGCTATCGGATATGGATTTTGAGCAATCGAAGATCATCATGGCTTTGTGTAATCATCTTAATCGTACGTCCGAAGTTTCCTATTTCTCCGAACAGCCTGACTCCGTTATCGCATTAAGGTTTCTATGATTCAAGCCATCGGGGGTTTCTGGGGCGGGATCCAGGCAAGCACATGCAATACTTTTGAAAAGTTTGACATAACGTGTGGTTTAGTCAGAGATAACCGGGAAGTACGCGGTTTCGAAGATAGCCCTTTTTGTGCGTATCCAAGTTTCTATTTAGGTCAACGCCGTGCTGATGGCTTGTTGCGCCAGTTATGGTCACTCGGAAGTGCATTGGCGGACGTTCTTATTGCTATCGCAATGGCCTCGCTCGTATGTAGGCTTTCAAGCACCCCCTGTTCTATTATTGCAACGCGGAACCTGATTATCTTGTAGTTACGACGGACACGCGTCGAAGAAACTCGATTCTCCAATGACATATTGATACGCTTGGTGCGTCTCACTATCGAAACGAATGTCATCACCGGTACGCACCCCTTTAATAACCCATCCTCGTGTTCATCTTATACCCGGTTGAGCTGTCATTGCTATCGTCTCTTTCGTGCTCTATGTTGCATACCCTGTAAGTTGACCTGCCAGTGGTCAGTTCCACCTCACCTTCTGACATATTTTACCGTCTATACAGGGTGAGATATATTACGTCTTCACGTATGTTTCGTCTTTCTGTCAAGTCTCTCCCCTGCTGACTTGGGAAAAAGAGCTGGAATCGTTGGGAAAGTGTAAATGACATGTTGAATGCGACATGCGGGTAAATGCTCACAAAGACTCCAGATATGCTAACACCCTCATGGTGAGCTTTAACAACCGGATCTACTTCCGCGAGCATGCTTCGTCTGTGGCCCACTCGAGCGGCAATCACACCATGGACTCCCAAGATCGTCTCGAGGTAGCATCACGTCACTTTAATCCAGTTCAAGTTGGGACGCCCACCCACGCGACGATTGGCAACAGCTTTAAGCTTGAAAGGATGTCGTCTCACGCGGTAGAATTGACGAGAGTAAAAGAGGACGTTGTCAGTTTCAACTCGGAATCATAGTGACCGCGTTTTTCATGACCCAACGCTTCTATAAAGCTTTCTGATCGGGTTGGTGGTTGGGTAGAATAACAGGTTTATTTATTTTGCAGCATTACCGGGTTTTGTTCACCTGTTACTGTCTACTATTCTCGATACACTGGATGTCCTGGATATTGCCGTGATGTCTGTCCACCGTAGTCCGTAGTCTTTTAGACTGGTGCAGGGACTCGTGACACAAATAACCCTGCTAAATATGGTACCGGAATCGTAGATGCATCCATGGCTGTAGAGGCACCGTGAATTTCCCACCCCAGTCTCGATGGAGACCGGCTCAGATTCAGCTCAGGCTAGTCCCAGGTCCGAGTCGCTGTTCGATCTGGGATAGGCCGATTGAACATTAATCTGCGGATCACAGGGGGAGCCCTGGAAGGTTTTACTGTAGGTATTACCACTATCATGTGATGGGAGTTTCAAAACAAGAAAAAAGAAAGTTATGGAACGGCAGCTCGGCGCAGTTGAGCAGAATTTGAAGCGGGGCGGCAGCTTACTGAACCATTTCTACCACCCATTTCGGGCCTCAGTCGGCCCGACTTTTCATTCTGACTTTTGAACAATCCAATGCCAGTCAACGGTCGGAGCCAGAGGGAAGGTATTGCCCTCGAAAATGGTGACTGGCGAGAGATCGCCTGAGAGCGACGGGTTCGAGCCAAGATGTACATCCCTCTGAGTCCTGGTCCCAGTGCTGAGGCTGGCACGAATGTGAGGGTACTGTAGTTGGGTCCTCAGAGACTATGAATTCTGGGTCATCCCTGGTAGGTGTGCACAAGCGCAGACGCACGCGGGTCGATACAACGCGCGCCATGCCCACTGATACAGAACCTCCTCTCGCCCACAGAAGACATCGCTACTGAGGACAAACGTGCGACACGAGCGCTTATTGCTGACGCGGAAGGTGGGGTGCACCCACCTAGGACGACGCGTTCAGGGAAGATCTAGAAGACCTTCCTAACGAGGCGACCCTGCAGGATTACGAGCGGATGCCCGTCTCGCAGTTTGGCGCGGCATTACTCCACGGGATGGGCTGGAAGCGCGGCGAGCCGCAACAAGAATTGGGGCAAAGAAGTGCGAAATCTTTCACGATGGGAGTGACCGAGGTCGCAGCACGCCTTTCCGTCCGGATAGAATGTATACACCACTCTTACGTGTAGAGTCTGGCAAGTCATCACCCATCACCTCGTTCGCAGCCCACGTCACGTAGCGAGTCCAGGAGGCCGTCTAAGTCGCCGCACCGAAGGGAATGGAGAGAAGATGATAGAGATCGACGCCGAGATCTGGACCATCAACGGGAGTGGGATGGTAGATATCATGAGTCACGGCGCGACAGAGATCGAGACCGCGACCACCGTGATAACTAACACTGTTGCTTTGTGTCATGTACAGTACTGAACCTTACCCACGCCTTGTTCCTGCCTATTCATGTTGTATATCCAATAGTAGGGTGTCCCACACCGCGCGGGAAGGTTATAAGAGCAACTTCTTATCAGCTCAGAGGGAGAAGCAGGCGAAGCTCTGGAAAATGAGGGTATACGGCATAGGGAAGGAGCTGGAGTTTGCATCTGAGCGCTCCTACCGGAACCAACGGTGCACGCGTCGTATGCCTGCTCGGCCGCAGGGCCGTCATTCCCCATGCGTTCTTCTCGAGGCCAGTGAGTGACGTGTCTAAAGAGGGTGATGGGCGAAGACTATGCGATGCGTTTGAATACTACATGATGCGCCTTGACAAACTCGCCAAGCGTGAGGGAAATGTAGAGGCTCGCTTGTTTCACGAGGTAGAGGCGGTCACCAAGGTGCTCGCAAGGTTCACTCAGGAGGTCGTGCGTCACTCTTCACCAGCTTCACCTTTGATACCTCACCTTTTACCTTCGGGAGCCCTGTTTCTCGGGGTGTACGTGGAATTGAGAAGATGTAAAACTGTTTAATGCATAGCTAGCCTAGTGTAAAGTACATCTCACTCTTGGTCGCACAACCATGCCCGTACTTTGTCCCTCTTAACAGCGAGGGAATCGTCGAGATAAATGCCGAAGTCGTCGTTATAAAAAACGACGAGACGTAGGACGTCACGGATGGTATATGAATGGATATTTCGATTCCAGTCAGCTGGCACGGTACCAAGAGGCGCCTCTGGATGGAAGTTCAGGGCATAACCAGGTAGAATTTCATATTCACATATCGCAAGGGCCAAAGCATGGCCATCGCCGGGGATCTACAAACTTGAGTTTCGCAGGTGAACGGCACAACAAGAGAAATAACTTACCCATTTCTGGAGCGGCCGCAGGGGACACCCACAGCCAGAGCATGAGATCGCCTATTCCGCGATGATATCTGGTTGTTTGCGATAGTGGCCTTGATATGGGCCAGCCTAATATTCATATGTTCCTGGCACTGATCTTGGAAATGTTGAAGTTGCTGTTGTAGTAGTTGTTCAAAGCCCGCCATGGTAGGTTGAATGCCAAATCCCAACGCCGCATCTGTAAAGCATTGGCCACGAGTATCAGTACGTCCTAAACACACAAGAAAGAGCTTGAGCGTCTTCACGTGTTCCTCGTACGAGATGTGCACGGTTTCTAGCTGTTTCGACAACTGTGTCTGTTATTACATCCGGGAGATCCTCTAAGCAACATGTTAGTTATGGACATGGATGAGTAAATGCACTTCACCTTTGGCCCCTAAAAGTACTGCTACGGCTCTATCCGCTGTGCTAACGTCGCCAGGGTGGATCGGTGTCCCTATTTCATTCGAAACAGTCACCTCAACGAATCCTTGCAAGTTGAGGATATTCTCGTCGTTCGTTAGGTCCGAGTACGTTTGTGCAATACTGGGAGCGAGCGGAGCGAGCATTTCATCACTCCCTCGGCCGGCTAAACTTCGGGGACGGATCGACCGGACCGTCGACGCTCGCATGTGATTGTTTCGTTTTCGTTGGGGGGTCAAGTCAATGCTCCCTTTACTTCCTATTGCAGTAGTACAAGCTACTTTCACAGCACCCCAAACATTCGCAGAGCACGTCATTTACAGTGACGACGCGTAACCAATCCCGTGTTTAGTCAGCGGTGACGCGCTTTTCAGTGACTTTTCTTCTGAAGCAACATCCGCAGTATAGCAGAAATCTACCCGGATTTCGCCAACCATCCGCATATCCACGGTATTCCGGTTTTTCGAAGCATATATGCCTCGGATGAAGCGGGAACCCCGATAAACCCAGCCTCTGTCGTCCGCGCTGAGAACGCTGTCTCAGTGCTTTCAACGTTCCAATGTGAGTACGTTTACTTCTCCGTGTCGATCCACAACTAACATATTGCTTAGGGAACCTCCCGGATGTCATTACTGACCCGATTATCCAAACAGCAAAAAACCGTGTGCATATCCTGCGGGAAATACGTGAGGAGGCTCAGGCAGTTCTTCTTTCTGTAGAACCTACTGATGTTTGCGGCGAATGCATTAAAGATGCAGCATTGGACTTCTGAATTCAGCCGCATACTGCCTCTGGAACAATTTAACGACCTTCAACAGCAACAACAACAATTCTACCAACAATTTGACCGTCGACTGGCCCGAATCGAGGCCACAATCGCAAATACCCAGATATCGTCACGCAATAGACGATCTCAGGTTCTGGCTGTGGCTAGTCCCCTGCGGCCGCTTCAGAAATGCGTAAGTTACTCCTCTTTTTATGCCATTCACCTGCGGAACTCAACTTTGTAGGTTGACGGTGAAGGCCATGATTTGGCCCTCGTGATAAGTGGGCATCCAGCCCTCCCTGCCGATGATCAAAATTATCACCCGAACGCGGCTGTTGGTGATGTGCTGGATCCGTGGAATGGGGACATTGATACGTATACCCTCCAGGATATCCTCCGGCTGGTGATCTTCTACAACGACGATCTTGGTATCGATGCCGGAGATACTGCCCCTCTCAGGAAGGACAAAGTACGTGCATGGTTGTGTGGACAAGACTGAGATGTACTTTGCATACTGTACTATTCCTAAAAATGCATCACACCTTCTCCACCCAAGTACACGGGGCTCCCAAAGGCAGAAGGGGAGATATCAAAGATGAAGATGTCACACGTACTGTGCAAGTACAGCGACCCCCTCAGTGAACCTTGCGAGCTCTTTGCGACTGCCTCTACCTCATCAAACCAGCGGACCCCTGCATTTCCTCACGCTTGGCGAGTTTGTCAAGGTCACATCATGTATTCTAACGCATCTCGTAGTCTTTGTCCATCGCCCTCTTTAGACACGTCACTCACTGGCCTCGAGAAGAGGAATGATGGTCCTTTGTGGCCGAGCCTGGAGCGCTACGTCCAAAACGAGAACCTCGCCGGCGAGCAGGAGCATGTCTAGGGCGTTCCCGAGGTAGATTTGCGTACCCGCTGCTGATACACGCGAGGGTACTTGAGTAGTCGGACGGGCCGTCGTAATACATCTCTGGACGTTTTTGCTCCTCGGCTGCAGCCATGGTTTTTTCCACCTGCGTGAGAGACTGAGTTGGAAAACCGGTGCTGGGAGAGGAGGACACCCAGCGGATAGTAGTAACGCCGAAGGGGTAGAGCAGACTTTGCCAGAGGTGTCCCTGGCTTCGGAGGCACTTCGTCCCAGTCATGTCATGGTACCCACACCAACCTTCGACAGTGAACCTAGTGAAGAGCGGCAAAACTCGGGATAACGATATTCGAATAGTTCGGACAGATGGACCCTGAAAACAACACCGTGACGGCATGCGTCGCATCAATATTAATGTCGCATCATCTGTTGCATTCTGGCAGGGGCTATGTGTGCAATGTGTGGTAGTACACTGGCAGCCCTTAAACCCCGCCGAACTCACCTGAGCGAATCTGAGCTCATCGACGTTCAGCGATGCCCAGCTGACTGCTCGCAGTTCGAATCTGCGTTATGAAGTCTCATGTACTTCGAGACATCCAATCCAGGAGCTCTTGAATGCATCCGCATCTGGCGGGGGCCTGTTGGGCCAGTGCTGGCCTGCTAATACGGAGACCTTCGCGTTGTTGAGCTTTCTAGTTTCGATGCAGTCTACACTCGAGCAGTAGATATAAAAGCACGGCAGCAATTGCCCTGCTACCTCAGTACCTCAGTTATAGTGCTCCACCCGCGATCGCTGAGGTGAGCAGGGGCGCTCGAAGCCACGTTCCGGTATTTGCATCCGCGCCGAGCAGGGACGCATTCGACGAAAGCAATAGCGGTACTGTACCAGAGGGGTAAGTCGGCGAGACTACGACGAAAGTGAGCCAGTTTAGCGAAGCGTTAGGCTACCACTGGCAACGCAGGGTGCTTGTTGCCAGTTCGATTCGCACATACGGTAAAAAACCCTTGAATAGCGTTGATTCTCCGAGTCGGCGGATTAATGTGGTGATTGCCTTGAGGAGACTTTAGATGGAGAGCGGTATGATGCAGTGCCACCCTGACTCCCGGGCCTGTTTTCTCACCTGTGAGCATACTCACGGGCGTTCATTACGTTGTGCTTGACTTATCCATGATTGCAGGATGGCCCGTAAATCTCGTCTCTCCAAATCTCGTTCCTCCAAGTCCCGTCCCGCCAAGATGGTAGGAAATGGACCCAAGACGATGTCCTCACGTACAATATAAAAGTCGTCTATGAAGACTTTGAGACGTTCTTCGGCGTTACGGAACTTCCTCCCCCAGATGTTGAAAAAGAGGTCGCTACTACTGTGTAACGAATTGTTGGGCCTCCCACATCCCCTCGTATATAGGTGATGTTGACAACAGAGAATCTGGCACGCTCGGCTTTCTCAGAGATCTCTTGCTCCCACTCCACTATGCGGATTTTACGGTGGCACAGAAGAGAACTATGATGATCGGGCAAAAACTACGTTACTTGGCAAGTCAGGGAAGGCCCCCACAGGTGGACTTCTGCATAAGGGACGAGAACTGCTATCTTATTGGTCATCAAAGTGTGCAGCTCGGGTTCGATCCGGAACCCGCTTTTCGGACATTGCTGCCTTCCATAACGCCAACATCATGCGCGTGAAAGACTTTGGTACGGACCCTCTCACCAGCAAGGTCATGCCGGGGATAGTTATGGATTGCACTATGCCAACGTTTTACAAGATTCCCATCACACCCGAACCCATCACATCCGTTGAATCTGGCGAAACCGTTAGACAACCGTTCCATTATCGTCTCGTGCTTTGAAGCTTTCAAACCATTCCTGCCGGTGTAATGTCTTCTCCTAGCATCCAAAGGACTGATCATACTATACTTGAAATCATAGTTACAAAGGTTCGTCTGTATTTACAGTAAATGGGGGTTCCCATGTTTGATATTCCCAATATGGTAGATGCTTTTCCGAATATACATAAGTTGGATACTACAATAATAAAACATACAGTGTGCATGGATATATGGTAATGTAAGTCTATGAAGTAGCTATTAAGACTCGTCGTCGTCTTCTCTACCAAATCCGCCAGCAGGTTCGTACGTCGCCTCAGTCCTATCCATTCTCCAAATCTTCCGCACACCCATGAAGAACAGGCCGATCGCGATGATGCCAACGATCCCGACAACTACTGGCCCACCATATTCCATCCACATCGGTGGCTCATAGGGAACCAGTAGTCCGTCGATCTGAACGACGCCACCCGTGCCACCACCCGTCGTGGCACGCCCCCAGGCTGTGACTTTAGCCCAGTCCTTCTTGCCACGAGTGCCAGGTGCGTTCTTGATGCGCACTGCCACCTCGCCGTTTTCCATCTCACGAAATACGACGTCACGATGGTTTGAATTGGGAGAGATGAGCGTCTTGTGTACGTCTGAATCACGGAGGGGCACTGGCTGATTATTATTCGGAGGCCCGAGCTCCGCCGAGTTCGGCGTCTGAAGTAGGTGTTGTCCTACAATGAGCTGCATCGCTGCCTTATCCGAGTAGAGCCGCGTCAGGTTGACTTTCTTGAACGCGTCATCCGCAGGACAAAGTAGTGTCCATCCCGTACCCGGTATACCAATCTGACCCCAAGGCGAGTCCGCTGGAGGGGCCGTCCCATTTAGCACCCATTCCATTCCGGCTTTAAGGATCAAATTCGTCATTGTATTACCCTTTGCGGCCTTCGCCAATTTCCCCACCGTAAGGTGAACCGAGCGCGGAATAAAAATATCTGAGAGCTCGTGGACAGCACCAGTCTCGGATAATAGATTCGTTGGAGTAAGCTCAGAGATCAAGCCGGGCCACCCGCCGCTGGGGGTCAAAGAAATAGGGCCGCCTTCCTTGTGTTGGACATGTAGGTCCGATCCTTCCACCGTCGGGTATGTTCTAGCTGTAGATTTTTGCAGATCTCGAGCGTATTCGACATCATTGATCACATGATGCAAGACAACGTTCTTGAGGTCTGCAGTCGCTGAGGTTGATAAGAGATGTGCGCTAACAAGTAGGCCAAGGCGTTTGAAAGCGTCATTATTGGGCACGAGTAGCGTTGTACGAGGGCTGGTTTTGATGTGTCTGCGAGATCAGCTGAGAAAATTGCAGCTAGGAACGAGGAGAAGTTGAGATTTGGTAAAGCAACTTGTAGCGAATTCCCGGGAGGAAATAGAGGTCGAGAGATAAAGTATATGATGGTGTTATTGATCTCAACTACATTTTCAAGTGGTCAGTATAATGGCTTGGTTGTGCAACGGGGCAAATTTACTGGGGTCTCCAATAGTAGAAGCTCCACCGAAGCTGATAGAGGGCGCAGACTGGACACGTCTCTTGTCTTCATGGTTGATCGAGGCCTCCAATACCTGAGCTTTTCCAGCCAAACCAGGCTCATCCAATTTCGTCTCTATAAGCAAACCGTCTTTGAGAGATTTTGAGGTCCAACGGCCAGGCAGAAAGTGGTACTTTAGAAGCCGCTTGAGATTGTCGCTACCCTTTTCAGGAAGGTCATCATCGCCATACGCCGACAGAACATCATCTTGAGGAGCGAGGATCGTATATTCAGTATCTGCGTCCTTGATGAAGTCAGTCAAATTGACCGAGTGGATCATGGAGATGAAGTTGGTGCAGTTCAATGTGAGTAAATATTTCTCTGGCGTTAGTCGTAGGGAACCTTCAGGGATGAGGAGCGATGAGACGGTGTGCATGACCCCGTTGGACGCATATATGTCGGGCTGGACAAGCTCAGCGTCTGATATTAGGACCTTGTCGGACGTAGTAACGACGTTGAGTTGCCTTCCTTCGAGAGTAGTCACTGCATCGGGTTAGTCCAAAGGAGCGGAGGGTCAAGGGGAGGACTAACGATTGATGGCAGGATTGAACGATTCTGACCATTTCACACCATGTTGCACGACGGCGTGCATTTCAAAGATACGAATTAGGTCGTCAGCAGCGAATCCACTCTCAAGGTAAAGCTTCTCGATCGGGTGAAGAACGTTCCAGGCAGAGTCCACGGGAACAAAAATAGTGAGCTCCGCAGTCTCATTAAGGCGATTGATCACCGCAGGGGTTAATATCCTGCGAAAGTAGGACGTAGGCGGGTGCGTGGAGACAACGCCCGCTAAGAAGACCAACTCAACGCATGCATGAGGTATAGAAGGATGGTACGCACCTAAGCTGGGGGGTGGAGGCAAGATGCCGTCGATGCCGACGAGGAGCCCATTACCAGCATCAACGGGATCTTTCACGACACTAGCACCACCTTTTCCAAACGCATCAACACCGACATGGACACGGCCTTTTGGGGCGGCTATTCGGAGCCGTTGGGGTTCACCTCCAAGAGATCCACCAGGGACAGGCAACCATGGAGGAGAAGGAGGAGGGTCTCGGGACGGGGGTTCGGGGGAGTCGTGCGGAAAGTGGAGCGTCTTGGTGACGAGAATATCTTTCTCTTTAGGAAGGACGACAGTGTAATTAAGTAGATGGTAGAATAGTTCTTGGCGGAGTTGCTCATTCACATTGTCACCTGTGTGTGAACTAAGCCGAGAAAGGGATGGGTGGCGTTTGATTGCATCGTTGGTGGGGGCAAAAAGGGTACTCCCGTTGAGCCTGTTGAGGGTGGGGATGAGCCTCGCGCGTTGCAGGAGACGAAGAAGAGTCGTGTAATCCGGGTCCTCCGAAAGCTTGTCAACGAGGGTGGTCGAGAGGGCGTCTTGGGTGGAGTAAAATGCGAGTTGTGGGGGCGGAGTGGCAAGAGAGTAGGGCAGGAGAGCAAGGAGGGAGAGGAGAATGAGAGGCAAGGGGCGCATTTGTGTATGGACTGAGGAGAGAGACTAATGGTGCAATGGTGCTAATGGTGGACTACGCGTGTGGCATGTGGCACGTGCGTGTGCCACAAGAGATTCTGTCACGTGCAAGTGGCTACAATTAATCGGCTAAACGACAGTAACTTACGATAGTAGTACCGCAGACTGTCGCAGACGTGGTTGGCGAGAGCCCTGAGCGAGGAGAGCAGCCGTCAAGCAAGCAGGACGATAATGTGCCGGCTGAGGTGGTCGAGACGAGACGAATAGGGCAAGGACAAGAGGTGCCCGTGAGATTAGCCTTAAATAGAAATAGTACTGTAGGGACGTCCTTGCCCCTGACAGCCATATGCTCAATCTTGTGCGCGCATTCACTGGCGCACCAGCGTCAACGCTTCACTACCTCTCTCTCCCCAATGAGTCCCTTCTCGTCAGTCCTGTTTGTCTCTCTCATCGGCCCTCACGCGTACTATTTTCGTAGCTTTACCCATCTGCCGATACAGTGGTCATCCTCGACGCCATCTCCCTCCGCCTCGTCCGCACGCTAGCTTTTTTTCAAGTCTTTCCTGGCAGAGACCACGCGAGCGCGCGCATCACGTCCCTCGCCGTTGACCCTGCGTTGAAGCTCGTACGTATTTCATTTTCTATCACAATGTGCCTCATCTCTACTTTACATCGTAGGTGGTCACAGCGTCCGGTCCGAGGCTTGCTGTTTGGTCCCTCTCGGGGGTCGCTGCTCACACTTGGCTTGTTCACTCATCGCTCGTTCTTCCTGACGATAAGTATGTTACGGCTCTGGATTGTAGCTCAGGTGCGCTTTCCGTCTGCTGTGTTTCCTTCGCTCTTGCTAACTCGGTCCAGGTCTCTTGGCCGTCGCGACACAATCGACGCTGTCCATATTTACTTTAATCATGGAGAATGACCTTCCAACCTGGTCTTGCAAGTGGACACGAAGGTACGCCACGTTCTAATTGTTCATATGCCTCACTCCATCTATGAAATAGTTCCCAGACGTTATATTCCGTCTACTTTTCTCCTTCCTTGGTGTATCTCGCAACTACTTTGGAGGTATGGGTACGCAGCGACATGCGCTACTTTCCAATTGACCGACGTCTAGCAAGCCAATGTAGTGGGCATAATCCTGACGACATCTGGTCGGCAGCTACAGGCAATCCCCCATCCAAGACCCGTCTCAAACGTCATGTGGCGTTCTGCGCAGACTTCAAGCCGGTGAGCTCGACGCCCGAACGCTTTTATGCCACTAAGCCCGTCCAATAGCGATAGTCCTGTTCTCTATACCGTCACTTGTGATGCAACACTCCGTATATTCATCCCCGTTCTAGACTCTCCGCAGAGCATGCAACTACATGCAACTCTAGATTTATCTCCATCTGTACCTTCATTGCCACCATCGCGCAACACAGGCGACGATTCCCCAAACGTTTTTACCCTTAGTAGGGAGGTCCTTAGAGGCGTGCTAACGACTGTCCTGGCGGACTCTTCAGATCCCAACGATCCGAAATTACGAAGACTGCATGAAATATGCGATGGTGGATGGGATTTGTTTATGCAAGTATTTCCCGATGGTTCTCTAACGATCCGAGCCGTTACGGCAAGTACATTACCTGTCATTTGGCATAGTGAGCCTCATCGTACTCCAGAGTGTAGATCGGCGACCTCCAACTCTCCTCAAGCAGCTCACCCTTCTTCAAAACATCGCTGTTTCTCTTCCCCGTATACCTTCGTCCTTGCATATTGTTCCTGGTCCTACCAAACATTCCCTCGCACTAGTCTCAGCACCTCCCTTGTCTGTGTATGTTCTTGAGCCTTTGAGCTTCTTCGATTCGCGTTCCGATGGCCTCACACTGCGAGATCATATTCATGAATTCGTGTCTGATGAGGAGTCATATATTAAGCAATTCGTGCGCACTCCCGACGGTACTGGCTTGGCAGTGGTGCGAGAGACAGTGGTTGAAGCATGTACTGTACGCGGCCACGGCACCGTATTACAACGTGCAGGTCGGTGGACAGCAGCAGACTACGTCGTAGTGCTGGATGGAGGCAAGTCCACCTGGAATGAAGCCGCCTGTCAAAATCTTAATGTAACTTTGCAGGGCGGTCCCTTGCAACTTTTTCGACTGCCACTGGCGTTCTGACATTACATGCCACGCCAGAGCTCAACCTCACTCTTCCTCCTATATCATCCCTGTTTTCGCTCCCACCTCGAAGCCCTGCACCATATGAATGCATATATGCTATCACTACCGGTTCGATCCCCTCCATATGTCACGTACATGCTGTGAGTGGGGAAACACCCTCACTTTCTTTGTTATCCCAGACAAGATTACCTCTATCATCGCCCCCCGCATTCATTCTTCCTGTCGATCCCATGGGATGGATTTCGAGCCGTGGTTCGACTGCGATGGAACGTGATGTCCTGTTAAGCATTGGCAGTGATGGCGAACTGATGTTCTGGGTGCCTGAAGGGAAGAGAGTTGGCTGGCGTTGCACGGGAAAAGTGCGCACTGGTCGAACAAACCTACGCATGGCTCGGTGTAGCTCTGCAAAGAAGACCGTTCTCAGTTAGTTTTCTTCGTCTGAATTGTCGGGAAATCTGATTGCCCCCATGCAGTCGTTCCTGGCATCGATGGGGAAGAAGTCACAATTTGGGACTCAAAGGAGTCTGAATTCTCATCGGGGTTGGAGTATGTGACGACTTTGGGCTCATCTGACCAGGTACACGACCTTGATTGGAGCTCAACACCCGACGGTGAATCCATACTCGCGGTCGGGTTTGCCCATCGTGTCGAGATTCTATGTCAGCAGCGGCTGACATACTTTGACGACGATCCCAGATGGGCTGTTATCAAGAGAATTGAAATCGAAAAGTGAGTTGATGCTCCTGTTTGGTCAGGGAAGCGCGTTAAATCTTGTTTGACCGATTCAGTCAACTCTCACACCCAATCAGTGATTCTATCTGGCTAGCGTATGGCACACTGCTTATCGGTTCTGGTCATCAAATGTGCTTGTATGGGCTACCTTGCCGACCTGAACGTAAAGATTCTGAAGAGGGTCTTTTCGAGCATGTCGCAAGACTTAATGGGCCACTTGCGGACTATCATCCTCAGATGTTGCTACAATGCCTCTTGTGGGGTAAATTTTATACCTCTCTTAACATTTAATGGTCCTCACTCGTGAGACGCAGATAAACTCGATGTTGTCAAGGCGATTCTCGTGAACTTATCTCGTGACATGGAAAGGTGGCATGAACTAAATACCGATACCTTCGAGTCGAGCACCCTTCCCATCGACCATTATTTCAGGAAGAGTCCTATTTCAGAACCGGTAGGTTTTAGGCGTTCTTGTGGATGAAGTACTTTCTTATGGCGTGGAAGGTCACAAACTCTCGCCACCGAAGGTACTCATCATTGTTTATGGACACAGAAGAAGTCGACGAGTGAGCTTCGTATGAGTAGTAAAAGATTCCCGCTGATCCACAACAGGCCAGATGATCAAAGCTTCTCTCGGTCACTGATTGAACGTCTTGTCGACCGTCTAGAAGCATCCCCGCTGCCACATTTAACCTCTAACGAGCACGCTCACCTTCTTGTACTCATACAGGCTATGCTCGAGGTTTGCACTCTCGTCCTTGATATTATTCAATCTTGACCATGTCTTCCGTTTAGGTTGACGATTCGCGACGGGCCCTCGATGCCAACGGGTTCCGCTATCTCATTTCGATGCGCTCTTTCCACATCCTCAATAAACGAGCCTCCGAGCCAAGCAGCCCGGAGTCGAGGGGAGCTGTTAGTCGTCGGACGGGCTGGCGCGCGAGGTTGCGATACGTGATATCATTTGGGCGTTTCATAGTGAAACGCAAGGGTTGCTACTGTCGGCATCGTTGGCAGCGTGTCAAGGGAAAATGACGTGGAGCGACGCTCGTGCATTAGGCGTATTTCTCTGGCTGAATTCCATCGAATCGATGGTACGTAAGGCTATCAGTTTTGTATCGATCTCAAAGGTTTATTTCGGCCCCTTCAGAGATCACACATGGAGGTCATCGCCCGGGCGGAATATATGGCTGGGGACTCCCGTGATCCAGTTGCCAGTTCGCTGTTCTATTTCGCCCTAGGAAAGCACAAATTAGTTCAGGGTCTCTGGCGGCAAGCCGCATGGCACAAAGAGCAGGCAGTCATGTTGCAATTCTTGTCCAATGATTTCACGCAACCACGATGGCAAACTGCAGCCCTCAAAAATGCCTATGCTTTGCTGGGCAAACGCCGTTTTGGTGAGTGGCGTCACTTTACTTTTGGGCATCAAACTTACGGGGAAGCCTCTAGAGTACGCGGCTGCATTTTTCATCCTTGGCGGTAGTCTGAAAGATGCTGTGAATGTCTGCCTTCGTCACTTGGATGACGTCCAACTTGCCGTTGCTTTGGCGCGTGTCATCGAGGGACGAGATGATGGCCCAGTCTTGCGCAATACTCTCTATGAGAATATTATACCTCTGGCTTTCAAAAAGGGGAACAGATGGCTCGGAAGCTGGGCGTTCTGGCTACTGCACCGTCGCGACCTCGCAGTGAGAATACTTGTGGTCAGTAGCCCCACCCTGTTCCCATGGTGTACCGTTTTCTGATATGCACCTGCTAGTCACCTTTGCAAGATGTCGCTAGCGCATTGGACATCCCTATCACCGAACTTGGAGACCCACACTACGATGATCCCAGCTTGGCGCTCCTCTTCTCACAGTTGAAATCCAAGACCCTTCAAACCGCGCAAGGTACTAGCGAAATTTCGGGCCGTACAGAATTCAACTTTGTACTTCAAGTAGCGCGCGTTTTCACTCGGATGGGTGAGCCATACCTTTTCACAGCCTTCCACGGCGTTTATTCATCGGATTTTTTATTTCACTTTGTAGGATGTCACGCCCTTGCATTGGACCTCGTCAGGTCCTGGTCGTTCGACCGTCCGTCGCATGACTTTCATGATCCCGTAGAGCAGATCGCGCCGCCGAGCCCGACAACGATGCGTAGAATGAGTGCACTAGAACCGGCCATGCGACGGAGGTCCTCAATCATGATCGACATGGACCTGTTCACGGAACCTCCCACACGCCGACCGTCGCCTGAACCCGAGGAAGGCGGGCCTATTGCACCACTCATAAACCAGACCATCAATGAGGAAGGCGATTTGATCGCACGGAAAGCTGGATTGGGCAGTCTTATGAAGACCGCAAAGCAGGACGTACAAGTGCCAGAGTTTGATATAGACTCATTCTTTTAATGTCTACAAGTTGCCAATGCACTCTACGAATGAGAGGCGTGACTCGGAGAGTCCCGTACATCAGACGAATGTTACAAATCTGTGTTGTTGCATTTAAATCCTGAAAAGTAGAGCGAAGATGAAAGGTAGGGAAAGCGAGTGGGTGATGATAGGAGACGTGTGCGCTGTCAAAGTACAATCACTGCTGCACTTCGACGTCGCGCTTCTTCAAAACCAGATCTTTACCGACGATCCTCTTCCAGACATCGTGCACATCGTCGACGACAGTCTCAAAGTGACTCGTCGCATCGTACGAACGAGTGATGAAGATGTTGTCCGCCTTACCATCAGCGATCGGTGTATAGAGAGATGAGACCGAGACGAATCTGGGAGCAAAATGTAAGTCGCAAAAACTCTGGCGAGATTAGCCTCGTACTTCTCATGTATGGGTCCGAGGAGCTGGAGACCAGGGATAATCTCACGCTCGGGGACATCGGTCTCGACGATTGTGCTGACGATGGCCAAATATACGTCCTTCGCGCAGACGTTATGCGTTGAGGAGACCATAGCGATATAAATGTCTGCGACAATACAGAATTGAGTTCGGAACGTTGCTCAAGAAACGATGACCTCTAACCATGCTTCCTTCCGACCTGATTCTGAGGAATGATTATCTGGACGCTGTCTGTATCATCTGTACCCGGAATAGGGTGCTTGAGGACGCAAATTGCGCGGATGACCTTGCCGTCCTCTACGACGCGGAGCTTACCGCTCTCGCTGCTGGAGCCGAAGTAACTCGGGTCACCGATGACCTGTTTGGCCTTGACAGTTTCGGATCCGCTGCGTACCCCGACAAAGTTACCATTGCCATCGGTAACGATCTCATCAATCGGTTTGTCGAGCATGTAAGTGCCGCCATAAATGGCGGAGAGACGCGCAAACGCCTGAGGTAGCTCGCCGAGGCCATAAAGGGGGTATATGTAAGGCGACTTGCCGTAACGCGCCATGGAAGACGTATATAGCACAATGCGCTCATAGGCGGGGCGCGCGGGCTTGTTGATGTAACTGAAATAACAATTAATGATCGTGTCCGGTTGACACAGACATGTGCGCACTCGTCATCTAAGTAGAGAGCCATGGCGTGGCCAATGAAGTCTTGAGTACCGGGCTCCAGTCCGAACTTCTCGTATACAGCCCTCATGGTATCGACATCAAGATTGATGCCTATGTCGTAATTATTGATAATCAGTACCCACCACGAGTTTTGAGACAAAACAAACGAGGGAAGAAAGAAAAAATACCTTGATGGGTGGCAGGATCCTCATCTTTCCAACTCTGCAGGAACTCGAAGAATTTCTTTGCACGACGCTTTTCAAAAAGACCCATCAATGGGCTTTTGACCGCTTCCATTTCCGTGCTGGGAACCTTTGAGATCTTGCCGTCGCGATAGACGAAACTGCCCGCGATCTGCTTGAACTCGAGGTAGCGAGTGACATCGGTGTGCACGAGGATTTTCGTGAGTTCTCCGGATGCGATGATGAACTTTGGGATGAGATCGACTGCGTAATCCCTATCACGACCGAGCTCGGAGGGGGAGCCTGATCCCCGCGGAACTTTCTGTAGAGCTGTCGACTGGATCAGAAATCGTCAGTACATATATCGCGGTCGGCCACAGACCTGGGTAAGATTCAGACTTGCACTGTCGCCACCGTAGTAGTCATTCCGGTCCATATGGAGGACCTTCTTTCCCTCAACCGACAGTAACCCGGATAAGACGCACTCCGTCAAACCGGTGCCGAGAACGATAACCTGAAGAAATGTAAGCCAGAGGTGAGGGGAAATATGATAGACTATACGTCGTATTCTTCATCCATGATGGTGATGCTTGGTCGTGGCGGTCAAGGTGAACGCTACGATATGCACGTGCAATTTAGCCTCGAAATGTTCCAATTACTTCCCAGGAAACGCGGCTCACACGTTTCTACTTCATTTCTACACTACATACATAATACGACTGGCTATTCGATCATGCTCACAGACTCGCTTGCAAGGGAAGTCATCAACTGTCCAACCGCTTACGTCCACTTGTGTTGGCCCAAGACGGCGTCCCACGTTGTTGCTGCAGCGCGCGTCTTCGGTATCGTTCAGCATACTTCAGGAATTCTTGGGAAAAGGTCTCAACGACTTTGGACCAAAAGTATCTTACAGAGAACATACCCTGCTCCTTGCTGCGGTACTTCATGGAATACGAGATTTCAGAACGATGAGGATGCTGAACAGAAAGCTTTAAGTTAGCGAAAGCCTCCATATGGTCGCTAGGAGAGTCACCTCTAGGTGGTAAGGTAACCATCTTTGTTTGCCCGTCATCATGGCCCAGTCGTCTGGGTTATACCTCGCAATATACTTAGCCATCGTTCTGATTTCCGCTGGCCCGAAAAAATGGCCGTGTTCACTCGTTGGTACATCATCCTTATCTGAGTCAAGTGAGCTTTCTTCCTCCGTCTCTTGATCATCCTCGGCCTCGATCTCCTCTTTTTCGCCGTTCTCGGTAGATCCCTGACCTCCAGTCACCCTTTCCCGGGCAGCCGCCAGGAGCCTGTCGGACAATGGATCCCGAGTCCAATAACTATTCCAAGAGTTGGCTGTATGGTGGGGCACCTGTGAAAAGCGAAAGTTGAAACTTCTACTCAGGTATCATAATTGGTTTACGCACATTTTCTGCGAGCTTTTCAACGAGTTCGGCCTTTGTGAGCAAAGGATCACCTTGCAGCGCCCAAGATATGTACTTTGCAAAGTATTTCTTATCCTCAACGGTATAGATATTACCCTGAGGACTTTTCACGACCTTCGTAGGAGGTATTGGCTCGACTTCGGGTGGAGGGGGGATCGGTAAATCGGAGTGTAGAGATGAAACGCGGTCCTTGTGCCTCCCAGGCATTGGAGTCCCGTGAGCACGAGGGATGATGTTGCTTCGAGATGACCCAGGCTCCGTATGAACAGATGGACTCCCCGTGAAACGCCTCCGCTTCGGCGGCTTGGACTTGATCCCTAAAGGTGTGGACAATGCTTTTGGTCCCCAATCGAACTGTGCTGGTTTTTTCGCGGTCTTGTTTGGCTGGACTTGATTGACCAAGCTGTCTATATGAGATTTATGTTCGAGGTAATAGTCCTTCCATAAATTGGCGGCATGGTTGTTGACCTATTCGCCGAATTGAGAGGGAGACGGAGGACATGTGGTCGAGGACTTACGCCATGGAGTCTTTCGATTGCTCTTCTATGATCCAAACCCTGACTTAGACCGGATTGAAGAGCCATGACAAGAAGTTGTTCATCATTAGGCGACTGGCCCACGGGTGTAATCATTTTGAGAGTTTCGGAGAACAGCTGAGAGGCAAAAATGGAAGCATTAAGTGCTTCCGGTGTTTGTTGTTGCAGGGGTCCTGTGATGCCAGCTTGCTGTGGGGAAGGGGAACTAGGGTTGGTGGATTGGATAGACTGTTGCTGTTGCTCTAATGCATGAATGGAAGGTATATGTGAAGAGGAGGAGGGCTGGACTTGGGTTGGGATTGCTGAAGTAGTTGTGCCAGTGCGTTCATGGCTTGAGGAGAAGCGCTGGATTGGGTGTCAAAACTAACGGGCCGTTTAAGTGACCATCGATGGAATGCAAAATGCCTGAAATGTGAGTAAAATATCGGCTAATGTGTCGCCCTTTCGTGTGGTGTGTCATTGCCATGTGCATACAGGGAAAGGTGCCACCAATTTTACACAGGCAAGGACTCTCCCACTGTACATATATCTGTACAGTGTAGCCTCTACGGGCCGTCGTTATGTGTACATGTTGCGCTATATAAATTCAGTCATGCTCCGAGCCGACCGGTGTGTCACTGCTATGCTTTACTCTCGTGTCCCCACACGAGCTATATGCGTGCGATCTTATGCTACAGTACCGGTGCAGCCACCTCTTCGGGGCCTCAACTCAGCTGTACGCGAAAAGGCCGAGAAACTTTCCAGGGACTGGAAAGGTACAAGTTCCTCCGGAGAAAACACCAAGAATTTTATAGCCGGAGAGTTCGTGCAGAGTAGGGCAACCCAGTGGATTGATGTCGTAGACCCAGTGCGCCGCATATACCACTCCCCACTTATTCTGATCCAAGTTCACGTCGTAATAGTCCACGCAAACACTCCTCACCCGTGTTCCGGAAACAACCAATGAGGAGTTTGAACAAGCAGTGGCAGCGGCCTCCGACGCCTTCAAAACGTGGAGCAACACAACAGTACTGACCCGGCAGAGGGCCATTTTCGAGTCCGTTACTATAACCAACGTATCCTGTCGTACGACGCTTACTTGTGTCTCTTCAGGTTGCAGCGCCTTATTCGAGAGAATGCCGATTCCCTCGCCACTAGCATTGTCTTGGAACAAGGAAAAACGCTTGACGGTCGGTTTAACTATCGCATTGATACTTCGTACACCTCTAGAACGTCCACACAGACGCCCATGGTGACATCACCCGGGGGCTACAAGTAGTGGAACACGCTGCAAGTGCACCCTCACTCTTGTTGGGTGAGAAAATCGAAGGTTCGATCCCCTCCTGTTACTTCACGTAGACACTCTTATATAGATTCAACATAGTTAGTCGGGATATGGATACTGAAGTACGCAAGGTGCCCTTGGGTGTAACTTCTGCGTAGGATCTAGATGTATCCCTTTACTGTGTTTGGCTGACTCCCCTACTTAGCATCGCTCCGTTTAACTTCCCTGCGTATGTCTCTTTGCTATCGATGAGCCGCAATTCTCACAACGAACGCCGACAGCATGATTCCCCTTTGGTCAATTCCTATGGCCACAGTAACCGGAAACACCCTCATCCTGAAGCCCTCCGAGCGAGACCCCGGTGCGGCAATGATCATTGCTGAACTCTGTCAAAGGGCAGGACTTCCCCCAGGCGTTATTAACGTCGTACACGGGACTGTCCCGACGGTAAATGCTATCTGTGATCACCCTAGCATAAAGGCGATCAGCTTTGTCGGAGGTGACCGTGCCGGAAGGCACATTTACGAACGGTAAGTCTTTTGTTTGAGCTTTATTGTACATGCCGTCTTTGACACATGCCTTAGTGGGACGAAAAACGGGAAGCGCGTCCAATCAAACATGGGTGCTAAGAACCATGCCATACTCATGCCAGACGGTAGGCCATGGACGATGTATTGTTAATGAAATCAACTTATACGCATGCCCAGCTAACAAGAATCATGCCCTCAACTCCATCGTTGGCGCGGCTTTTGGTGGTAAGCTTACCAGCTCTCTGTGGACGTAGTATGCTCACGAATCACTTTTGAAGCTGCTGGGCAACGCTGCATGGCAATTTCTGTAGCGTTATTGATTGGCGATGCTCAAGCGTGGCTACCTGACCTTGTGAATCTTGCGAAGAATCTGAAGGTGGGCGGGGGTTTTGAGAAGGGTGTTGACCTGTAAGCTGTCTGCCCCTTGGTCTATGTGCACCATTCTCATCTCATATAGTGGGCCAGTCATCTCACCGGCTGCCAAAGATCGCATTCTTGGTTTGGTTGCATCCGCCGAGCAAGAGGGTGGAAAGATTCACCTTGATGGACGTCATATAAATGTTTCTGGATATGAACACGGCAACTTTGTAGGACCGATGATTATCGAGGCAGACACTACTATGAAATGCTATGAGTAAGTATTCTCTTCCCTTCATCGTACGTACTGTGTCACGAAGCACGGCATCGTCAGCCAAGAGATCTTTGGGCCCGTCCTTGTCGTTCTGAAGGCCGACACACTAGACGAGGGGATCCAGATCATCAACCAGAACCGGTACGGCAACGGCGCGGCGATCTTTACCCAGTCAGGCGCAACTGCACGTAAATTCGAACACGATGTGAACATCGGTCAGATAGGAATCAACATTCCTATCCCGGTACCACTTCCGATGTTTTCTTGGAGTGGAAACAAGGTAACGCGTTCATTTGTCCCTGGTCTGCGTGGAATTTACGGTTTTCATTGCAGGCGAGTGCCTTGGGTGACCTCGGTTTTTACGGAAAGAGGTATTGATTGATCGGTCTGTTGTTTCATCGACCGGCTAACAGCAGCTCGCAGCGCCATCGAATTCTACACTCAGAAGAAGGTGCCGTCCACGTCTTCCTGCCGCATTTTCTCCCAATAACTTATCGCTTTAATAGACGACGACAAGCCTTTGGAAGTCGGCGGATGCTCTCACTAGCCGAGCATCTGTCCATATGCCTACCCATCACTAATTCGTTGTTCAACGACCAATGTGTATAAAAGACGCCCAAGCAGCGCGCAACACCTAGGCCCAATTGTGCCGTCGACTGACCCTCACCAACCACTTTCATACACTCGAAGGCACCATTTTGTTGCGACTCTCATATTTCCCATTTGGCTGTGTCTGCTACTCTCGTTAATGTTCTCATGTCCAACACTGGTCCGTAATCATCATCGTTTCTGAGTTTCTCCGTAGCACTCCACGTGAAATATAAACGTTCTCTGCGACTCCCAAGAGCCGCCTAGAATCATGAAAACATCGCATTTGTCAGTACTGATGCAAATCCCTCGCCTTACACTTACAGCTATCTCGTCCATACTGTATCTACACGAGACGATGTCTATAACCTCCAAGAAACTCCACAATACCGACAACATATGCATCATAGCAACCCAGATAAACAACTTGAATGTCAAGAAGTTGATATCCTCTATGTAGTGTGGTCATCTCTTCCCCAAATGTCTTTGGATGTCTAGGCAAGTGCCACTAGGTAGCGGAGGTTGTCCCTGTCAACGCGTCAAGAAAGCATTGGATAATTCAACGCATTGTCGGTAGGTGTCTTCGAATTTTTTCTGGATCAGACGTCAGTGTTAGATTTCGTATTCGGCACTGTATATGGGCGCGATCAATGTCAACTTACGGTGCCTCCATAATAAGGGTCGGCTATTGGCTTTCCATCATGATAAGATCCCCACAGCTTGACTTCTGCCGTAGATTCGCCAGGCTTTATGCTAAGTAAGTCATTCAGATTCGACCCGTCGGAGGCAAGGATGTGCGTGAAATTGTAGAAATCTTTCTGGCTCACTTGACGAGCTTCATGGGAAATGGGTATTTCGTACTGTCGGCCAAAGAGTAGTGTTTAATGATGCCGTACTTTACTATAATGAATCAAATCAAATCATGCGTACCTTTTCACACACGCCGATTGTACTTTGGGGTGCATGGCCGGGGGTCTGTCAATGGCGGGTAAAAACCCGAGGTGGATCATAGAACTGACCGGCTGTCGGGCTCTTCGCCAACGTGATACGCAGCGGTGCCAGCGCTATCAACGGTGAGATCGATATTGCGCTCTTTGGCAATGTGCCTGAGCACAGCTTCGCCCATCGGAGAGCGACAGATGTTACCCAGGCAGACGATGAGGACTTTGGGTGACATGTTCGGTCTAGTCGGGCTAGTGATTGAATGGGATGCCAAGCGGAATCACGATCAGATGATATGGGAACGGTCATAATTCTCCCACACGCCAGCAACCATGGTCTCTCCCCCCATTCAAGTCTTTCTGACGACGATAGCGTCGCAGCCGGCTCTGCGACATCGTCAAGGTGTGTTTAAATACCCTCTATCCCGCCTTGCAGTGCCGCACTCGCTGATCACCAATAGCGTAGAGTATATCCTGCGCGTGTTGCAAGCGAAGAATATCACCTTCAGTTCGTATGATTTGGCTTCTGATGAGGATGCAAAGAGACTTTGGAGGAGGAAAGCTCCACCGGGTGAGCACTATGCTTAGTGTGTGCCGTTATCCGAGTCCGAACAATATTCGTCGTGTACTAGACAAGCAACAGTTACCTGGTATACTGATCGGCGGAACGTGTCCTGGGGTAAGTTACCAATTAACTGGTAGCGCTATCTGTGAAATGCTCATGCTGACGCTCCTCCTAGTCCTTTTCCGACTTGTGAGCATACTCTAATACGGGTAACTGATGCGAGTCCTCCCGCTCACTATCTATAGCGAAGAAGCGGTGGAATATGGCGAACTAGAGACTTTTCTTCGATTGAAAGATACCTGGGACGAACCATCGAAGAAACGCGCCCAACGCTCCCAACCAAACCAATCGGCGTGCCCGGTGCATCCTCGCCATCTCAAATGGCCAAGCCGGCCCACAGGGCACTCTTCAACGCCAGTCCCAGCGGTGGGCCCTCGTCATCGCCACTGCGTGGAGCCACGTCGTCGTCACTAGCCCCTCCTCCTCCCCATCTCCCGCCGAGACGAAAAAATCGCTGCGCAATCGCAGGGAGGCAGAGTTCGACGTGAGCGATGAGCTGACCGGGTATGGCTTGCAAGGCGTCAAGTGACCGACGACGATCTGCTCGCGCTCGTGGAGGAGCTTGGGCTCGGGGCGAAGAAGCGGGGGATCTCGTGAAGGGCTTGAGCGACCACACGGACAAGGCTGATAAAGTTAAAGAAGACGATGCAACTGAGGTGCGGGAAGGTGGTGCCGGTGCCGACGGCTCTGATCAGCCCGAGTCTAAGAGCGAGGCCTCAGCCGAGGCAAAGCCGGATCGTGATCATGAAGAAGCGGAGGCTGCGGCAGGCGATGGTGTGGAGAAAGCCGCCGCTGCCACTGACACAGAGATCGCGTAAACGGACGCAGGCGCACCAAGTACCTAATTACAGTAATTGCTTGGCCTTCCTGCGTCGGAATCACTTTGTATGTTTCTGTTGGATAACATGGTCTCGTTTGCCGTAATTATTATTTTTCGTAGATCATCTACAGTCGACACGCAGCAGTTCTTCAAAATTTACTACCGTGAGAGTTTCCCCAATCATTCTCGATTCATTTGGCCGCTGCGCAGAGCGTAGCACACACATATATTATTACAACACTACGTATGTGGCACGGTACGAGTCGTCGCGGCCACGCAAGGGAAAGGGGCGGTAAGTGAAAGTGAACGCAGCACACACGCCTTCCTTACAGTTGTCCACCCCCTCCAAAATGCATGGCAAACACATTCCCAACAACTTCCCCACCTTCAGTTGTGCATTCCCACCAACTGTGTCGGTTTATACACTCAACCACCAACAAATATCACAAGTGATGAACTTGCATATTCCGCAATGAAAACAGGCCCTCCTAACCCTACTTCCCCCTCCATTTTCACCTGCCTCCTTAGTGGCCCTCTGGATGATTTCCTCCTTTATAGTGGTCATGAGCGGTCCCAATGGTTAATTGATATTGCTCATGACATTTGTGATCCTTCTCTGAAGCGCGGCTCACTCCGAGTGTGGGATGCGGCGGAGAGATGTGGAGGAACATCAATCCCTCTGACCCTCTGACCACATCACGCTATCTCTATGACATCAAGGCCATTGTTTCCCTGTCTAAGATTAGCAAACGTGCCGGCAAATCCAAAACTAGTAGTGCCAGCAGCAATCATGATGGGTCCACAATGGCAAATCGTGTCACACAGCGAGATGGACAACAATGC
Organism: Russula aff. rugulosa BPL654; assembly: GCA_022496225.1. NCBI lineage: Eukaryota > Fungi > Basidiomycota > Agaricomycetes > Russulales > Russulaceae > Russula > Russula aff. rugulosa BPL654. The sequence goes on from WTXE01000001.1 coordinate 876,640, forward strand.
TGGGTGACAAGGAATATCTACCCAATTACAAACAGTCATGTGTGCCCCAAGCGAATGGGAGACCACCTTTTGCGCATTATTTACAGTGCCTTTGTATCAACTCCTCCTCCCCCTGATCTATCCATCTTTGATGAAATATGTGGCATCACCCTCGCTCTGAACCTTGACACTCTGTTTGACACATATGAACTTGGTCTGCGGCTTGTGGCCCCGGTGCGAAGGTCACCTTTTCTCATCCTCTACAATCATTAATTCATGAACTTAGAATGAGTACGTATGCCACTCATTTCCTCCCCCTGACTGGCCACAAGCTTTGCAACGCACAATATTTGGATCCGGGCCAATCGTGTCCGAAACCATGCCCCTTCTACACGGGTACGGTGCTAGTCCCCCTCAGCCTCAACATGCCGGCAACCCTCCACCTGGCCTAATTCGATGGCACTACTTACAGTGTGTTATCCGAAAATTTGCCCATTCTGACTACAGAGACTTGCAAAATGTTTATTATTCCGAGTTGCCCCTTGGAATGGAAGGGGACTCTGACAATGAAGGCATCGACAGCGAATATGAGTGGCCATCAGGACTGTGGGCGAGCCATGCAGATGGCAATTGAGCACCGCAAAGAGTGTCAGAGATTTGGTGCAGAGTGGATCACTACAGCGTAATTAATTGCTTGGCCTGCTTGCCACAGAATTACTCTGTATGTTTGTACTGGCTGGATACACGTTCTCGTATGCTGTAATTATTCAACTTTGCTGAGAGCGACATACGAAGTCTGGCCTGCTATGACTTCCCAGAATCCACGGTCGGGATTGGGTCGGGAGAGATGAGTATGATGTGCTGAGAGTATGATAATAGCAAACGAATTCTATTCGATTACATGCCATGCCCAGTAGGTCATACTATTAACTTAACAGACAACAAAGCAAATAATGATACTACAGTCACCAAAGGCAATAAAGGGGCGCTCATGCCAGAAGCGTCACTCACCGTCGGAAACTGGTTCCGACATCCTAGAACGCCGACGACGCAGGGGACTGGACGCCATCTCCGCAGAGGGTAACGTGCTGATATTGCCTTCATAGTCCTGATGCGAATCACAGAGGTTCCATGAAGACGGGAAATAATGCACGCGAATTAAGTCATACCTCTCGCTTCACGGGACCGATGCTCCCACTTCGCTTCAACGATCGCTTTCGAGCTCGCCTCTCACCCAGCGCATCTGGTAGAGTTCGTGATCGTGCGCTCGGTCCAGCCTTGGCAGTGGCTGGACCTTTGGCACCGTATCGCCACCACAGGGAAGGGATAAGGCAGATCGCTAAGACAGTGAATGATACGGCGAGGAAAATGCCAGAGGCAACCACGCCGGACAGCAATGGAAACCTTGAGATGATTCCCCTGCAAGAAACTGATGAACACATCATCATGCAAAGCGAGAAGAAGAAACTGACCGTACGCCTTGAGGACGAACGCTGCCTTTGATGAAAGCGGTCAGCACGCTGAGCTCCTTCCCTTCTCCGGATCCGATAGATTTCCAACTGTCTTGTCTGCCTAGTTCAATCCTGGCAACAACGCGGCTTACGCCGGATACATAGCGAGACAGAAGAGGTATTGTCAAAGTCGTCGTGCTGGGATTCAGCCATCGAAAATAAGACGGCGGCAGGATGATCGCCTATCGATGTTACAAGAAAGTGGAGGTAGAGTCCAGCAGTGGACTCACTGGCTTGCGGACGGTAGTGAGAATCCTGCTAGAGGGATCGGACAATATCAGAGTCGTCATAAAGTTCCCGAGATCGTAGTTAGACTGTGCAGCTGGAACAACGAGGTGGAGAGATATGTCGTAGGGTTGTGCAGGATTAAAAGAGGCGAGTTGCGTCTCGGCATATGGTACAAGTCCGTCGCTTCAGCTGATTAGAAAGAAGAGAAACATGGTATTATGTTAACACGCACCCGTATTGGAAGAAAAGCGGGGATTGCCAGCTAACTGCACGACTGTACCATACATACACACCTGATACAATGGCAGGGATGAGCAGTGAGGGAACCAGGAGGGAGAACACAGCAAGTGGGATGAGTTGCGGCGCGATTGGGCGCAAAGCAAAGGAGATGAGGGAGAGGAAAAGTTCTCCTGGGTAGACAAAAATGGCATGGGCTAGGCGAGAAGAAAATGACGGATTTGTCTGTCTGACGAGATACTTATCGAGTGGGTCTGCCATCATCGACGGTGATGAGAGGGTGCCGAGTCTGGCTGTATGCGCGGTGGTATTATCTTGACATGTGAAATGTTGACCACCACGGCCACGTCAGATATACGCGACTTGCTGGGTCATTCGCCTAGCTCACCAGACCTCGCCGCATATCTCTCAACCCTCTCTACTACCCAAGTCACCCCGGATGTCAAGTCTTACCCTGACGCCGTTTATTTTAACTACTATTCCCTCGGTCTCAGCCTTCTATTCATTCCAATCAAAGGCTATAAACCTCGCTCCGGGCTTTCCCGCCAGGATCTACAAGATGCACATCTCGTTTTAGACGGCATCGATATATACAACAATCTGTCTACCGTCAAGTCCGATGGCAAGACCAGTTCCCGATCCCCCGCTTATTCACCTTATCCCACCACTCCCATCCCTCTTACTGTCACCCCAGAAACCAAAGGGGGTACATCCCGGCCCTCGGCCCTCAGCGTTATGCGGAACATGACCGGCAAAGAATTTGTCACCGTCCTCGGTGAACCAGACAGAAAAGGTGGTGGTTCTGGGCCATCATCCGGCAATATTGGGATTTGGGTGGAGTGGACCAGAGATGGTCTTATGGTTGAGTTCGGCGGAGAGGACAGCCAGGGACCCCAAGCATGGGAAAGGGGCAAGGACGCTCCTTGGAGGGTGATTTCCTTTTTCTCCTTCAAGACCAAGTAGCTCTCGTCGGTCCAGAGAGGGACTGGACAGTATTCACGTGCCCCTGTTCGGTTATTGAGCGAGAACGTGATGATAACATCATAAAAACCAAAGCGCCGCAGCCCTGTCCTGTCAGTCAAGCAACCCCCACCATGGCCGCCCCTTCATCTATCACAACTCTCGACTTGAGCGCAACATGGGTTATGGTCGGCATTGTTCATTTCCTCTTAACTAGCAACATCCCGTTAACATATCACAGAATAAGACCCTGAGCGACGATACAGACGAAGTCTTACGTCTGCAGGGTGTAAGCTGGTTCAGACGACGTGCGATTGCCGTGGCCATCATAACCTCTACGTTCGGCACTACAAGGGTGATGACGGTGTCGAGCGCATTGACATTGATCAGACACTCACGGGCATTCCCGGAACGAGCGAAAATCGCATATTAGACTGGACATTCAGGGAGCACGATGACTATCTATTTGGCTCAGTTCTCGGAAAATCCAGAAGAGCGAATGTTGACGAAATTGAGAACGAGTTCCTGAAAGAGGGGTGGCTTCCAGATACGGTGCAGGACGGCGTAATCAACTCATATGTGGAAAGCGATACTCCAAAGAGCCATACCTCCTGGATTGCAGAGCAGGTGCGTCAACCCTTCCAACACGCTTGTCTACAAAATGGCTTACCCATTCAGACCTGGGGATTCGAACAAATAAATAATGAAAGGCGTTATGTTCGACACGTCGACTTCATTGGCCCCGAAAATGAGCATATTCAGGCCCGTCTGGTCTATGACTTCTGTGAGCTTTGTTCTCCAACTTGCACGGTCGATCGTCTAACGATTTTTGACAGATTCATCTAATCCTTAGACCAGGCGTGTTTGTTACTGTGATTTCATGGACCGAATACAGTAGCACCTGGGCTACACAAGTTCCAGAGTGCCATTGGAAACAAATTTCAAATTTAAATGTCGCCGGTCGAAATTTGTATCTTTGTTCGAGAAGGTCATGACAGCCATTAACCGGATGGTACCTCCCAACACCAACATTCAATTGCCTGACCCTACACACTCGAACAACGCTTGACAAGAAATTTATTCTCAGACTCGCGTTATTCCTTGGCAACTTTCTCCTGAGTAATCTAAGGACTGGTTCCTCGTAACGTGGTCCTCACAGCGCTGTGCATGAGGGACCAGGTACCATGGGTGTCATTAAAATTTTCGTGTGCCGAAGTGCGAGCTGTGCACGGCCAACGGAAATGACCCGCTGCGGACGGAAAGCATATTTCTCTAGCCAACATGGCTGTGACATTCATCTGACATTATTTCATGCCAACTACTCAGGGTAATGCGACTCTCCAAAGACCACACGAGTCACCCAGACGATGGCCTGGCTAATGGCTATACAAACGAAGATTCACCGAACAGAACGGGATAGAGCCACCCCAATGGATTGATTTGCTCCGTTTGGCTGAGGCTTTGGTCGGGGTTCATCACCGTCCATATGTAACGCACACCCCAAATAACTTCACCTTCATGTGGCCGCAAAGCTACGGGCTGCGGAACGCCACCTAACTCGAGCATGGTCTCGTGGATTTGACACTTCTTCTCGGTGAGAGCTTTCGGATCTTGCTATTTCTGGGGAGAAATCTGCACTGTTGATCTCTCTTTGGAGCGCAAACGACGGCGGAAGAGGCCTTTATGAATTATATCCAAATCACGTCACGTCACAGAGCATAATTTATCTGGCACTCGCGGCGTCGCACTTGAGTTTATGGCGCCATTGCCAATTACACTAGCGATTTTAACGACCAACGTCAATTGGGATGCAAGTGAACCCTTATCACTGCCACTAGTTTTTTTTCTCTACGGAAAATATGATTTGTGATTTGAATAGAACTTGAAGCAAATTTTATCTGAGTCAGTACCCACCGTAAGTTACTATCCGAGTCGAATAGGCTCGTGATTACGGGAGTACAGCACAATCGTGACGGACGGAATAGCTACGCCAGTACAGAAACACAGGAACTACGGGTAGCACACGGCTGTGACCGAACCAAACAAGGGCCTTGGCGCTGGGATGTTGTACTTTCTCAGACCACAGAATATACTGTACCGACAGTACTTCCGGATTCTGACGGCCCGGGATCTCACGTCCTCGTACAGCAGACACTGCCTACCGATACAATTTAAATTAGAATTCCTTTGTCTCATACTGCCTGGCAGTGACATACGTTCCGAATGTGCCGTTCCGAAGGCAGTGTTTGTTGACATCCTACTGCGTCCTGCTGGTGGTACAGACTCGGACACGGCATTTTAGACCTAAAGTTGCGGTCATTTAAAGGACACATACGCCAGAGTCGGATTCTACGACTATGGACAGCTTACCCTCTTCGACGTGGCCCCCCGTAGTCGCGGTCATCCACCACTTGATACCGATACATGCAGACGAACTGCTGCGACAGCGACTCGGAAGGCATCTCGGAACTTAGCCGTTCCGAGTCCGTGCTCCGCAGCACGTTTACAGCGGTCCATCCGGGGATCTCGGCGCATCCTCCGGGAAAAAAAAATTGATGCTGCGCCTGACATGGCCTGACAGGCTGCGCCAGCACAGAATAGATGCATTGACGGCTATTGACGACGAAGGCAGTTTCTCGTGCGTTGCCGGTCTGGCGTGTCTTGTCTGCTCACTGTACTCTATGTAGCTGCTACCGTTTCAAATCCATCATGATGACCGGTATCGCGTTTCTGACAGATGCGTGAGTTTCTATATCTGCTTCTTCTCTCTTGTACAGTACGTCATATCATATCACTCTGGATTTATGCGGCTGGCACGACAAGTTCGATAGATCTGGCATTCGCCATTGTGGGACGTAAGCGTATATGTAAATGACCATTGAACTTGTATTCTGGAGCATACCGTGACCACGTCAATCCCAGATGAGATGGAACTGATGGTTATGGAACTGATGGTTATTGTTGTTGCAGTTGTCGTTGCAATGTCGCTTGTCACATTCGATCTTGATGTGTATATTATAGGAGCACTCGTCGTCTGGAGATTTATCGTAACGGGACAGGACTATCTCCGAGTGGTGTTATCAGCGGCAGCTCCGAGTCCACAACGAGCATTTCTCGCCGTCTCATGCCGGCGATGTACGTACCTGCAAGAAAATCGATGACGCTCAATCCATTCTAGCTGACTCCTTGGTGTGGGGCGCGCAGGGAGGGGTACGGGAATATCAGACAGGGGAGGACGGAGAGGAGGAGAAAGGAGCGGGCTAGCGGGCGTACAGGAGGTCTAAACCACAAGGCCTCAAGCCACTCCCAGACCTGATCAGGTGCGCAACCAATCCAAGAGTCGCTTGTTTGCGCACCGTGTTATGCGGGGTTATGGCTAGCACTGCGGATTGCCTTTACTCGTTCTGCGCTACTTCTCTGCCGCAGCCGCAACACACTCGATTTCGCCGGTAATTTAGGGGTAGGAACCACCTGTGGAATGCAAATCAATGGGATATTCTTTGGTCCGAATCGGGCCCCTCTTAGATAGTTTGTAAGTTGTGGACAGTAAGTGAGATACGAACTGGCTGGATTCCTTCTGCGACTGGGATGGATGGACCACAGGCTACGATGTTATGTGTTCGCTTGTCTTTCCACAAGCCCCACTACACGATTGTCATGCGGCGGTGTGTCTTTATTAAATATATTGTTGGATGGCCAGGCCACGATGAAGAATACGTAAATGGAGACACAAATCGTCGAGACACTAATTACGCGACGCGGAAAGAATGAAAGGGGTATTTGGGCCGGATGACTTAACACTTCGCACGGGGGGCTTACTGGCACGGGCGTCCCATTATATTTAACCTCGTCATGCTCCCACCGCAGTAGTCTGCTCATCCGGGCAAACATTGCTCCTGAGCTCCGTTATCGATCCTCCTCACTATACCCTTCACAACCCGTACAGCACATTCGTTTGTATAATTGTTTTCAAACCCCCACAAGCCGTATCGACGTCCATAAGCATGCCGCGAGCGGCTGCTCACCTCGAACATCGAGAAAGTGCGCATTTTTCACCGATGGTCACGACTCACGACAACATTAAACAAAATCCCTCTGTAGATTTTACAGATGTGGGCAATGGGAAATTGCTCTGCAACATTTGCAAAGCGGACGCCATGACCATCAAGCAAGCCGTAACTCATGAAGGTTCGGCTCAGCATTCATCGAGGGCGGCCTATGTCCTACAAGCCACCTCTGCTGTGCGAAACCCCACCTGCGATATTCTATCAACTCTCAGAAGAGCCGAAGAAGAGCGTAGCCATTGGATGGACTTGACTCCTAACTTATCTCCTTCTGGCACAGGGGGGTAGTGGCCGCGGAAAGGGGAGAAGAATCCGAGTCAATGCAGGAGTTTTTGGATAAACTGGAGGAGGAACTTCAAAATAGCCAAGGTCACTGGGGTAGCTGCCCCGTTGAGGACGAGGGGTGGGGTTGGGGTAGTCCTGCCGAAGATTGGACTCCCGCCCCTGACGTATGGGCGTCGGCGTGGGGCACACCCATCGCGCAAGTGCCTCAAAAAGTGCATCATCGAAGAGAAGGCAGTAGTAGCATCACGAGCATGCATCAGGAAGGCACTATACCCGAGCGCGACGGAGCCCACGTCGGTGATAATGAACACGATGCTGCCTCATTCGTTGAGAATTTTCTTCAGCGCCATGCAGTTGACGCTCGCCGAAGGGAGAGAATGCGGATCTTTTATGAGGTTCGTCACACGTTTATGACGTAGAATTTCCGTTTGTTGAGGCGTAACCTTTTCAAGATGCCTACGGAACAGAAAATCAGGAAAATCCAGGAGGTGATAAGTGACCTCCATGCTCAGTGAACAACAGCTTTCTAGTCTTCTACGGTTTTCAGCCTATGGAGTAGTTTTTTGGATTGTTGCTGCATTATTGTAATATGATCAAGCGGACGGCCTCGAAGTAGGGACGTCGGTTAATTCAAGTACACACGTCGGGATGGTTTGCTTGAAAGCAGTGAAATTATGTTAGTCAAAGAATAGGTTTTCCACACGAGGGGCTGTGCCAGCAAATGGCAGTCACGGGCATGACCGATCCTGTGTTTGTCAGGCCGACAGGTCAGGCGCTACTGTTTATAAGGGGACCCAATCGAGTTCTCATCCAGCATTCAACCCTCTCACCACCCATCATGAGCTCATCAGAACTCCCACTTCCCTACGGCTGGGTTCAGGAGTTCGATCCCAAGACAAGCCATCCATTCTGGGTGAGCAATACGTCTGGCCCATCACATTACTACATCCATGACTGATCAGCGCACTCTAGGTCGACACTAAAGCGGATCCGCCTCGTGCAATCTGGACACATCCGTATGACGATGAACAGTACCTCCGGGAGCACCCAGAAGTAAGGGAGAAAGTAGAAAGCCTTGATGTGAAGCAGCAAGAATCAAAGGGTTCCCCAAACTCCAACCGCCGTCGCCACTCTTTCAACGGCCTTGATAGCGCTACGATGGTACCAGAGGACGACGAAACTGCGCAGGATACTTCCAAGAAAGGAAAGGGGAAGCGAGGTTTCTTTGGCAAGCTCAAAGATAAGGCTATCGGTACCAAAGAAGAGCGCGAAGCACACAAGAAGGAGCAGGCCAGGGTACGTACAACAATGCTTTGCCTCCAGCTTTCTTCTGAATCTGTTTCTGCATAGCTTGATGCGGAGAGGCAGCAACAGTACACAGAGATGATAAATGCCCAGCGGGCACGATATGCACAGGAACAAGCCCTTTACAACCAACAATACCGCGCAGGGCCTTCTTATCAACGTTATGGGCCACCAGCGGGAGATCCTTATATGTATGGGCCTGACTATGGTGACGGATACGGTTATGGTTATGGTCCTCGTCGGCGCAACAACGGAGGGGGAGGGGTGCCTTACCTCTGCTAGGTGCCCTTGCTGGTGGCCTTTTGTTGGGTGACCTATTGTTTTGACATGATTAATTTCTGAACACTTTCATTCTCTCTACTGTAATCGGACCCCATATGCGACGTGGGATCCTATTTGTTGTATATCTGACTGTTATATGCCCCCCTTTGTGTACTGGATGCAGCTAGATGGATAATATACCTTGAATTGAATTGAATTGATCTAGAGACGTTGAACTGGAGTTTGAAGTGAATCTAGTTTGATCAAGCTCGCACGCGTCCCGGCAGCAGCGGAGCTCGTGGCGCACCGTCACAAGCAGACCTCTCCAAGGGTCAACAATGGCACGGGTTGCATCTCTTATTCCGTCCTCATTAGGCCCTCACATATGCATCATTTCGTCGCCTGACTTGGCCGATACTCTGTCCGCGTCGTCGTTGCCCACATTGCCTCAAATTCTACAGTCATTTTCTCCTCTCCCACAGGGTAAGACGCGCTTCATTCGAGGGATCGATGCGCCCGACTCACATGCACGTAGTCACAACGAGGACAATATCGTTAACACCAGTTCCTCTCACTTCTTTCGCCTTGCGCTTCTCAGATTTGGGAGAAGTCGAAGATGGATGCCGTGAGGACGAAGAACTGCGCGCGGGACGTACAATAGACTGGATCAGCGCCCGTATATCGAGCAGATGCGCCAAGTGGTTGGAAGACTGGGAACGAATCGAGGCAGCAGCCGCCCAGAACGACCGAGTTAACAGCTTAAGAACTCCTTGGTGGAGCGAGTTGCGCCATTGCGTGGAAGGAGATCACATTCCGTCGAAATCCGAGGGTTGGAACCATCCAGTTGCGAGTGTGTGTTTCCTATGCTGGTCAAATCCAGGGTCCTGAGCACCTTCACAGTCGTATACGCCGTGTCCACTATGTTACCCAATCCTTTACAGACTTTGGCACAGCTTCATGCTCGCCCTTTCGAACTGCCTTCATGGGTGGACAAGACACATCTACGGTATTCGTTGATCGTCCATCCCGAAACGTCTCCCCTCTCAGACGAAGAGTGCGTGGTCTTATAGATCTATCTTCGTCTACTCATGTCCTGAAGGGCAAACGCACTCTTCAATGCCGTCAAAAAGCAGTATGGTTTACATAGCTATCTGCTTCCTCTCGAGCTTCCCTCTCCACCACCCCAGCCTGTGCCTGTTCCAATAGCACCCTTACGGTTGCCGCCAATACCGAAGTCATTGCTCAACACCCCTGATCCATCCACTACAGGGCTGAAGTCGGCTCCAACCGAAGTGAACACGCTTCGCATGAGCGAGGAGGACATCAAGCAAACTGCCAAGTTCGTTCGGGAGTTTGTCTCGATGAGTCTTGTGCCTTGGATGGAAAAATGTGTTGCAGATTGGAACGAAAATGTGACACCGTCTCCTCACATAAATGGTCCTGTATGTTGATTCATGTATGTTTCCAGTTCGCCTCAACACGACGGCTACCTTCCCGTCTTTTTTCATCCACTCGTCGTCTGTTTGGCTCTGGGGCGGCATCGCCTGCACTTTCCCACCAACCTATTTCATCAGTTTCTCCTGTCATGCCAGCCACTCGGTCAGGGTCGCATTCCTCGATATCAAGTATCTCTGCTGGGGGACATCCTCCTCCAAGTCAGCAGAGACGACTGGCAGAATTTGCCACTATATTGGGTGACCTGAAGCTAGCAGTCAACGTGTGGGAGGCGCTAAAGAAAGATGGGAAGGGCGGATCGGTAGGATATACTTATGTATGCGGGAGACATAAGGGTACTCAGGTGTCTCATTCTGAAGGAAATTCTTCCACTGCTCCTTTCTCCATCTTCCGCGGTAACCACCCATGTCATGGATGCACTCTCCACAATCACATCCCCCTACGCAGAAGCATCAGCTTTGGCCCAATTACGTGCGGTTACCTATGCCGTACGCTGGGAGGCCAGTGCCGATTTTCTAACAGGTCCCCTTGAAGGGGACAGGTGGCTGGTCTGGGCGGCCTTGTCGGTAAGTGACCAAGGTAGTAACAACTTCCCAGAATATTAACGCATGAGCTTCAAAGGCGGAAGAGCCACCTTCCGCTCTTTTGCTTGCACAAGCCGCTCATATTAGTTCTCGAAGGCTGGCCCACCGACGAGCTGCACTTTGGTACCTCATCGCCGCAAACCGGCTCGAGAAGTCTGGCATTGTGCGTTCGCGCCCTCGATCAGTCTTGTCACATCGCTGATGGGATCAAGTAGAAACCACTGACCCTGTATCTTCTGCGCAAGGCGCATGGGCTCTATAGCATTTCCCCGGAAAAGAACCTGTCGCCTTCATTTTGGGACTCCGAGGGCATCGAGATGCAGGCATCAGCCCGATTTGACCGGATCCTCCCTGGCTTAGAGCATGCGTTGGGTACTTGACGTAGGCTTGATATCGTACGGGACTGACATTTTGTTGATTAGGGCGTCTTTATTATACGACTGGCGAGGTTCGGCGGGCGGTTCAATTCTTTTTATCGATTCTGGGGAAACCTTCCGATCGGACTCCTCCGCCAGATGACGCGTCAGAAATACCCAAAGAACTCGCAGTGGACAAAGTTTTCTTGGAGGATTTTCGAGTCGCTTTCCAGGTGCGTAAAAGTATTCGTCTCATCTCTAGATCTTAGGTTGTCTGACTTGAGAGACAGCATTTGAAAGACACGTCTGGCAAAGAATTTCATACCACAGACTTGACTCTCCCAGTTGCATTCTTTAATCCTCGTCTCACTAGAGTGCGATTACCTGGGGATGCGGTGGGTGGATATGTCGCAACATGGCAATCGCGGGAAGACAATGGAATTCGTTCTGGAAAGCCAGAGGTAAAGAACTCTTCACCGCACGGGGAGAGCTACTGCCAATGGTGAGTGTGTAATAGTCTGCCTTCTCCTTTGCTGAGAAATACGTAGAGGCATTTTGGTTGGACCTCGTCGTCCATAATCCGTTCAACACAGAAGTTAATTTATCGGAGTTGACCGTTATTGTAACTGGGCTCCCATCTGGTTCCGAATGGTCTCCAGAACTCGTAGACGTTGAAATCTTGGATGAGATCATCCTAGACCCGAAGGAAACCCGCACGGTGAATATCGTTGACTTGTTCAATCGCTTAGTACAAGTGTTAATCCTCTCGATTTAAGATCCCATTATCGATTCTGGCGAGACAGCCAATGACTTTGCAGATCTCCCATGTCTCATATATATTTCTTTCTCTCCTCCCTGCGATGGAACCCTTGGCATCGCGAGGTCGAAGACTTCAAGACACCCCCCATCAACGACAAAACAAGATATATGCGCCCGATAACGTCATCAAGGTCGAGGTTGAAGACGCCATACAGCGACTGTCCGCTCAGTTCATGGATGACAGCCGATTGGTGCTCTACCATGGAGAGTGCAGGGAAATGCGAATCTGGTTGTCAAATGTCGGCACTCAGGCGATCAGCGAGATTTGGCTAGTTGGTGGGGAAGATGACGAATTCTGTGTTGACCAATCTGGCGCCCCCGAGACTGGTACGCGTTTAATGACGCCACTGCTCCGTCTACTCCGCTGAATATCCTATAGTTAAAGCTTCTGCACATGGTTCCGAAACCTTTGAATCCGACAATTCTCTACTGCCTAGAACACCCCATAAGATTTCATGGACTTCCGCGGTGGAAGACTCGTCACTAGCTCCGGGTGCCAACTTCGAACTTCCTTTCGTACTCCATGCAAATAAATTGGGCGAGCGAGAACTCTGTCTCTTATTCACCTTCCGAGAGGTACGCAATGTCTCCCGGATATTTCTCGTTGACGCCCTGTTTCTAGGGAGATGGCCATGTATTTCACTGCGTCAAGACTGTACGTTCTTTTGAAGTCCGCCCACTACTCTCAGCGACGTTAGCATTTGAACCGGGGCGAACGTTAGAAAATCTCTTTACGTCAATCTTAGAGGTCCGGAACGTTGCCGATTCCACGTCAGTTGTTGTCTCGCAGATGGTAACACTGAGTCCGACGTGGTCGTGCAAATCCGTCACGGGTTCCAAATGGTAGGCCACCTGTCCCTGCGGTGTGCATCTCTGACGTCCATCCAGTGAAAGACTCCTTCCGAGTCAAAGCTTTCAATCGATAATTGGTGTGAATTTACGAGACGATGTCCCCGATTTCAGCGATACCTTCCAGTTTGTGATAGGAAAGCTTGCACAGGTTTTGAAAGGGCAGCCCGTAGAGGAATCCCCACCACCGCCACTGAGCATGAGGTCCAACTACTTAGTTGAGGTCCGTAAATTGATCACTACTTATGACACGTCCGACTGATATATCTTTCTAGTCCTCTGATTACTGTATCAATACAACTTCGACCATGTCATTGCTTCATCAAGGTCGTCGGAACGTGATTACGCGCGAGCTGGTGGTTCGACACCCATATATTGCCCCGGCTCTTCACCCATATATTTTTCCATTATATCACCCACATTCATTGGACGTTCTTCTATTTTGGGATATTCCGTCTAGTGAGAGGTCAGGGCATGTCCTCATTTCGGGAGTCAACGTTGGAGCCCAGCATGGCGCACTCAATGCTATCATCCAAGAGACCCAGGAATCGAAGGTGAAACGCAGTATGTATGCGGAGACAGATAGAGAGAAGTCAAGCATTCTCGAGGCCATACGAGCAAGCGAATGGAACGCAGAGATGAATCCCGTTTCACTGACCACTGTCGAACCTGGTGTGATCAATCACGACTTCTCTGAGAGGTTTGTGTCGATTAATGCCCACGCTCTCGAGTCTGTCTCACCATGCCTTACAGGTCGTGCCAGATCCCAGTGACATTCATGTTGAGGAATTTCTCCATGACCCATCCGTCCAAGTATACTCTGAAGTTAGCATCATCATCATCAGAAGCGTCAACTAATGACCCACCGGGAACCAAGTGCGTCCTTCGTTTATCGATTTGGTGAATACTGCCTGATCACTGTTGTGCTCCCCACCTTGCAGAAACCTGGCACCGCCGTCTTGGATAGGCCGTCTCACATTCCGCGGGACGCTGGAGCCGATGCAGCATGTCACCCTCACCCCAACGCTGCTCGTCACCGGACCCGACACGTACGCCCTGGAGAGATGGCAGTTAGAAGTCGAGGTTGGACAGAAGACTGATCAGAGTTGGCGGACGATCTATCGTTACTTAGAGAAGCCCTCCAAAGCTCATCCGCCTTGTGTTACAGTGGTAGCCATTGCGTCGTCATCATAATACATGTTTCCACGTACACGCGTTGACCCTGCAGATGACCTACGTGGAGCTTATTCGCTGCTCCTATTCAAGAATGTTGGACGTATGCTTGAGCTTGAGAATGGCTTCCCTCGCCTCATGCTTCAACTGCTGAGTCCATGACTGATGACTTTTGTGAAATTCGCTGTTGCAGGAGACAAAAACGTTGCCGGTTCAAATGTTGGTGGTGACTAAGTACGAGTCAAGAATCAGATATATCTCTGTCGAGGTCAGAATCATAGTGCCTTGAGCTACGCGTGAAATGATCCTTTGCTAGGATGAATGTCAAACCAGCTGAGACCAGTTCTATGTACTTCCGTGTAAGTACAGTACGCCCCCGATGCGACATGGTGCGACGAGGGCCAAGAAGGAACAACCGAGAAAGGAATTGTCCCATGGGGTCATCGCCGGTCTGCCGGTCACATACCGTCAGAAAGGCTCTCAATTCACTTCTTCTAAAGCCGAACTCAAACGCCCCCCAGCAGAGATGTTTCTGATGAAGCTTGAGTACTTGAGTACTTGAGACTCGGCTAAGAATCAGAATCGCGAAAAGCCTGATCCGAAGTCCGAGCGTTTATATTATGGGAAGATCATCATTCGAAGGGAGATGTGGTGACGCTGCGCCTAGTCGAAAATCAAATCACACTCTACCAGCCGGTTTGCCTTGATTGTCGGATGCACATAGGTGAAGTCCTTCCGCTCACCGGGCATTCGGAGCCTACTTTGTATGTAGAGCAACAACATTACAATTCCAACACAATGCGACTCACTATCATACCTAGTAAAACAAAGGGGGGGATGCCAGATAATAACTTAACTCATGTTTGCAAACACACACGCCACGCCTTAAAATTATTGTTTCTTATCACCATCCTTCTTTTCCGCCGTTCTGCGAAGTTTCTTCAGCTTGGTATTATAATAAGTCTGTCCGGATAGAATGTTAATTAATTCCCCATCGATGACACAAGAAGTTAGATGATAAAAGCTCACTCCGATAATAATTGCAACGATATTGAAAAAAGGTGACCATTGCTGTTATGAGGGCAAGCCCACGTTAGACACGTCGTTGGGCCATGGAACTCGAGATGGTGGTCACAAACCTCAGGCGAGAGGAAATTCTGAGCGAAAAATATAGACGGTGGGGTGCTCAGCCACACGACCTATAGTACGTGAGAGAACAGACGAAAGGACAAGTAGTCAAAACCTGACACGCACAAACAAGAAAGAAAAGAAAAGAAACAAACCTTCATAACCGGGAAAAAGCTATCTACTAAAGCCGTCTTCACATCGTTCCACGACTTAGCACCATTGATAACAGACAAAGAAAAGAGATAGACTTGAAAGAAAGAAAAGAAAGAAGATGAATTGACAGCGTTGAGTGAGCAAAAGAAAAGAAAAAAAGAAGCCAGCTCACAGAAGGCCTGGAAGGGGAGATAATCAGGTTGCTAGCAAAGATCTGACCGAGCTTCGAGGCACGTCCGTCTTGCCCGCAAAAGCCTTCTGCAGTTTGCCAACGAGAACGTGGCTGAGAGGCCCTGAGACGAGGAGACCGTATAACGCAATCTTTACAGCACGCATGGTGACCTTGGTACGCGCGAGGACATGTGAATAGAGTGGTGCACCCCTGGCGGGCTGCCGCCGTGCGGGAACGCCAGCTAGATGGGAGCTGAGCACCTCCTGTAGGAAGCAGAGTGTCGCTTTGGGGAACTGAGACCTTGACAAGACAGAAGCCGTTCAGCAGACTCACCCGACGTTAGCGCCTTAGTTCGCAATGGATGCTCCGTGAGCTGCGTAAGATATACATGCAGAAGGGGATTCCTCGATGCCTTGGAGGATAATGGTGGCAGCATGGAAGGGAGGCGTGTATGCGGTCATGTGATGGTCAATAATAGGTATTTATTGTGATCTATCTATCTATCTAGTCTACCACCAGAGAAAGCATCTAGGTGTAAAGAAAGTCGGCATTCTCTACACTTTAGTTCTTCTTTTTAACCCAATCCTTGACATAATCCGCAAATGAAACCATACAGATAGTCTGCCAGATTCCAAGAGCGACCCGCGGAGTGACCCCACGGTAAAGACCCTTGATGCCATTTTCTTTGTAGATGTAACCAAATGTATTAAACATGGTCAGCTTCGCTGGGCGGTTAGCAGCGGAGGTCGCCTCCTTCGACATGTTTTGCATCTGCAATCAACAGTGAGGGTGGAACGTAGAGGAATTTATTGATAACTTACCTCAACGCGAATAACTTCAATGGGCTGGTTCCATGTAGCAAGAGCCCCACCAATAGATGAAGAAAGAATCTTGTCCAAGGCGGAAGATTGTCCTTCCTGCTTACCACGGACCTTCTGAATTGAGGTCTCCGCAAATCGGGCAAGACCAATACTAAACCAAGCGTCAGTTTCCAGCAAATTCACAGCAGACAAACTCTACGCGCCGAGAGCCCCAGTTCGTGCATTGGCGTACAGCTACGGCATTAACACCCTTGTTAACGCCACGGATACCCTCTTTCCGAAAAATCTCGAAGAACAATGCCCAAGTTGAAGGGGGCTTTACACCCGAAGCAGCCTGTTTATGGCGTGTAATTTCCGCCGTTTTCATGCTGGTCGTAAATCCTAGAAATAGATTAGACTTTAACTAGAAAGGGGCACTTGGCCTCTTTGGCTAGACTTACCCATAGTAGCATAAGCCTGTGCGATACCGCCACCCATACCGCCGAGAAGACCGCCCGCGGCTGGGCTCATTCCCATGGACGTTGTGGCGGTCTCGATTTCCGATGCGGTGAAGAGAAGCACACCACCCTTTGTCGAAGCTTCAATCCACGCCTGACAGGAATAGAAATCAGTGGTGGGGAGGGAAACATCTAGAGATGGGGGTACGCACCCATGGAATGAGACCTTGGAAAAAGCCGAGGAAGCCCCCACGAGCCCAGACGGTTTGTAACGCTTGCACCATCGTCTGCGAGCGGTTCGCAGCCATCTGGGTTTTGACAACCTCCAGAGGCTGGCCAAGTGTCGTGACCTGAGGGAACCACTAGTCAATGTCCGAACTTTGCTTTACTCGCTAGCAAACTCGCCTCCTGGAATACGAGGGCGATTAGTTCAAGAATACGCATGGTCGATAAAATATCTCACAAACTATCAAATTGAAACCAAATCATAGCATGGTTAGTTCTACTCAAGAGGGAATGTCATACGATGGTACCATGTTCATGATTGCACCTATCGCGTGCTTTAGGTCTAGCAGGGTCGTGAAAGAGGTGTACGCACCGACGGCAATGTTAGACCAATTGACACCTTTCTGACCTGGCTCTCTCTGCATACCCATGATTGCTGGCTACGGGGGTGGATAGTGGATATACGGAGAGAAAAGCGGGGTGAAACGGGTGCTCGGATGTTATACGGTCGCTTCTTTACCCCAAAATGGGGCGACGCGTATATTAGTCAGCCGTCGGAAATCCGGTTACGGTTCGCATCGTATACGCTCACGCTCAGACCGGGGAAACAAAATGCGCATTAGGAGGCAGTGTATCCATGGATAGGAATAACAAAAGGGTATGACATAGGGTAATGAGGTATGTTACCATCCACATAGTATGAAACGTGTGAGAGCATCCGTCACCAGCAGGTTTCCTGCACGATCCCAGCCGGAAACATCGTTAAAATCGCGAGGCGGCAGCGGGTCCATCGAAGAATTACTGAGGGGTTGAGGATAATTTCTCTTTCAGGCCTTCCAGATCTTCCTTTAGTCTGACGGTGTGGAAACCACGTGAGCATCAAGCACGATCAAAGATGTGAAGAGGACGAAAGAATAGAAGAACGAAGACAAATTGCAATCAAAACACGTCAAGTTAAATAGAATTGTACGAGAGATAATTTAAAGTGAGATCAAAGCAATAATAATGTGGCGTAATCAAACTCATTGATTTAAGCCAATGAAATTGACATCAGCTCCAAAAAAGCGCACACAACACCGGCGCATCACTCCAAGAAGTCAAAAGATGCCGGAACCAATGATCACGGCCAAAGCAAATAAAGAACCAAGGAAACTCTTAAAACCGAACAACTTGACGTACTTTGTGATTTGGTCTTGGCTCTCCTCTTGGTCCTGTTCGAGATACAATATCTCCATCTTCTTTCGATCCAAGTCTTGTTCAACTTCGCCTGCCTTCGTGCGCATGACATCTAATTGTTCTTGCAGGGCTCCAATTTCCTTGTCATGCTCGGCCTGCAAGTCGTTCATCTTCAAATTGTGCGCCTCATGCATGCGCAGAAGTTCATCCTTCGTCACCGTCTCTGCGGGCGCTGCGATGGATCCGTTCCTCTTGGGCGACGCAGGGGTCCCTGTAGACGCAGCAGAGGCGCGCAAGGAAAACAGCTCGCCCTCGAGGTCCGAGAGTCTTGTCACGAGGTCTGCCTTATTGGTCAACAGCGACTGAATTTCCGTGTCATGAGCCGCGCGGAGCTTCGATGCTTCTTCAGCACGCCCCTTGGCGGCCTCCTCTAACTCCTTCTGGTGATTGTTACCCATTTCTTGCATAGATTCTTGGGTTGCGCGGAAAACTTCGTTGAGCCCATCGAGTTCCTCCCGCGCGTTGGAAAGCTCCTTGGTTAGGCGTTCAATCTCAGCGTCGTGGCCAGCCGAAACAGTACTTGCGGCGACTAGAGCGCCTTGTCGAGCCTCATCCAGTTGTGCCTTCAACGTCTCCATTTCTTGAACTGACGTGCTGAGCGTTGTCTTTGCCTTCGCAAGATCCTCAGCGGTAGCCTTGAGCTCGAGTGCCTGGCTAGACAGCTGCTTCTGGAAAGACTGCGCCTGAGAGGCGAGTGCAGCTTCGTGATCGGTCTTAAGACTCTCAACCGTAGCTTGATGTGAAGAGCGGAGCTCTTCGGTGGCCCCCTCAGACTTCTCTCTGAGTACCTGCAGATCTTGGGAATGGGCGTCACCTGCCTCGTTCTACATGAATGAGAAAAATAGTATCCGGTCATTAGAAAAACTAACCTTTGCACGCTCGAAAGCTTGCTGTAGTCGCTGCTCATGCTCGTCCTTTACTCCTTGGACCTTGGCATCATACACGGCTTGTTGGGCCTGAGGAGTCACCTTATGAACATTGCATGAAGCAAGTGATCCAGTCAGGGCTACGCACCGCAAGCTCAGCAGAAATCCTCTCGATTTCTGCCGTCAACTCATCTTGTCGGGCCTTGTGCGCCTGCTCAGCCTCTGCGAGCTGGCCCGCGTGCTCCTCTGCGGCGTCAGCTGCTGCTGCATCCGAGGCCTCGAGACTGTTACGAAGCCCATCAATCTCGGCCTGCGATGGCGGAGCCGATCGGTCAGCTTCTTGCTCTCTTCTACGGCGAGCGCCAGTGCCGCTTCGTGTTGCTTCTTGACCTCCTCCAAGTGCTCGGTGGCAGCATTCTGTTTTGCTGCCGCCTCTTCAACCGTCTTCTCGGCAGCCGCGGTAGCCGTTGCTACTTCTTCACGAAGGGTGTCGATCTGAGTCTTGCTCTTCGCACGCTCTTCCTCCGCGAGGACCAGTGCCTCCTTAAGCTCCAGAATCTCGACTTCTAGCTCCGATAACTTGTTGGATGTCCCTTCTTTCCCAGCACGAAGGTCGGCGATTTCAGCAGTAGCGAGAGCTTCAGCACGTGACGCTTCGAGTTCGAGTGCGCTTATCTTCGCAGTTGCAGCGTCCAGTGCTTCGGCCTGAGCAGCTTTCAGTGCAGTTGTCTCGGCCTCCATAGTTTCAAGTTCCGCCCGGGCTTCAACTAGGGCTCGTCGATCCTTTTCTGCAGCTGCTATGATGTTGGCATCATTGGCATGGTCGGCACGAAGAGATTCCAGGGATTTCATGTTTTCATCTACATTAGCTTCCAATGCCTTGATCTGTTCCCGCAAGGCTTCGACGACGGCATTCTGCTCTGTGGTGGTCGTCCTTGCGGCCTCCAGCTGCTCATGTTTGATGAGAGGGGCAACAACGAATCATAAATTTGACCGCACCTCATTAGAAACTTGTTCCAATTTGCGTCTATCACCCTGTGACGTCACCAAAGCATCCCTCGCCTCTGCGAGTTCTTTATCGGCAGAGGCCTTAGCAAGTTTCGCATTCTCAAAGTTTTGCCGAGCAACCTCCAGATCCGCGGTGATATTGTTCAAAGACGCCTTTAACTCCCCGACCTGAGTTTCAAGCTCAGAAATTGTGCTCGTCTTGAGGACAAGGGACGCCGTTGCTTCGTCTAGCTGCTACGAGGTCAGTATCCTGCATCTTCAGGATGTGAGAAGTGCGGTACCTTGATTTGCATCACTGAGACATCTGCACCACCCTCCTTGGTTTCTTTCGCTCCCTTAGGCGAAGATATTGAACCTGCACCAGGAGTTCGCGCAGGCCGCGCTGTGGAAGTGGCCGGCGGCTTGGCGGATGGCGCCAAACTGCTCCTTGGCGCAGGAGCCTTCTTCGGAACCACAGCCTCAGAAACCGAAGCACGTGGTCGTTGGACTGTAGCTGACTTGGCGGATGCCGCCGACTCTGGGGAGACAACAGACGCGCGTTGTGGAACAGCGGGCTTGGCCGGAGCTGAAGAGACTGTCGATGAAGGCGGTTTTCCGGATGTCGACGCAGACAGCGTGGACGACCGCACCGGAGGGCCGGTAGGCTTCGCGGGTGCTAGCGACATTCTACGTGTCGGGGGAGGAGCGGAAGGAGTGGTGGTTGACGGTTTGGGTGGCATGGTTGCTTTCGACGACGGTGCAGAGATGGATTTCTTCACCGCAATGGGGTTGGACGGGGGTGCAGGCTTGGGGGTAGAAGAAGCTTGAGGGGTGGAAGGCTTAGCGGAAACGGGGAGCGTGGTTGGAGGTGGAACAGCCTTGGTGACACCAGTGCCAAACTTGCCCGAGTTTAAGATCTGCAATGCGGGAGGTGCATGTCAGAAAGAGAGTGACGAGGTGGGTTGGAAAATAAGTACCTTCTTTACCTGCGGGGTCGGGGGACCAGAAGTACCTTTAGTTGTTGTGTGAACAGGAGCGAGGCGCTTAGCGGGAGAAGTAGACGGCTTGTGTTTGTCTGGAGCTGATTGACTGGCTGGATGGTCGTCCAAAACAAGTGGTTCACCCTCAGTCTCTGCCGATCGTACCTGCTCCGGTTCAACAGGCTTCGTGCCCGTGGTATCCTCATGTTCAACATCACACAGCTGTGCTTTGTCTGCGCCATCAGGGTGATGGACATGGCCATTAGTAGAATGAGCTTCTGAGCTGGCCATCGAGTAGAGTGGGAACGACCAAGTACAATATTGCAAACTCAGCCTTTGACCTAATCCTAAAACATACCGGCCCGTCTACGTAAGCCTATCCTACACCTCTGAAGCCTCTACCCTCCCATCTTCCATTTCCTCTAAAACGCGTTTAAATTGAGCGCATTCAGTGCTGGTTCTTGAAGTGAATTATGATTGTAACTGAGCACCGCAATCTGAATTCGTGACAATTCTCAACTGCCACTCGGAGATGTTAAAGGTAAACCTACCCCAGCGGGTTCCACATTGAGCTTCGTACCTGTAAAATATGAATATCACTGTGTACTCCGTTCTCGGGACGCGCACCTTCGGAGAGAGGCAGGCCAATCCAGCGTGCGATAAGGCAACGGTTGAAGTGGCCATGAGCAACAATCACGACGTCTCGGGTTCCTTGACCTTCCTCTTTCCACTTCCGATGATACTCACGAACCTTATGTGACTAAATCAACAAAAGACTCTGACATCGTATAGGCGATGCCGGGTAACGCACGTCGGCAATGACATGGTCAACGCGAGCGGTCATCTCTTCAACCGATTCTCCATTTGGACAGCTGTGGCGCGTTGCATCAGTATGATAGATCAGCTTATTCAGGGGCATGAGGACCGACCCGTCTTTCCAGATAGACCAAGTGGGTTGCTTGGCCCTGATCTCGTGAGGTTTCAATCCCTCGTAATCTCCGTAGTCCCACTCGCGAACGCTTTCAGTGAAGACATGGTTTGGTGGTTGAGGGAGGTGGCCCGTCAAGTGGTGGAAAGTATCATGTGCACGACGGCGGGGTGACACCAAGACGATCTGCAAGTTGACAGTGTCGATGAGTTCTGAAAAAGACATGATCAGAGGAGAACACGGGGCTATCCATTTCGACCAACTTCCGTCCCCTACAAGAAATGGGGCTTTGGATTTGATTTGCTCCACTCCACGCTGAGTGAGAGGGATGTCTGTACGTCCAGTCTGATCAGAGGTAGGACAGAGGCATAAGCTTCGTATGAGAGTTGACGAAAGAACGCACATGACGCCTAGCATGATTGATTGAGGGACAGTGTAAGCAGAGAAAGGCAGACGACGGACCCGTTGAGAGACCACTCTGTCTCGCCTGTGGGAGAGAATGTATGGTGAGGGCGTGCGGGCGGGTGGAAGAGAGAATTAACTACCGTGGCGAATGACAATTAGACGGGGAGGAAGGGTAGAGGACATGATAGCACTTGGCAGCCTTTAGTCGATGTCCTTATTTGTCCCAGCGTGGCGAGCATCACGGCACCGCACATCTGAGCTCGCCTCGCTACTACGACAACCCTGTTCTATCCTCTCACAATCCACTTTTACAGGTGCATTTCGCTTTTCTCCTCTTTTTCATCTTCTTCGCGCTCTTCCTGCCGCTGAATCTGCTCACTCACCCCTCTTCCCTCTCAGATAACTAGTTTCAATCTCCCCTCAAGTTCACCTCAACTCTCACGGACACGCCGACCTCTTCCCTCTGAAATTTCTCTGTAATGCAAGCGATTAAATGTAAGCATTTCTGTCACCAAGGTGCTGTTGTGCAGCAAGCTCAAGAGAGATGAAAGGCGTCGTTGTGGGAGATGGTGCTGTCGGAAAGGCAAGGCGTTTGTACTCACCTAATCCAATCACTTATGAACGCCTTAAAACAGACATGTCTTCTTATTTCTTATACGACCAATGCCTTCCCTGTATGTCCCGCGCTAATTTTTTCCCCTCCCTCCATATACTTACGCCTCATATCCAAGGGGGAATACATTCCAACAGGCAAGCCTATATTCATTTGTGCGAGTTAGTGTCTCACTTAAGGTGACCCTACCCAGTTTTTGACAATTATTCGGCCAATGTCATGGTGGATGGCAAGACAATTTCACTTGGACTTTGGGATACTGCCGGTCAAGAGGATTATGATCGCCTTCGACCATTATCCTATCCTCAAACCGACGTATTTCTTATCTGTTTTTCTCTTGTGAGTCCTCCTAGTTTTGAGAACGTCAAAACAAAGGTACGGTTGCGCTTCCTCTATCCGGCGATTTGGAAGAGATATCTCATTCATTCAGTGGTATCCCGAGATATCTCATCATGCACCTCAAACATCAGTAGTACTGGTCGGCACCAAACTAGACTTGCGCGAGGATCCTGGCACCGTTGAAAAACTTCGCGATCGGTATGTCCTTTTCGAATAGACAATATGGGTTCTCCCTGACTATCTTTCAAAGTCGTATGGCCCCCATTCAATACACCAACGGCGCCGGCATGGCGAAAGAGATCGGCGCTGTAAAGTACTTAGAATGTTCTGCCCTTACGCAAAAGGGTTTGAAGAACGTCTTTGATGAGGCGATCCGTGCCGTCTGTGCGTGCTTTAAGATCCCTGCGCCTTGCTTATTCGGCTTATCCGCGACAATTAGTGAATCCCCCTAAGATGAAGGAGAAACCGAAGAGCACCAAGTGCATCATCGCATGAGCCTGCTGCTACATCTGGACTGCACTCGAAACATATCATACCATTTATTCCCTTGCTCAAGGTTACGACTTTTATGGCATTGATCATGACCCGTGTCGACTACCTTTTTACGCGTTACAGTATACTGTGGTGGTCCCTTACGTTGTTTTCTCGTTTTCATCCGGGTCCCATGTCTCGTGGCTCCCCTGCGGGTCACCATGTTCCCCTTCATGTTTATAAGAGACTTGTTTCCTCGTCACGTCTCGTAGGGCGTGGCTAGCGAGATTAATATGGGGCATGACCTTGTCTTTGGTTTGGGTGGCGGTAGACAGTGGGATTTAATTGATACGTGTCGCGGCCCTGAATATGAAATTCTAGGCTTACTTGACAGTCAATCATCAATGTTGCTTAATCAAGCCTATCAAGGCCACCTTGTTCGAATCTATTTTTATTTTCGTTGCTCTGCGACTCTGCGTATTAATACTCTGCCTGATGCTCTATCGAACGCGTTAGTTTATAACGGTAGAGTATTTATTGCTGTAATATACGGAGAGTACTAGGTGGACAGGCCGCAGCATCGCGTATCGCGTGTGTCTGTAGCATCGCGCGCGTCTATATTAGCCCAATTCCGTTTCTCACGTCAAGCGATCCCTTTCTCTCTTTCTTGCTTTATTATTCCCTCGCTCTCTTACCCTTCCGCTCTTTTTCAATTCCACTCCTTTTCCTCCCATTTGTATTTGCTCCTAACCATCACCAACTGTCCTTACCTTTCCCTATTTCCCTTCCTTTTTGTGACCTGCTTGCTCCGCCTCTCCCCGCCAATTCCCCGCGCCGAGTCGGGTTTCTTTGCCAGTGATGTCTCAGTATTCATCACCAAGTGCCTACAGTCATTCTTCCCCCCGGCATCGTGCACATGCTTCTCTCATCACCAGTGCATCCGGTGTTGCGGACAGTACTATCAGCTACAACACCTATGCCACCGGAATCACAGAGGGGTCCTTAAATCTGTCTCAGTTCCCCCCTCCACCTGCGACGTTGCCTTCTACTCCTGTCGTCGATCGCTTCCTTCCCTCCCCATCATCACAGAGTACTTTCACGGTCCCTGCTCCCCCACGAGCTTATCACGGCACAGACCAGGGTCATCCCTCCTCAACACAGAGCACGTTCACTATTGCTGCAAGCGCTTATTCCGGCGTAGACCAGAGACAACCCTCTCCTTCATGGAGCACTTTTACGGTCACCGCACGTGCAAATAACAATGCGAGTAGTCCAGCAGTTCGACCAGAGCTCGTGCTGGATCGCGGCCTTCCCTCTCCTGCATTGAGCACGTATACCATCATGCCACCGCTATCCGTCAGTACCGCATCACTGCACCGCGCTGCAGATGCACAGCCAATTTTATCCCCCTCCTATCGTGAATTCTCTGATGATGGTTATTCCTCTCGTGGGCATGGCACAGAGTCACATAGTCACACTCCCTTACTGACGGACGGGAAGTTGTCGCCCTATGATTGGCACGAAGGATCCTCGATCCTTTCCGTGGACCCTGCTGAAGAGAGGATGCTCTCGACCTCGCTCATCACTGGCCTGCTTTCCTCCAATACACCCGACAAAACACCGTCTCCTAGGGATCGCTTGCCCCAGGATCTTCATCCACCCCCGTCTCAGGCTGATATGAGTAATCTTGTATCCGAAATGTCCTATCCCCCGCCATCCTTGCGCCATAACGAGCCTATCGCCGGGTCGGGTCGGTTCCTTCCGACTTCTCATCCCCCGACTGTCCCGGGAGAAGGCCCTGATTCCCGTATCAATCGCGAGATTGACACCACGGCATCGTACTCACATGAGGAACACCCAAACATTGTTCGAACCACGCAACGCCTGACCAGAAGGGTGTCTGTGGGGATGGTGCCAACAATGCTTCGCCACATGGCCAGTGAAACTAGCGTTTCTGAGTCGCTCCATGCACGAAGTCAAGTTACGTACGGTAGCGGTGCGCCTCTAAACCCCTATGTGCCTCCGGCATTTTCGTCAGCTATGGACAAGATGCAAACCACTGATATCCAACCGTCTACGGGCGTTTCCCAGCGCTGGACTCCCGAACGGCCTGTGAGCCCTGATTTTTCTTCTAGTAAAAGGCCAGTGAAATTTCAGCGGCGAGCATCTGCCCACTCGTCGAGGACTGTGAGGAGCCATGTTTCTTCCCTCATCTCCTCTGTTGGTCAACGTACTGCTCGTGCGGCCCGTGCGACAATGGGATGGATGCGAGTCAAACCGCTCCCCCCGATACCAACCATCCCACATACTTCGATATATCAAGAGCAGGAGCACAGAAGAATGGAGGGCGCTGTGCCTTTACCGCAGCTTGCCGATCGTGCCGATCGTCTTGTAGTTATGCTTGATTCGGGCCACCTTCCTCACGGCAGCATCATCAACCCAAACTCCAGGTTCAGTTCTGATAAGGGCTCGCTCACTAGTCCCCAAAGGCTTCAGGGCGCTAACTCTGACAAATCTCCGCCCGACGGCAGTCATGTCCCACGGAAGTTCAAATTATTCCCCAAGCTAACAATCAACCGGAGTGGAAAGATCAAGCTTTTTATTGGGGCCTCCGTACTGGCCTTACTGGTTCTCATTGGAATCATTGTCGGTGTCGTAGCAGGCCGCAGACATGGGCAGTCAATGAGTTGCTCCGCCAACCGCACTGGGAACACATGTAGCCTTGGTGAGTACAGCGCACCTTGGCTTGAAAGTTAATCGGTTTACTGACCAACGTAGATTCGACGTGTGTCTGCACCTCATCGGCTGGTCAATGTAACCCCCTTGCCCAGAGTCTCGTCAGCCTGATTCCTATCGTTAACAAACAGTTCAATGCAAATTTTACTCTGGAAGCTGTCGCGGATGCGATGTCCACATCCGGAGTTTCCGCTCTCAAGAATGATTGCGCGGCGCAGGCCCGAGTGATTGACGTGTCTCCAGCACTTGATTCACAGAACATGCCTAACCGGACAGGGTGGGCCCAAGGTGCTTTGCTCTGGACTTTCGTCTTGGCTCAGAATACGTCCTCCGTGGGACAGCTACGCAATTTCATATTAAAAGCCCACTGGAAGAGTCTTACGGGAGATGGCCCTGCGACTGGCTTTTCGTCGGAGTTTTCGACGACACAGCTTGGTTATACATTTGACTTTGCAGCTCAGACCATTTCTGAACCTAGCGTTGAGTTCGTCACGGATGGACAACCATCAGATGCTCAACTCGAAGAGGTAGATTACACGGCTCACGCCGCGTTGGATAGAATGTATTCATTTGCTTCTGGTGCGTGTTTCGTCGAAGAATTAGTGCCTGGTAGTATGCTGATCCCAGAGCACGAGCAGCGTCATCCACTCTTCGAGCAACTGCTATGGCTAACTATTGGCAAAATGTCCTCCGACAAGATCCGAGCCAGTTACTCACATTTGTGTCCTTAATAATCTCGTCCCCCATTCTCCTACCATTTGACGCCAACGGGACGGCCGGCAATACCAAGATCTCATCATTGCTTACCAATTCCAGCAATGCACCGTTCCCCCCACCACTTGCATGCTACCCGGGTCTATCGCAGTCCCAGTTTCAGCTGATCACTAACTTCGAAACCTCTGTCTTTGGGTTGTCACCTCCGGCAGTGCAAACTAATCCCAATGTTTCGTGCTACCAAATCGCCTGTCTACGGTGTATTGAATGTTCTCAACCTACGGTTGCCCTTTCCAGACTCGGGAACCAGACCAAAACAGGCAGCCATCCTCTCGCGCGATGCATATTCCCGCGCAGTGGTCTATAAAGGAGAAGTTCTCAGTGGCTTAACCAACTCAAATACATCGTCTATTCCCACGACGGATCCTCGCCTGTTCGGTACGCTCCACCATATGAACCATGTTCTCTTGGACTTTTTCAAAGCTATACCTGATATCGGCGTTGCCACGCAACTTGTGGACTACCTGTTGTCCTCCCCGGTGACCCCACCCTCAAATGATACACTTTTGGGACAGTCATTGAACATCATACCTACATTAGAAGTGGCCGTCTTTGGGTCTGTGACACCTCCAGACGTCGCAGGTGTCGTGTCGTCGTTCACGACGCCGTCAGGCGATCTATTCTTTGGCACGAATCAATCACTGGCGGTGCGAGATTGGGCGATGGTAGCCACAGGAACGAGCGTTACATGGACTGAGTTTGCCAACTCGCCCTTGGTTGTTGACGACGATTCATTTACAGATAGCGCTTTCAACGCAGTATGGAACCCCGCATACCTATTTTTTCATTCTTCCTCGAACGCTTCAGTAAGCGTGACGAATATTACTACAGCATTCGCCGCTGTAAATAAGTTTACGAGTACGTGACCGGTACTATTTGAGCGTGGTTGTATTCGTTATCCATCTGCTCTGCTCTGTTGATATTGTTATGTATGTTATTGCTTAATTAGTATATTGGGTTGGGTTACTGTCGCCAATAACGGATGCTGGACAGGACACGTGTAGAACGATTCCGTGTGCTCTGCGAGTGAAGATCACAAGTGGAGTGTGTAACTGAGCTGCACGAGCTCAATTCCAACATAGGCTATACCAGGAGCTAGTACTCTACACTCAGAAACATGTACAGGGTCCTCCATCATGCTCCAATTCCGGGTTTAGGTACTGGCAAACTTGTACTCGGTGACTCAGACATAAGCTGCGGATGAATCCTTGAAAGAGAGTATTACACTGTAATACAGTA
The DNA here is from genome assembly GCA_022496225.1 of Russula aff. rugulosa BPL654. NCBI lineage: Eukaryota > Fungi > Basidiomycota > Agaricomycetes > Russulales > Russulaceae > Russula > Russula aff. rugulosa BPL654. The sequence continues at coordinate 905,216 of WTXE01000001.1, forward strand.
ACCGCGCCACAACCGTGACAAACCACAACTCAACCTCGTCGAAGGGTTTAGTCTGCTGGGAGTTCTCTGACACAAAGTATCCATTGGCACATGTTCTTTTGTATGCGTGTCTATTCTGATCTTTGTACAGGTTGCCATCATGACGTTTTATGTGAAAGGCTTTAAATTTGACCTGCAAAAGGTTGAAAACGTGGTGCGAGTCAAGGACACAAATGGCCCAGACTAGTTAACGCCGGTATCGGTGTCATCATAGGTCGACTTAATCGTTCCGCATACCTGAGCATCGAAGGGGTTTAGGAAACTCCGAGTCCTGATGGGGAGCGCCAGTTGGTATTCGTTATCGCTTTTGAGATTGGGGACGACAAGGATGCATTGAAAAAAAGGACTTGAGAGAAATTGATGAATCCATCGAAGTAGCCCTTTTCCCATGTTCTTGTGGGACCGGACGTTTGCGAGCTTTTGGGAATGGTGTGCGTTTGGAAGTTCGTTACTCGGATGGAATAACGTTAACGTCGTGAACACAAGCCCGATCAGGTCAATTCGTTCCAATGTTTCCTGTAGAACTAGTAGTAGTGGCCGCGGCTAGATTACAGCCGAAAGTCGCACTGTTTGTATACCTCTTAAGCAATGCATGCTAAGTTACCATTGGGAGCCAGCGTCGTGTAATTGCATTTTGCCTCATGACGCATGTGATTCTCCAATCACATACGACTTATGATTGGTTGTGAAACACACTATCACATTTTAAGCAGGGGCAGACAGAACGCAGAGCGGAGCGGAGTCCGGTCTGTGCAGTGGCATTCTTGCCAGATGGCCAGCACATCTTCTCAAGTTCAGATGATCATATTCGTGTGTGGAATGCCATCACGGGAGCTAGACACAATCAGAGTCAGGTGAAGATAGGCGTTCATTTCGGGTAATGAAGGTGTACACTATGGTCGTTGTTTTGGAAAATGAACGTGATTTTTTATGTGCTTATTTCGTCGGTTCGTCGGTTCTAGTACATGCATAACGAACGGAGGGAGTTTCGCAACCCGTTCAAGCGTATGCACTCCATACACCACGGATGAGCTCCGTCAGGCCTATAGATAATCAAGAACCGAAACGTTTAAATAATTAGAGGGCAGCGAAGGCAGCTTTATGTTCAACACGCACCGATATTATTCGTGTTGAGCTGGTACATGCCCACTGCGATGGCGATTGACGTCAAGCGCAACGTCCAGGTGAACACGGCCAGATCGGAATGGGGCATCGCAGTGGCTGAGTCACTGCCCAGTTCACAGTGCGGAGGTCCATCGACCGTAGGGGTGGCTGAGGGGCAGGTGAGAATAGGAATGAGATGGAGGTAAAGAGTAGGTAAAGGCGAAGACGACGAACCGTTGTTCGCCGCAGACAAACAACCGGAGAAAGTGGAAGGGCCGGCAAGGGCATACCGTGGAATGTCCACACGCGTCATATTCGTGTCAACAGGGAAGAGCTGTGTAAGTCGGGACGGATTGGCATTGATGTTGCTGTAGGTGGCCCGCCGTCCGGCTAGGTCATCACATGAGGTGAAGTGAAACAGGACGCTCGTCGGCCGCAGACAAATGAAACTGCTAGCCCTATTCAGGGAACGATCAGATCGGCGGGCGGGTGCGATCCAAGGGGGGGCACGGTAGTGAAGAGGTACATCTCATAGTCATGCCACGTGGTTTGAGAGATAGACATTGGCTTCGGGTGGTTGCTGTGGCGTGGGTAGATCTTCTCTGATCTTCTCAGAGGCCGTGGATTGCCACCGTGGATTTTGTATCAGCGGTTTATGTCTGATTTTCCAATTAACGGCTTGGAGAAGATGTTATTTGCCAGTGGGTGGCGAAGTACTACAGTACGTGTGGATTGGATTGAGAACGTGAACATGTCAGTGTCAGCAAAGGAGGAAAATAAAATTGCTTACTACAGTATTGCTTACTACAGTGACGTAGTCGAGGCTGAGTGAGCCGAGCGTTCAATTTCACCAAATTTCACCGTTTCACCGTCTGTCCCCGTCCTGCAGCGCGTCCTGCCTTCTTATCCCGATCTCTTCATAAGAATTCGATTTATCTCGACGCCGCCTGATCCCGTGTCCGCGACCAGTTCCGACGCTTAATATATGCCCAAGATTTCGAATGGAAAGCAGGACTCGGCCTCGGGCTCGGGCCCGATGGCCTCGGCCAGTCACCCCAACGTGTTGAGGAGAAATCAAGTGTGTCGGAGTGTTCTACTCTAGTTATACTCACGTCACATGTATTATTCCCCAAGGCCTGTCACCAATGTCGCAGACGCAAACTGGTACGTCCTCCTGCTTTCTACCACGTAACGTGTCGATCCTCATAAATAAAAACAGAAATGGTAATCGGATTGTCTTGATCGTGACAATTTCAAGCTTGTAACTTACTTTGCCAACTCAGTGACGCGCAGAGACCCTGCTCGACTTGTGTCAGATCTCATGCCCATGCTCTCTCCCATGCTCCAGCTGGTGTTGACATTCCAGAGCGCCCCGAATGCACCTTTGATGACGGTATATTTTCTGTCGCTTCATTGCCAGTTTGTGGCCCAGTATCTTATGCCTTGTGAATAGTACCTAGCACAGCTGGTGCACAAGAAGTTCCTAAAAATCGATATGAGAAGCTGGAAAACCGAATTAGTTCGTACTTGACGTCGTTGATGCAATGCACGACATCTTATCTGTTATTTTTTGTTCAGATGAACTCGAAGCAATGCTCAAGGACCAAAGCTCGTCGGCTCCTAACAAGTCCTCCCCACCGAGTCTTTCGCCCGCTTCGGCGCAATCCCAACCATCATCTCTTTCAAATTATGCTGGCCTCACAAACACCACTATATCCACACCATCTTCAATCCTCCACACTCCCGACTTTGGACTCCAACAAGACTACCAACCATCTCCACTCACTTTCACCGGAATTACACCGCCTCTTAAAAGCTTCATCTCACCAGTCGATAACCATCCGGAAGAGATGAGGGTTCCCACTCCTGATCCTATCATCTCGGAAATTCAAGGTGATGCTACTTCGTTTCTCTCCCAAGATTTTGGTTACGATGTCATATGGTCTGCCTGGCCGCGGGATCTCCCTTCACCGAGCCTCGTCCGCCATCTGTAAGTCGATATTTGACCGACCACTTCGTGATTTCAATTTGAGCACTTCAATACAGCGTCGACACATTTTTCGCCTTTCACCCACACGCGACCAGGCTACTCCACGTATCTACTTTTTTGACCACGCTGGACTTACCCCCAAACCATCCTAAGTTCCCTTCCCCCTGCCTCTTACACGCGATTTGTGCAGTTGGAAGTCTTTATACGATGGCCGTTCCTCCGACGCCAGTGCGAGATAAGGACGTGGGGGCTTGTATGTCTAAAGATAACCAACTTAACAACAGATTCCCTGATCACAGCCCCTTACAGATGACGTATTCGGTAGCCGTCACCGGCAGAAGGATTATGTCGACTCTTTCGCTGAAAAGCATGTGAAACTAGCCAAGCAAACTAGCGAAGAGCAACTGTGGGCAGGGAGAAAGCTTCTTGAAGGCGTGCAAGGTTAGCATCCCATCTTGTCTTCTATTGCAAGGCGACGAAGGGTTACCCTCGGATCCCAGCTCTATTGGTTGTCACGTGGTGGCATTGGTGTCACGCGAGGTACGTCCGCCGCTCCTTTCAAACCCTTCCTTGCCCTTGTAACGCGAGAATTAGATGGGTTGAGGTAATAATTTCCTACGTCGGCACACGATCAACTGAGACGGTTAATTAGGCTTTCATGACCATAGCCGAGGCGATACGGGCGGGAATGCCTCTAGGGCTCAATGTCGAGTCGCCGTTCTGTCCTCTCTCGGACTCCATCAGAACACCTTCTCTTATCCCGCCACCGGAAAACGTCGTCGAGGAAGAAGTCCGCAGAAACACCTTTTGGTTGTTGTACGCCATGGAACGGATGGGCGGTTGCAGTAATGGTTGGGGACAGAGCCTGGACGACCTGGATGTTTCGCAATTACTCCCCATGAGTGGCTTCAATTTCGAACTGGGGGTATGCATGATGTTGCTGTGTTGGCTGTGTAATTCTATGCTTAACGAAAGACTATAGGCTTCGTGGACTGGTAGCGAGCGGCAACATGCTTTAGGAAAAGATATCCTTCTTCTCCATCCTGGAGATCAAGTGGACTCATTCAGTTTGTATATCAAAGGGGCTATGTTATTATCGCGCGTCAAGGCCTTTAACCTTCGTTTCCGCGCCAAGCGTTTCATGGGCGACCCTGCATATATATATTCTCCAACGTATGCGGAAGTTTGGGAGAAGGAGAGTGATGAGGCCCAAGATGTGACTGCTGATCCACGACGAACTCCCCGCTTCATCGAGATCGACCATGTCGCGTCGATGTTCAGGCAAAGCTTCCCGTTGCATCTGCGGAATCCAATCCGCGACGGTCGAATGGACTCGCATCTGTATTCCGCTTCCCTTATTCCCCATCTGTACGTGATCTGTTTTTCCTCCTCCTACTATTTTGTTTATTCATGTATATTCATAGCGCCATCATCCTATTGCACGATCCTTACGCTCATATCTACAGTCCTGGTTGTGTGTCTGCGTTCAAAATCTTGGAAGCATCCCGAAATATCCTGGAGTTGATCTATGCTGTGTGTTCCACAAGCTTCGACGTTTCTTTAGTTGATTTCTTTTGCGCGGTGCGATATCTTGCCTTGCAGAACTTCCGGTCTTATCGCTGACATAAATTTATTTCGACAGTTCGCTTGGTTCATGGCCGGCCGAGTGCTGGGGCGCTTTTGGCAAGCCGCACTGGATGCGAATTCGGCAGAACAGGTTCTGACTCTGCGCGCTGAGGTTGAATACATAATGTATGTGAGGTTACTTCTCGAAACTGGCTTGGCACCTTATAGACACGTCTCTAGGGTTGCTCTTACTAAACTTGGGGAGCGTGTCCCACTTGCTAGTCAGTCATTTCTTTGACTTGATGTTTCCCCGCATTTTGACCTCCCTGATCCCAGATCGATATAACATGATGCTGCACGAGTTGACCGCCAAGGTCAACGGCATGGATTCGATTTGTTCGTGAAGCTGCACACGGAATAGCCCCGGCAGCTTTTTTTTTACTTATCTGTCCATGGTTCATTTAGTTGCGTCGTGAGGGGGTAGTTTATCTGATAACCTTTGTACTTTGTTGTATGTACTCTCGGTACAGTTTGTATACTTGGAAGTTGCATTTCGGATGAGCGTGTCGGTAGTGTGTCAGGGGGCCATCCCGCGCTTTTACTTTGGCGCTTGATTTGTGTCGCGGAGATTCATGCAGTCGACAGTTCGTGACCATGAGGCGGCTTCTGCTTCTCTAAATGTCTGTCAATTCGGCTACTGAGTGCGACATTGACCTCCGAACTAGTGACGATTCAAACGCGAGCCGGCGTCCGATCCTCAGCTACCTCGGTCCAGCTGGTACATATTCGCATCAGGTCTAAACCCAACCCCGAAGTTCAAAGGTTGCGTACTCAAGCCATCTCTTACACAGGCTGCACGCGATAGATTTGCTGAAACGGTGCATTACCATTCCCAAGATACCATCTCAGGTCTGTACAGTTTACAACTTTGGCAAAGAAAGAAACGTGTGTTTTATCCGGAATTTGCACAAATATTGAGGGCGGCTATTATTTTACGAACAGACGCGTTTCATGGTGTTGTCGGTCCTTCGGGGGACGTCTTGACCACCCTGGCACTGTTGCCGCAAGAGAACAGCATATTCGGGATCGTTACGGAAACTTATGATTTACTGCGGTCTTCCGAGCTCGGGGAAAACAAATGGATCCGAGGCGCCGTGACGCTGTCGGTCCAACATTGTCTCATCGTCCGACGCGGAAAGACGATGCGAGATATTAAAAAGTCCTTAGTCATGAGCAGGTTCGCAATTTTTTGGGTTTGTCACCGAGGTGGTTCGACTGAATCTGACCCCCTTGGATCGTCGCGACTGGTAGGCATTGGGACAGTGTCGACGATTCCTTGCTACGTACGTGCCCGCGGCACAGCTGGTTAAAGTCCCTTCGACGGCTGCAGCCGCAGAAGCCGTCTCGACGCGAGCGGATGATGACGATTCAGCCGACAGCGCAGCGATTTGCTCCAAGATCTGCCTGCAGCTCTTCGATAATTTAGAGATGTTACAGGAGGGTATTCAGGACAGCCACGGTGAGTTTCAAGCCCGTTGGGAATTGAAAATTTGATCTTTTTTTTGCGGAAAGATAACTTCACTCGGTTTTACATCCTCACGAACCACCCGTCATCACCCTTGCCAAATACACCGTCTAATGGGTACGGAGAATGTAATGCCCTGATTCGTTTGGAGGTGGCGCTGCAAAAGGCGGAGTCCGCGCCACAAGCACAAGAAACACGCATCGTCGTGACTGTCTCAGACTTGCTGGCTGCGCTCCGTTTACCCGCGTTGCGCGTGGATCGACGACCATCAATATCCGTACCACGCGAACAGTTTGGAGATGTGTACCTTGTGGAAGTGATGGATGACGAACGACGACGGTTGGATGGCTTTCAGCCATCATCACCGTCATCGTGGAAGGAAAGGATACTCGGCGCCATCACACGCGTGGTCGAGAGTGGAGGACGTGCGACATTATTGGGAACTTGGTGACCGTTCTCGTCGAATAACGACGTCCCCACGTTATTTCAATAGTTTCTGTTCCTGTCACACGTCTACGTACTGTATCCTCTGATCTGACCACTCGATGGCAGCAACCATCAGTTCAATCGTCAGTACGCGTCAGTTCAGAACCGAAAGATCCCAAAGTAATGACTGGACTGGAATACACTAGATCAACATATGGGAATCGGATCAGCCTGACTCGTAGTGACTCAATCGCGCGTGAGATTTTGAGCCTTGGCTGACTCAGCCACTCAAAGTCTTAACTTAGTCGCGCTCTGACCTGAGCTTCACCTCTCGCGTTTTAAAACATGACCAACCCGTTGGTGGGACCGTCTGCACTGAGAGACCTCATTAACCCTCAATTTCACCAAAATAATTTCCCTGAAGAGCTTTATATTAAGAGTGAACTTGGCATAAGGCTCGATAAAGGCACGGTTGATCACTCTAGCTTTCTAACCATTGCTGACTCTTCGTTCTCATAGATGATCAGATATGTCGTCTGAACCTGACACCCGCTGGGTGTCCGCTCGGCCCTCTTCACTGTCCCCTACGCCATACAACGCCATCTTCATTAAACTTCCAACCGCCGAAGCAACTACCGACTCATCCTCGAGACAGGGAGCGACTTGCCACCGTATGTAAGCACTGGCTCAGAGGCCTTTGTAAGAAAGGGGACGCGTGTGAGTTTCTCCACGAGTACAACCTCAGACGCATGCCGGAGTGCTGGTGGTTCGCCAAGTATGGATATTGCTCTGCTGGTGACGAGTGCTTGTACGCCCACCCAAAAGAGAGGAAGGTCGAGTGCCCTGACTATAAGCGGGGATTTTGCAAGCTCGGTGCGTTTCTTTTTCCTCGCATATTGGTTTAGTGCTGACGTCCTGAAGGCCCCATATGTCCTCGTAAACACGTTCGACGAGTCGCATGTCAGCTGTACCTGTCCGGATACTGTCCTCGAGGTGCCGATTGTCCTAAGGGCCAGTAAGTGAAAGCTACGTTCCCTAAGATAGTAGTGATGTATGTTCTGACACGCATGGTCTGTAGCCCGAAGCCGTCACTTCCTCCCCCGAAGGCTTATGATCCGCCTGAGCCACCATCACAGCGAGAACTTGGCCCCCCGCCCCCGGGTTATGGACGATATGCCGACTTTGACCGAGGCGCCGCTGGTGGGGGTCCATCCCATGGCCCCGGACAACCAGGTCCACGCCGAAATCTTGATGAGGTGCTTTGTTTCAAGGTACGTCGTGCTATGTACGTCATTAGGTACTAGGCTTAAGATGGCATCGATTTAGTGTGGAGAGAAAGGACACTATGCCAATCATTGCAGGAATCGAAACGTTCCGGGAAACCGGGGAGGGACAGAGAGAAGACGGTTCAATGGCGACGATTATTAGCGCACAGTAGCCAGATCTTTATTTGTATTTTACAGTAGACAGGTGTCAATAGTCTTCCGACTCCATTTAGGGAAACCAGCTTGCGGGCCGTCGTGGCGTACTTCGCCTCTTTCTCTCAACCATGGCCTGGCAAAAGACGTTCACTCTTGCAAAACGTGGCAAAGGATGCCATCTTGTTACCGAAGAAGTCTTATCGCACATCGAATCCGGCTTGAACGGTGTTCAGGTTTGACCTTGCGCACATCAGATCGAGCGGGGACTAATTGGCTATCTCGGACTAGTTCGGAATGCTATTCCTATTCATGTTAGTTCTAATCGCTATTGGAAAGCTGCACGTTGAAAATGAACTGAAATAACTCCACAGACAGCATACATCCGCTGCTCTGACAGTTAACGAGAACTACGACACAGGTAACGTACATAACCCCGCGCGGTCTTCTCCGACTCGGAGATGATGCCTCACGTCTGCAATGCGATTGACGATTGATTGATCGCCTTGCGCGTCATTACGTCCAAATTAGACGTCCGTAGAGGTATGAGCGCGTTTGGCAGGTCGCATCAGAACATGTTCAATCTGCTGATCATACTCATTAAGACATGGATATGGCTTTGGATACCATCGTTCCTGAGACACTAAACTGGCGACACACTGATGAGGGCCCCGAGTGAGCTATCCCATTTCTATAGTAGGTCCCCTAATCGCCCACTCACAGTTGATCGCACTGCCTCCAGTGATTCGTATGTTCTTCTTCCGCGTTGTTCCGACAAGAGAGATTAATGATAATATTGCGCCAACGTTCGTTTGATAGGGTTTCGCACACCAAGAGTTCGCTCGTCGGGAGTTCTATATCGATACCGATAACGGGGGGTCGTTTGAACCTTGGAACGTGGCAAGGTGTGACTGATTGGGTATTTTTGAACATGTGTTAAGGCTGGGCTGATCTTATGGCCTCACAGGTATCTACTTGACCGAGTTCAGACACATGCCTCACTCACGCAGGGTCGTGGCTACTATACTGTTCGTTAGCTCAATCTACCCGAAGGACAACGCTAATCAGTGATCAATCAGCTCTTGAATCAAGTCTGTGATCCCAAATATCCGACCACGGAATAGTATGTTCTAAATACGGAAGCGGAACTAAAGGGTAATTGTTTTGATGTTCGCCAAGTAGTCCTGATAACATATCTTCGATAGCAGTCGCAGTGAATGTAGATAGCCCATTACATTGAGAGCGGCGTTACATATATATAAATGCATATGAATATGATACAGGGTGAGAACTATAAACAGAGGCAAAGAAGCAGACCCACTTCGTCATATCGTCATATCATAACCACACGAAGCGATCAAACTGGAGTATTCCCTCATCATACGAAGATATTCCAACCGCGTAAATACCTCGGATCCTTGCCTCCGTTCCTATTCTGGCCGAGGAATGGGTTCAACGCTTTGTAACGGAGACAAAGATCTGAACAGCTCGGGCAATGGGGCGAGGAAGACTGATGTTTCCAGCACCACCTCTCCCTGACGATTGCTATGAAAGTGCACGTGAGCTGCCCATGCCACATAGCACAAATCGAACATTGTATGAACTTACCGGCTGGTGAGGCCGCCAGGCATCGCGGGCGCGTAAATATTGTTGTTCGAGGTGAGTGATATCTGGTAGGGGAGGCGACTTGGAGTCAGCCTCTTTCCGTTCGCGGCAGTTCCCTGCGCCCCCTCGACCAAAGGAGGCTGCCTATGTGTATGTTTTAGGGGGAATCTTGACAAGGAGGTAAATAATAATACTCGCCTTATGCAGAGATTTAGAACGAGGTTTCGTATTTCCGGTGCGCGGAAGGGATGCCAAACGTAATTTTCGGAAGGACATGAGAGAAGAGTTATCGATACTGTCACTGGTGGAACTAGATGTGCGTTCACGCGGGGTGATGGTTGTGTGGATGTTCCCAGCGCCACCACGACCTGACAATCTCTATGAGGTTATATCGTGAGTAACCAAGGATGACCGGAAATACAGGATATTTACGGTTGGAGGGCGCCAAGGTGTAAAACTGCGATGCTGATCTAAATTGACAACAATTGTTGTCAGGTATAGTCCAAACTTGGCGACAATGGAGGAGAATATGTGGTGTGCGAAAGAAAAAGCAACCCTTGCCCCGGGAGGGGAGGGGGCGAGGGAGGGGGGGCGGTAACAAGAGACCAGGGTAATGATCTCAAGCGGAGGTCAAGACGGGGTCTTGACCTTGCCCAGTTACATTTCAACTGCAATAACTAGTATGCACCTTCGAGTCGGAGGCTCATTGAGGAGCCAGAAAGAGAGTCTTGGGACATTTTTTGAGTGGCAACGGGGAGAGAGAGAGAGAGAGACTTGGGTGGCGAGGTAGCTTGACACTCACTATTTATGTTGCGATGTGAGGATGATGGGAAACGATAACCCCGGTTGGGGGATAAGACCGAAATTCTAGGGCTCTAGTGGTTATCGTCTACTCGGGAGGTCGGGACCACTATCAAAGAGTTGCACGCTGGCGCATGCTTATGGCAGTTCTGAGAACAGAACACGGAGTGGGCGGATAGTGCCATTTACAACTAGGTTGTCCAGGCTTGACCTGTTGACATCTTAAGGCTAGCCACGTTCCCGGGATTGGCAGCGGGGGAACGCGGAAGTGGAAGCGGCCCGGTTACAACGTAACGTGATGCTTGACAACAACATGCTAAGTCACGCAAGAGACTGAGCGGAGGCGGCGCTAGCGCTAAGTTGCCTCCGTATCTATTTGTCTGCCGGAGCAAGAGCAACGACTCTCCTTTTTCCTCCCCAACACAATGCCCAAGAGTACCCAAACCACAAGTTCTGCGTCCAGACATTCTTTGCGCAGGAATCAGGTGCAGTTGTTCACCCCCTGCTTGTCTCGCTTATTCACCCCTTGTTTAGGCCTGTCTCACTTGTCGGAAACGAAAACTGGTAGAGTATCGATATTATTTCTCTCCAACTCGCACTCCTCAGATCGCATCCTTTAGAGGTGTGATGCCGCACGTCCGCACTGTGCAACATGCGTCAAGTACGTACTCTGGCCCCCCTCCGTCTTGCGCCCAATTTAACACTTCGGCAGACAATGGCATGCTCAGATCAGCGTGCCGCCTCCACCAGGATACGCGTGGGTTCTTTGGGCGTCTTTTGATACATCTATCTCACATCGCTTTCTCCCGTAGACACCCCACTGAACCTCAATGCTCATATGATCCCGTGGAGGGTCTACCGCTCGCAGCCGATGCCGATCCTATAGACAAGATCAGAGAACTCGAGGAACAAGTTGGTGTGTCTATTTATTATTGTCCATGTTCGACTGTTCATTTCCGTTTAGCTACACTCACGAGGAGACTGAAATCACAGAGGGGAAGCGTATCTCCCTCCCGTTCTGTATCTCCCAATCATCTTCGCCCTCCCATTCACCACATCAACCATTCTCCCTCATCAGCCACCATTACCCTCTCCCCCGAATTCGAACCCAGTGGTATAGCCACCACACCCAACGCATGGGCTGATGGCCCATTGGATCCGAATGCTGTGCCCTCGAGTAAATCGATAACCCAGATGGGTAGCCCCCGGGTCATCTCTCCGCGACCTCCTCATTCAGACGCCTTGTCTGGCCTCATTCACTCAGGATGGAACCCCGACCTGCCCGAGCCTGCTGTGCTTGACCATTAGTTCGTCCACGTTTGACTTGGTTTCATTTACTTTGAAACTGATCTTTTCGCAGCATAGACGTCTTTTTCAAATGCGACCCCTGTGGGTCTCGGATTTTTCACAGGCCCGATTTTTTAACTTCCATGAGGCTCCCACCCAAAAACCCCGGTTTTCCGCATAGTGCCATTCTACACGCCATTGTCAGTACACCCGCCGATCTTCTCGGTGTTTACCGTTTCTCTAACCTTTTATGGGTAGTGTGCCTCGGCGTCTCGCTGGGTCTCTAAGAACATAATTACTCTCCCAGATGGCACTCGAAGGGATCGATTTGCTGAGTTCCATGCCAGCAAGACCCGTTCTTACATAGACAGAACCATGGCCAGTGGAGAGGACATTTTCGCCGTGATGCAAGCCTGCGTCTTACTATCCTGGTACTTCTATTCCGAAGGCCGGTGGGTCGAGATCTGGGTGTTCGCAGGCTTCCAGACGCGAACTGCTATACCCCTTCGCTTAAATTATCCGGGGACGTTTGCAAGACATAGCGTCGGATCACCCGGCGCTTACCTTGCACCGCCCAAAGATGTGCTCGATTTGGAACTCCGGCGCCGTACTTGGTGGATGGCAGTGCTCTTCGATCGCATTGTGTCCGTCGGGGGATGGGTCCACGGCATTGATGAGCGTGACATCGGGACAGAACTCCCCCTTCGCACGCAAGACTTTGAAACTAACGTGCGTGAACGGGTTCCGACCATCGAGGAGCACCTACCTGATCTCATTTGCAGCAAGCCATTGTAGACAATCCCCAGAGTCTGTTCACCCCAGACGTCTTCACCATTCATCCAGAAGAGTACACTGATTCGTTTCTACTGCTTATCAAGGCCATGATGGTGTTCGGTAAAGTTACCGACTTTAGTGTTCGAACCAACCTCCGAGCCTCGGCACCACTGTCCAGGGTCCAGAACCCATTCGCTACACCCGGGTTTGAGGAACTGGATCGACTCGTATCCTCGGAATTTATCGCCAGTCTCCCGCCGCGCTTTAAAAATGGTCTCAGCGAGTTGGAAAGCATGTACGGTGGCGGAGGGCTTGACACCGATCTTTACCTGGTTCATCTTATTCCTCATGCGTACGTGACATAAACCGTATACGGTCAATATCCTCACACCTTTTGTAGTGCGACAATTACACTGCACAACCCCTACATAGATATCTTGGATCGGCAAAGCGTATCCACATTGCGCTGTGTCGAGGCATCTCGTGCTATCCTTGCACAACATTACACACTTGCATCTTCATCGTTCGATATCACCCGGCTTCATCCTTTTGTCACGGTACGAACATTATTACGCAGGCAACTGAGGCCGCGTGCTAACACGATTGTCCAGATCTGTTGGTATCTAGCCGCTGTTGTCCAGGTCCAGCTGTGCAAGTACTTTATCGAAACCGGTGATACTGATCGAGAGTACGGTGTATGGGGTGTGATTAACGTTTTACGGTAAAGTCCTATCATCACGTTTCACTGTATTCTGACTTTGATTTCCCCAAGATTTGCGATGACTGACTACGGCAAACGTTCCCCCATCGGAAGTACGCTGTCCGCTTTTCATTGGTTCATTAATACTTTACTAAGCGGCACGTCCAGCTCGTCAAGAAAAATTACTGCAAGGACTGATGACTGAAATTGTCCGTATGACCACCCAGCAGCAACCCCTCGAGGTTGGTATACCGCTTTATCCCTTCTCCCATGCAGGCGTGTGGTCCAAACGCGCGCCAGGCAGCGAGGAAGATACGGGTCATGTGCATCTGGCTCCGCTCCCATTGAGCCCGTCATTTGAGGAAATGGTTGACCCATCCCGTGGCTCCCCCGCACATTCAACCACTTCACCTCCAACCACCGATGGGCTGGGATGGGTCTCACGCTAGCAACTGTGTCCCAATCTTTGTCGAACAGGCGCATGTGCGCTATAGGCCAGGTTCTCGGACTATTTACCCCAGGATTTCTGTGTAATACTCAGCGGAACAAAATTTTGTCCCTTGTGGTATAGTTATTTTCACTGGTTTGCTTGTATGCTGTCGTAGTTTCTTATTGTAGAGGTGTAACAAGCGATTCTGATGGTGTACATTGTGGCATTACTGTACATCTTTGTTGCGGATAAACCTCGGTTAACCCCACCAAGTTCTCATATATGGTCGATTCCAACCGAACATAACGAACAAAGGAAGATATGTAGTAAGCAGGGCCTCGGAAACTAAGCTCAGGATCAAAAGTTGCTGGCGTGTCAAAATTGTAGTGATCTTTTGGGAACATGACGTGGGGCATTCCGACATCTCTAGCGCAATGGGGGTGGTCATGTAACATGTAATGCTAATACGCGTCATAATATCAAATGTGGGTGTGCTATCCTCTCGTCACTTTCTGTCGCTCAGCTTCAAGCATGGCATCGAATCTTTGTTGCTCGGCCAGTCGGTCATCGACAGGATCTTGTGAACTCCTAGCCTGGTCACTTCCTGTGTTCTCAGATTTTGGTCGGCCTGCGTTTTGTCGCAGTTCATCCCAGGAAGATCGTGTCGCCATGCTGCGTGCATGTTCAGCTCGGATCTCGTCCCAACGACTCCTGCGTTGGGAGGGTTGTGAAGTGCCTAAGGAACACATAATGTGATAAGTGTCTGTAGAGGTGTATGGGACGGGTTACTATACTGGGGTTGGGACTCAAGGAAGCCCTGTTGACGTCAACGGTAGTTTCATCCCATGGTCCTCTAGAGGTGACGGCACCATCAGCCATTTCTTGGTTCTCATTGTCTGAACTGGGGTATAAGTGCGCAGGGTCGGCGTGCTGGCCCGCGGGCTTTTCGCCAAGCCTAGACTGGATATTATCTATAGCTTGAAAGAACGCAGGCCGGTTGTCAAGATCACGAAAGAAATCGGAGTGCGCGTTGGCGCGCACGACCGTGCCGCCGATGACGCCGCCCGCAGAAGCGACTGCAGAAAGGGAGGCGATGCGATTGATGGGAATCGGTATCCTACGGATCATCTGGCTATAGACGATGATAGACAGGGTGCCAATGATGCCGCCGGCAATCTGGGAAAGGGGAGGTGAGATGGGATATACGAGTTTTGGGCAGGTAACATGACAAAGCTTAACGGACAGAGTAATAACGCTGTGGGCCGGGAAAGAAATCTACAGCGGCATCAAAGTCGTGTTGTGTTATGAGGCCGTCATGTAGTCAGGACGGAGAAGTTGTTCGGTTTGAGCGCGTGTGTTGAAGTTTGACTCGAACCAAGTGAGCGGGATTGGCACACGCGGTGGGTCAGGACGAGCCATCAGGAAAGCAAGAGCGCCTTTTTTTTTTCCTTTTCTCACCGGACATTCCTTATGAACGCACTACAAGTGCATCAATCCAACAAGGCCCTCCCTCCCCCTCTTAAAGACAGTCTTCCCCCAACTCCTCCTCAGGATCACCCACTTTCATTTTCCCCGCCACCCCATCTCCCACCAAAGTCCTATGAGCCTTCATCGTTTTCTAACGGCCTTCGCCCTCCCCCCGCACCCATCCACGTTCCTCCTCCAGACGATTTTTTAGACCAAGGTAAAGCTCTGCGCTCTTTCTCTACCGCCGCTCCTCATCATGCTTGCTTCACATTAGACCCCAACGCCGGCTCAGGCACTCCCACCAGCCCCGCCAGCTCCGATATACGTGCTAAGCGAACAAACCCATTGGTGGATCTTATAGATACGGAAAAACTTTATGTGGACCAACTAACAGGAATCATTCGCGTGGGTTATCCCTCCCGCCCTTATGGGGGCCGTCTCTCGTGCCAGTGCTCATTGTTGATACAGAAAGTTGCTGCGGCGTGGTCGCGCTCGAATCTCCCTCCCCATGACCTAGACCTCATGTTCAGAAGTATAGAGAGCGTGTACAAAGCAGATCGCTCCTTACTTTCCGTCCGTGCTTTCGATCTCACCCATACATTTTTCCGCCGAGCTGATACTGTCAATCCAGCGTTTAAGAGAAATTGGCACAAACCCCTCCTCACCAAAGGCGCTCGGTGATCTTCTTATGCGATGGGTGCGTCCGGATGTAGAACGGCGCTTCAAATTTTATATCCTCATTCTATTCGACAGATCAACGAACTAGATGGACCATATACGACATATTGCGAGCGATATTGCACGGGCTTCGATGCATGGGAACCCGTGCGCAACAACACTCGTCTCCCCGAGGTGCTTGCAACCTTTTCAGCAAACCTGCCGCCTCCAACTGCTTCGTCTGCCGATCCAAATTCGCAAATCTGGACCCTGGACGAGCTGTTCCTTCTCCCAATGGGACGTTTGAAGTACTTCAAAAGGCTGTATGGGCGCTTATTGAAGGGAACGCAACCAGGTCGAAGCGACCACAAGCTCCTAGCTGAAGCCGCCGAAAAACTTGAAAAGCTACTTGCCATCCTGGATGCGCGTGCTATGGTCCTGGCTGGATCATCATCACCAACAGACCCGGTGGCAGAGGACGAAGTCGTGCTTGATCTCCGCAGCCCAACAGAGATATCAAAAGTCCGGGAACTTCCTCCCATTGAGACTACGACAGGGAGCGAGACAAGTTCTGCCCGGGGATCTAGCCTCTCTAGCGCGTGCGTTCCAATCTACATGATGATGGGGTCTTGTTTACATTTTTCTCAGTGCCAGGTCCTCCAATGACACTAGTTTGTCTTCTATAGAACGAGGGCCAATAGGTGAATTATTGATTCCTCTACCTGATCTCGAGGCCCGTATGGCCGTGGAAAATTGCCTGGATATTTTTACAATGAAGCCTAGGGTAAATTGCTAATCTAGTCTCGTCTTCCAGCTCCGTGCTGACCTTTAGAGCAGCCAGTTCGCCTTCAGATTCTTCCTCCCTCATTACCCTACGCAAGGTCTTGAGAATTGGTGTAGATGTGGCTGTTCGCTTCGTCCCGCGGGCAACAGGTGTTGAAGTTAACCACCTCGGTGGCCGAGTTTTTATCCTTTCAGATCTTTTTCTTCTATGCGAGAAAATGACACCTGAGGAGAAGAGCATAGAAACCCCTGGTGCGGATATGTGGCTACTTTACCCTCCTTTGGCCGGGAAGCATCTCAAAGTGGCGAAAGTAGAAAACGAAGGTTGGATTCGCCCATAATATCTGGATACCGATGACTAACTATATGGGATGTAGACCGTGCGTTGCAAGTGACCATTCTGAGAAAAGAAAAAATAGTTCTGACTTTCGCATCACCGGCTGTGCGAGAAAGGGTGCTCTCTGAACTTCATGAGTGTATCGAATTTGCCAGCGCTGGTAAGTGTCTGTCCCGGTGTCCTTCTCCGAGTTGAACTCATTTCTATGAAACCAGTTCATGCTTCTTCTAAGCATCCGGTTCCCCCCATGCCAACGCTAAATGGGATTCCCAGACCACAACTATCTCCCAATGACGGCCTGCCGTCTTCTCAAACGGCTCCGGATCTACGCCAATCAAATGTTCCATCTATGAGTAGTCGTAGCTCTTCGCCGCACCGTGTTTCTTCCCCAGTTAGCCCTTCACTATCTCGTCCCGACTCTGGATTTTCTTCAAGGAACAGCCGTGACGCCCCTGGCTCCATGTCGCTCACCAGTAGCATGTCGAATCTTGTTCACTCTCTTGAAGCACAGATTCAACAAGGTGGTAGCTGGACACAGCCAGAACCCCATCCCCATCCAACCCCATCCTATCCAGCTCGCCAACCATCTCTGTCTGAAGGCTTGGACAACAACGTTGGGCAACCCCGGTTTGTGGGTGGTGCTCCTCTTGGTCCTGGGCCCGCTTCCCAGCCTCCCCCACCTCAACCCGTTGCGCCAGTTCCCAGAGGTCCTGCGCCCGGCCAAGTGATTAGTCCTGGGCAATTCTTTCCTCCTCAACGGGCCGCCAGTGCGGGCCCTATTGCCAGACACGGGCCTTTGGGTCTTGCCCACGCCCAGCAACCGATGCCCGGTATGGACCCGGCTAGTGCCCAAAGGTTCCCTACACATTTACCTCCAAACCCCGTAAATGGCCAATTTGCGCCCCCCAATGTTCCTTATGGTGTTCCGCCTGGTCGCGAGCCTTCAGACCCCTCCTTCCCAGGTGGGCTTCGTAAGAGTCCATCCGCCTCACGCCTCAATTCGCTGCCCGAGCCAGGGAATGCCCATCCATTCGAGAGAGCACCACATCCAAGAATGGCAAGCAGCCCTAATCTGCTGTTGCCACGCACAAATTCCTCTGGATCGATGGGCGAGCCGCCACATCGCCTCCTTCCTCCGTCCGCTCAGTTCCGTGCACCGTCGATGGTCGTCGGAACAATTGACGATGCGAGCCCACCTACGTCGCCAACTGCAAAAACGCCACCCAAGACTGGGCCGGTCACGTCTACCATCTCTGCGCAGATGAAGTGCAAGGTATTTTTGAAGCAAGGCCACGCACAGTGGAAGTCGCTCGGGTCCGCCAAGTTAAAGCTATACCTCGAGCAACCGACGAACGTGAAACAGTTGGTGGTTGAGGCGGAGGATAGGAACAAGTCCGTGTTGATCTCAACGATCGTGCTCACGGATGGCGTCGAGCGTGTTGCGAAGACGGGCGTTGCGGTTGAACTGAGTGACAAAGGTGCGCGCACCGGAATCATCTACATGATTCAACTACGCAACGAACAGGCCGCTGTTGGACTATACGAGAGTCTCCTGGCAGGTTCAGATAGGACGCGGTAATCATGACATCCGGACGCTTTGCTTTTCTACTACACATAGTATATATCAAGGTCGCGCCTTTCCGTGCACACCCTCTTTACGTCGGTCCGCTGGTTACTTCTTGTCTTTTTGATACCCGGTTAGGTTTTTGCATGCACTAAGGGACCAATTTAGAATAATACGCAGTGGTGTTCATTTGGTAATAACATCTTGAAGAACGCCATTTAATTGAACTTCGAGGTTGAATGCAGGCGCACGGCAGAATGACAGAATTTGGTATGCCATAATAAGGCACATGTCACCTCAATAGGACTGGCCCAAGGACGGGCGGCGGGAACGGGAACAGAAGCACTCTAAAGCCGTTTGCATGAATGAAAAATAGGCGTACATATTTGTCTTGGTACCACTGACTCACCAGCATTACAGGGAAATACTAGTAAAGGACTTATACTATGTGTCTAGTAAGAATTGTGGTCCATCATGGCGTGCCCGGCCTCCCCAATTCCTTCTATGACACAACAATTTCAGAGAGTCTCAGATTGAATTCCTATCCACCCCCAGCTCGCGATCCTCTCATTGAGGCGCTCGCACATCTTGTCATCCTGAACAAACTTGGCCAAATATGGACTCTAAGGTGCATAGTACCTATAAAATGTAATTGGATACATTCTGTCTTCCCATTCTTCGTCATCGTCGTCATCGTCGTCATCATCATTTGAGTAGAGAATTAAAGCGGGTTTGTTTGCGCTCTGAGAGGCGCGCAAAAGCTTGTTTGACAGCATCAGTTGCATAAAGCGCTTGCAAGACAGAGCTCCCGTCAGCTCCGAAGGCCGTTCCGTCATAGCCACTGGCGCCACTGCCAGGAACTGTGTCTTTCCCTAATGATAACATGTTGGGGACCCTAGGTGTAGCACTGCCACCTCCTGGAGGGGACAGAGGCATAGTACCACTAGTACTATCGGGGAGGAAGGGCGGGGGGAGACCACCATACGCTTCCAGGCGCTTAAGTTCATCCCTGCTTAGTTTCACTGGTGGTTCGTAACACTCGAACTGTGTCAGAAATGTTGGTGAGCAATACCTGGCCTCCAGGAGAATTCAAAATATACTTTTGTTGTGCACTTTAACATTGTCAACATGGGGACAACTTGTATCCAGCTAGGTTCACGATCCTTCCACCTACCCATTTCAATAGGATCACCAAGAGGGTCACCGAACTCTGCCGGGGTCGGGAATGGGGGGTGCAGCTGACTACTAACCGGGGACATCTGCTCATATGGCACTGGCATGTGCAGTTTCTGATAGTCGGGAGGTTGGCTAAATAGCCAGCTCGTAAAGGATAGTCCAGAAACTGGATCGATGGCAGAGTAGGCAGGCATTGGGAGGGCCGTGACATTCATAAAGATGGATTCGTATACATCCATGGTAATGTCTATGACGACTGCACGGTGATAATTATGACAAGTAGCATGAGAAGGCAGATCGCGAGCACTACCAAGGGTCGAGCCAGGGCCAGGGAGGCCTTGGGAGAGGCAGACAACAATGACTTCGCCCACGCTGGGAATATATTTATCCGTAGCATAAGAATGGTCAACAAGGATGCGGGGATGCAGAACACGCGTTCGAGTACAGATCCACATCCATTTTCGAAGTCATGAAGCGCAGTTGCGTCCCGACTTGCAACCCTTATATAGTAGTGTTTATTAGGAAATACAATTATATATAAATAATGAAAACCCGGCCCGGGCATGTTCAACTGCCCGATCAGTAAGGTGACAGAACGCGTGCGAGCGAAAGAATTAGTAGTACGAACGAGAAGGGCACGAAAAGGCAAAGCGAGCGAAGTAAGGGGTAGTACAGGGCAAGCAGAAATTTATGACACGGTAAAGCATGAGGAAAATGAGAAGCGGGCTAGGAAGAGCAAAACTTGTAGATGTGTACGACCCCGTTATCCGAGTCCGAGTCCGAGTCCGAGTCTGAGTCCGAGTCCGAGTCGCCGCATTTATTGACAATGTGTTTGCCATGATGACTTGTGTCTTTGAAGTTGAAGTAAACGATGACCCCTTCCGAGCATGTTGGTTTGATGGTGGTTGATCTGGGAGGGTAGGGGAGCAAGTGGGTGCAACACTGCAACACTAATTGTGGCGAGGGAGATAACTGCACTGTGGGGCGGGAGTACTACCCTAAGCGCAGTGCACTAACTGAGTAAAGTTTCTCTGTGACCGGCTGAACTTAAGTTCCGCTTGCCCACACACTGGCATGTACTAGCAATACATCGAGTCAAGTGGGGAAAGGCCTTTGAAAATTTGAACATATGTTATGTTTTTGGCTTCGCTTTTACATGTACACGTTTCATTCGCCCACTTTTTTTGACTTTTGATACCCAGATGTTATGGAATTTGCATGCACTAAGGGATCGACCTATAGTGCGTCCAAGAAAGAAAACTATCTTAGTGAATGCCATCCCATTGAACTTCGGCTGCAAGCGAGACATGGTCGCTGCCAGATATCCCCTTGCGAGGGAGGCCAGGGTGGAGGTTTTCTGTTCGGTGTGGCTGAAGCAGGCGCATGATAGAAGCTCTTCGGTTTGGAGGATCGATAACCCAAATGTAATCTGAGAATTTGTTTAGCTATGTTTGAACCAAGTTCGGCGGGAAACTCACCTAACACGCTCTGCCAGTAGTGTGTATAGCTGGTCCATTCCGGTTCATATGCGCCTCGTTTATAAGGTGGTAATCCCACCCGTTCGCCGCAGCGAGGAACTGGGCTGGGACTAGAAATGGTTTCTAAAAGCCTCTGACCTTCATCGTACAAACTGCGTGGACGCAGGGTGGTAACGGCAAAAAGATCCGACAACTCGTATGAGTTGAGCAAGCCGTCAATCGGCGAAGCCTCGCGTGCGTTCGTGATCACCCTGTCCGGATCGGCCTCGGCGCTACCATCTTCGTCGTCATTGGCGGCGGCGGGGTTAGTGAGCGGTACGGTAGGGTCGACAGAGACGTGTAGACGCGAGATCTTTCCAGAAGCTCCTCCTGGGCTGGTGTCAACATGTCTCCGACTAGGAGTGTATAGCCTGGTTCTTCAGGACTAAAGTTGAAGTCTGGGGGTGCGCGCGGAAAGCGATCATCAGAGAAAGGCTCGGAGAGCATCAGATGGATGCGTGACTTGCCCCCTGCAAGGAAGCACGGCCAGGATAGCAGCCCTGAGCTTTCACGGTACTTGACGACTTCGCGAAGTAAGATGCCCGCCTGTCTGAGAGCGGATCGAATGACTGTGGTCGAAAACATCGAACAAAACCGCTTACCTGGCTCGTTCATATGCATATCTGGTGAGGGTAAACAGTAAATTGGAGGTTAGCGTTATTATACTCTCGTTCGATCAATCGAGGTGGAACTGACGAAGGGTGCCAAAACAGGTGGGTTGTGGCGACTATATAGCCTTCGCCGGGTTGCCCAAGCCTTTCCAAAACGACGATGTTGGCTATGTTTTTCGTTCGGAAGCTCAAACCTTTGCGCGAGAGTTCAGTACCATGGTCGTTGCGAATGTCTATATCGTCATAGTGGAGGACAAACTGGTCACGAATCGCCAAGAAATCTCTGCGGAAGCCGATAAGACAACCGTGCTTCTTCCTAGGTCCCGCCGCATACACATGGCCGTAATTGGCCTCCTCTAGAACGGGTATCAGCTTTTCTAAACGATCAACCTCCTGAGGTACCGGGTGCAGATAAGTATGTGTGACATCGCGCAGTCCGTGTGGTTATTTCTTACTTGAAGACACAGGATGTCCGCATCCGCAGAAATAATTTCCTTGAAGAGCATGTGCTCTCGCTGGGTAGACTTTAGGCAGTCACTGTCGGGAAAAAGCTCGCGACCTTTGAGTGGTTTTCGGAGGTGTAGGTCGCATTCAAATCTTAAGTATGACCGATCTCCACTCACGAACGAGGCATTGGGCTAAGAGCTGGAAGCAGTTGTATAAGTGCGGAGATCGATGTCTATCCAACGCTGTGTACACGGGAACAGAAAACAAAATTACGAACATTCCATGTCATAATTTTCACAGTATGGGTGGTGTTTGTGTGGCTATCCTGGACTGCCAACCAGGGTCGTGGCACTATTTGACCTTTTTCATTATTCACAAGGGATTTTGGAGGCGCGGAGGTGGCATTCGCAGCAGCTCTCTCTTTTGCTAAGCGACGTGCCTCCCGGAGTGCAAGCTGTTCTGGAGTGGGAGTGAATGTCCCTGGCCCTGGCATACTGTGAGGATGTGGCAAAATTCGAAATTAAATGCTGTGTTTTTGTACGCGCGTGCGCCTGGGTAAGTAATGCTGTGCCTTAAAACGCGGTCGCAAGCGCATCGCCTTTCCCTCACCTACACCCAGTGGCACATAAGGGCTTCGGATGAATCGGTTATTGTCCTTCTTTAAAAGACGACTATCGAGGCCAACTTCTTCTTCCTTCTTTTCCACCAATAACTCCCGACTTGCTCAGGCTTTGCAACCCGACATGCCTCAAGCTTTGCATCCATCATCGTCCGAGACTTTTGGAGACTTTGATCTCATAAATCGCGTCAAGATCAACTTTTCTGAAGTCACGGTTTCCAGCTGGCGCAGTAGGGTCACTGGTCTCAATGTGGTTCACTTGGATTACGAGGGTGAGCGATTCACGGCAGCCGTGAGCCTTCCCTCTTCTCATGTGTATCTTTACTTTGTCAATAGCTCCCCTCGTGAATGGTTATTTTGTGGTGGCCACTGAGAGTACGCGAACTTTGCCTTCGCAAATTCACGGTTGTCTTACAATACGCAGTTTTCAATGATACTGGTTGTCCGCACACCCTGGAACAGTGAGTACACGTTGGACACGCGTGGCTTCGTACCTGACGCAGCCGTCTCCCAAGTCTGGTCTTCATGGGCTCGGAGAAGTACCCCTACAAAGGCATCATAGACCACTTTGCGAACCGTGGTTTCTCCAATGGTACCAATGCATGGACCGACACGGACCACACTGCCTATACAGTCTCCACCGCTGGAGAGGCGGGATTCTTGCAAATCCTTCCTATCTATGTCGATCATATCCTATATCCTACGATCTCAAAGACTGGATTTATTACTGAGGTCTGCTAAAACCTTTCTGCACCTACGCCTATCCGACTAGCTCGCCCTTCTTAGGTACATCACATCAATCCGCAAGGCGAGAATTCGGGTGTTGTCTACTCCGAAATGCAAGGCCGGGAAAATACTTCTTGGGATCGTATGACCTTACAGTACGTCAATGACCTCTCGTTTTTTTTTAGCTTCGCGGTTTGATTCTACTGTCCGGATATTTCATATTTCAGAGCGCAACGTCTACTTAACCCTCCGGAGAGCGCTTACCGAAGTGAAACCGGTGGATTGATGGCTGCCCTTCGAAAACTAACTGTTGAGCAAAGTAATGGGTTTCTATACTTCTCAGACCCAGTACTGACAATTTCCAGTTCGCGACTACCACAAGACCTATTATGTTCCTCAAAACTTGTCTCTCATTGTTACCGGAAAGTTCTCCAGAGGGACAGAGACCCTCTTGTCTCTTGTGCGGGATAAAGTCGAGCCCAATATCATTGCGCACGGTCAAAATAAAGGTCCAACGCCACCTGGATGGAAACGGCCCTTCCTGGAGACACCTAGCGCCCAGCGGAAGCCTATCGCAGAACTCATCGAGCGCACGGTAGAATTCCCGGAGAAGGATGAAAGTACAGGGGAGCTGTTGATATACTACATGGGCCCTCGCAATGAAGATTTGATCGAGTTTAAGGCACGCATCTCTGTTCCGTGTTACACCTTCGCTCACCATGGACGTAGGCAATTGAAGCTCTGGGCTTATATCTTACGTCTTCTCCTACTGCACCCCTCAATAAAGAGTTCGTAGAGATAGAATCCCCTCTCTGGTGCGTCCTGTTGGCCCCTATATGAAGGTTGTTCTCATCGGTTGCAGCACCTACATATATATTGGAGTGGAACTCAGGGCGACGCTCTCCGATTTAATGATATACGTCGGTTCGGTTCCGACTGAGCACCTAGATACATTTGACGCTAAGCTCCACGAGAGTCTCCGCCGTATTGTCAAGGAGGGTGTAGACCTGAATCGTATGAGAATGGTGATTGATCGGGATGAACGCCAGGTATTCTTCCGTTTCATGCCATTGTTTCAACATTTTATAATAGTTTTCAAGTTTCGCAGCAAAGTCGAATCTAACGGCGGAGATGCATTCTATTCAACCATGATTGCCAACTTTCTCTATGGACGCTCGGATGGCTCTCAGATCGATGAAGCGTTGGATGAGATCAAGTTCTACAATACGTTGAGAACCTGGTCAAGTGAGCAGTGGGCTGACCTTATCCAAAAGTGCGCTCATTCTGTGCAATATTCATTCATCCATCTTGTATAACTCATTTTTATTTTTTTATTATACTTGCAAAGATACTTTGTTGCCCCTAATCGGGTTATTGTTCGCGGAAAGCCTTCTGCAGCGGTCGCAGAGCGCCTTGAGAAAGAAGAAAAGGCTCGCATAGAAAAACAAAAAGCGACTCTAGGTCCTGAAGGATTAGCCGAGAAAGCTAAGGAACTGGAAGAGGCCAAGGCTGAACATGACAAACCGATACCAACCGAGGTTTTGAAGTCTTTCCCCTTGCCCGACGTGAAAAGTATTTCTTGGATCCCTGTGCAAAGCGTCCAGCAAGCAGGAGCCGGCCGTAAGAGTGGGGCGCCAACTGTCGCAAACGATATTAGCCGTCATGTGAGCGGGGACGGTCCGCCCCTACCATTTTTCGTCCAATACGACCACGTCAAGGTACGCACCCTTATATTTCTGCCGAACCAAGCTCAAAGTTCGCGCATACAGTCCGATTTCGTTAGCGTACAAGCTCTTCTATCCTTAACAAAACTGCCTAGTCACCTACGCCCGTGCGTACTTCATTACTATGCGGCCATTCGTACTCATGGTTGTTGTAGATACGTCCAACCGTACCTCGGATCCTTTTTTTCTCTACCTGTAAAGCGCCAGTCTGGCGAACGTCTCTCTCATGAGGAAGTTGTTGACCAGCTGGATGAACAAACTGTCTTTTACGAAGTCGGCCTCGGTACCTCAGGAATGTTTCCGGAGATGCTGCGCGTAACCATACGTGTGGAAGTGGCCAAGTATGAGTTGGCGGTGGCTTGGTTAAGGGACCTACTTTATGGCGGTGAATTCACAAAGGAGAGGTATGTCTTGTTCCCGAGTTGTCTTGCGGCCTAGGTGCTAAGTGAGGGCGGTTTGAAAAGGCTACAGACCACAGTGGCCCAGATTCAACAGTCATTACCTGGACTCAAACGGGATGGGAGCACGGTTCTATCGTCTGTTACGACGGAGTTGCTGCACGACGAAAGCTCTACCAATCGGGCTAGCGGAGTGCTTATTCAGTCCGACTTCATCCGAGGCCTCTCAGAAAGAATACTCGAAGCTCCTGAAGAAGTCATCAAAGAGTTCGAAAGTCTCCGTCAATACAGTGAGTGCCTTGTGCATGACTCAGGCGGTCCCATCTGATCATCTGCGTTGCTAGTTACCGACCCCACCGGGGTAAGGTTCTCTGTAGCCGGAAATATACTGAGTGTTCCCAAGCCAAGGAGTATTTGGAATAAGTACTTCGGTGCCGTCCTCCCTGTGAGTTACGCCACCCAAATCTAAAGGAATTCCTTACTGACTTGTTTGGCTATGAAGGAAGCACAGCTATCCCCAGTCCCTTTAACATTTGATACGCTAAGCAATGTCGGCAAAAATCCGACGAAACATGTGACATGGTTATTACTACTATTGAATCCACACAAGCTGACGCATTTGACTAGGCTGTCGTAGTCACACTCCCCACCATCGAAAGCTCATTTGTCAATCATATTGGGAAAGGTATCCAAGGGTTCGACCACCCAGACTACCCCGCTCTACGCGTTGCATCAGAAGTCCTGAGCGCAACAGAGAGTTTCCTTTGGGTGTGTATTTCTTATGCTCGATTTTCTACAATACTCATGGAGCTCCAGCGATACATTCGAGGCTCAGGCCTAGCGTACGGTGCTTACGCTGGATATGACACCGAGGCTGGCTGGGTCTCGTTCACGCTCTATCGAGTGCGTTCTGGTGTTATTTGATTGTCACTTCCTCGTTGCTGAGATCCCTCATATCTTGGTAGAGTTCAAACAGCCTTGAAGCTTTCAAACAAGGGGCGATTGTCGTTCGTGGTCTCGTTGATGGCTCGGTATGTTATTAAATGTCTATGCTAGAGTGTCCTTCCGAATTAAATACTTTGCAGATCGCACTGGATGATACAGCTCTGGACGCTGCTAAGAGCAGTATCGTTTTCAATGTGACGAAGGGCGTCTCGACTCCCGGGCGAGCGGTTCGTCGGCGCTTACTCGTAGCGAGCTATGGCTGACGTGCTTACTATCTCAGGCGGGGACATCCTTCACGAATCAAGCACTCAAGGGTCTATCACAGAATCATAACACTGATCTCCTTGAAAAGTACCAAGAAATAAGTAAGGACGACGTTCTACGAGTATTGCAGCAGTACTTCCTCCCGCTGTTTGATGCTTCGACCTCGGTCGTTGTGGCGGTAACTGCACCGGGAAAGGCGCAGGAAATCAGCAAAGGTTTGAAAGATGCGGGCTTTGTCGTCGAAAGACGGACATTGGAGGTAGATCGCGAGGAGGAAGGCGAGGGAGGCGATAGTGGAAGCGAGAGCGAGAGCGACGAGAGCAAGTGATCTCACTAACTCACTGTTTTCTTGTATGGTACTGTATGTAAAATAACACGTTCACCTGGGTTTCATCGGTTACCCTATTGGTGTGTTTGCATGCTCAGTTTCTGCTTCGGGTTCGGCGGGATGCCCGCCCAGAACCTCGATTCGTTTTTCATTTGCCTCTCCTGGCTTCAGCTCAACATTTTCTAAGAAATCATTCTCGACCAGGAAATGGATGGCTTGGGAGAGATTGGACACAGTCACGCGAATCTCGGGCAGCAAAAGCTAGAAAAACAGGCATGTGCACATGAACCGTCAGCAGTCAGGAGGGAAAGATGGGCAAAGAGTGTGGCAATGATGCTCGCGCTCACGTTACGAAGAAGAGATGGCCGTGCCGCGAATGGATTTCGTGGTGGCTTCTTTGGCTGGGGTGGTGGAGCTCTACGAGGACGATTTGCGGACTCGGCCTTTGGGAGGCTCGATTGTTGGCTGGAGAAACAGCATCGGGCCACTACGCGAGGAAGATGTGATGATGGTGGGCCGGGTTGGTCGTTGACGGCGTCTGGCTTCTCCAGCTCAGTATCCGAAGACGATCCATATGCCACTATACCAGGTGGTCGCTTGGCCGACATCACCTCTGGTGCGGCGTCGTCGTCATCATCATCATCGTCATTGTCGTCCAAGTCTAGGTGCGATGCTGCGTCCGCAGCCGCATCCCTTACTGACTGCGCACTAGGTGAGCTCGGAAGTTCCGTATCTTTCAAAGTTGGCGATCTCGACGATGGTAGGGTCGAAGCGGAGGATGTAATGCCGTCACGAGCGGCGCTTCTCTCAGGCACGCGATTCTGACCGTATGCGCCGCGACCGCGACCTCGACCTCGACCTCGACCTCGACCACGGGTCCCACCGAATCCGAAGGGGGGTCCACCTCTCCCCCGACTCGTTCTCGTCACATCCGTGTCAGACGACAGAGGCCTGAAACGTTTGCCTCCCATCAACGCGAGGTGATCGGGGTGCAACTCGCCATTCGCCATAGCCTGCTCCAGCTTGCGCTTCTTCTCTGCGACGCGCGATTCTGTTGGCCAGCGGCGTTTACGCTCCGCGATCCATGCTGCGATTTCTTCGGGCGTATCGAGTCGCACGTTCGTGCCTAGGATAGGAATGGGTTTGCTGCGTGGAACCAGGGGGCATACGAAGAAAGATTTAAATAGCCCCTTCTTGGCTGCGTATGGACGAGGACGTACCTCTTCAGACTCGGGTCTGCATCCCAATCCTGCTGGCGCTTGCGGGTGTGCCATCCTGGTGGATAGATAAGATGACGGTCCATCATGTGTGTTTGCACTGAGTTCGCAGAGCCGGTAAATGCGCAGCCCGAATGAGTGCATTTGCTATTGCCGGGGGTGTACCAGTGCGTTGGTGGGGCGCTACGAGGAGGAAGGCTGCGACCTGCGGAATGCGAAGGCAGATTGCTGAAAGAGGGGGCGGAGATATGCGGATAAGAAGAAGGGTTGTAAGTGGAAGAGTAAGTGTATCCATGAGAGTTTACATTGTGTTCAGGTGGATGGGGGAACGAGCGAGAGTACGGGTTCACCAGCGCACTTTTGACCGAGCGAGCAACAGAGGCGGAGTCCATCCGGCAAATCCGGGCCGCCCAGGCAGCGAAATAAAACGTGATTTAATACGGTTAAAACGTCGCACGGTACTAAGCACAATTGCACAAACAGTACGGTAAAGGCCTCATCCGAGACCAACAGTAGATACGTACAGGGAATGACTGGAGAATGCACATACACCGCATTTGGAGTAAAAGAGAATAGAGAACGAACGAAGGAGACACGCACAAGGCAGCCCTACCACACTCGGTAATAGCATCGACGCCAACTCAGCAGACGAAGAGACTAAAAGGAGATAGCGAGGAGCAACCGGTCGACTTTAATGTTTTGAGAGGAGAGTGGACAAGAAGCGCGAAGGATGTGACGATTTGAAGCATGATAAGACGTTTAGGCGAGAGGTCCGTCATGACTGGCGCAATAACGACGTGGTGGAAATGAGAAGATCGATACATGTATATGGACACTAGTGGGTCAACGCCCGTGAATATAATCCCATCAATAGCCATTGCGAAAGCCTGGAGAGCGAGACGTCGATGTGAAGGGAGAAAAGACCTAGTCCTGGGGGTCCTCCTCTTGGCTCTGATGTTCCTTGCCAACCCGCCTCTCCTTCTCACTCTCCAGCTGGTTATATAGCAGGAAAAGCGCCTTTTCATTTGCCTCTGGGGTACCAACGATAGTGAACATCCGCTCGCCTGTCTCATCGTGCGGTGCTTTGGCAATGGAGATCTTGGAACCAGAAAGACGCCTGATCTCCGTAATTTTGGTGCCACCACGACCAATGATGCAGCCAACCATATCGGACGGTATGGAGATATTTTGAGTACGTAGGTTGGCCGGATTTCCTGCCGTCGTTGGCGAGGGAGGGCTAGGGGCACGTGCATTAGAGTCACCATTGGCACGCTTGCCGTTGTAACTCGACTGATAACCGTGAGAACGCCGTCCGGGCGAGCGCTCATCAGCCACACCGGGATCATAGAGAACAGTGCCGAGGCCCCTTTCCCAATCTTCTAATAGGCATCTGCCTATTTCCTCGATAGCACGGCCAATAGCCTCGGGTGAGCCTTGAACGTCAACGACACGCTCGGTAGACTGGGGAAGTATCTCCTTGGAAGCGACCATACGAGCCCCGGAGCCATCCTGTATAGCCTTTATTTTGAGACCGCCGCGGCCAATGATAGTGCCCATAAGGTTATGTGAAATTAAGAGGCGCATAGAAGTGTGAGCAGAAGAGGAGGTGGAGACGGTGGGAGAAGCCGGGTTTGCATCGACGAGCTGTGCGATAATGAGCGCATATGCCTGAGGAGGAAAATCAGGGGGGAGATAAACTCTCAATGGAACACATGAACATACCTTGGCAACACTCTCAACGGTACCGCTGATACTTAGGACACGCTCGTGGATGCCCGTTACGACTCTACTGACGCCCGCTTTGACCCCCGTTTGCTCACGGAGGTCGGCAACATTTTTACCGCCCTTTCCAATGATGACGCCAGCATCCCTTGTGCTCACGAGAGCGCGAAGGGTAAGAATGTCACGACCAGTTGGTGACGGAGATCTGGAGCCCTGAGGAGAGGCTGGGAGAAGGTCAACGAGAGACAGCAAGATAAATGCGGGGGAAAGGAGACGTACACGAAGCGCGGGCATGGATAGGGGAGTCGGAAGGCATGGAGGAGAAAGGGAGAGGGAGAAGGGAGAAGGGATGAGGAAGAGGAGCGTTAGGAAAGGGAAAGGGGAGAGGGGGGCAATAGCAGCTGAAGGGGGAGAAGTGACCGCGGAGGAAAAGCGAGGGAGTGAGTGTGAGTGTGACCGATTTACGATTTACGCTCGAAGGCTCCTTCTCGGCTTTTGCCGTCCTTTACCGTTACCCGCTCCGCTCTCATTTTGCCGACGCGCTACCTACTTGGCTACTAGTCGATTACCTTGCCCTGGCCGACACCAACTATGAGGCGAGCTGCGCTGGGATCTGAAGTACGGAGGACGAGCAGATCCGTTTAATTTTTTTCTAGGATTTTTTCGAATGGATACAGTTTGTTTTTCATGTTCCCTTTCAGCGCTTTCAGCCGCTGTATAAACGCGCACGCGTACGTCCAACTCTCCCCGCTCTCTCCACATAATGAAACTACTTCCTCTCCTCCCAGTCCTTTGCATACCCCTCCTAGCCCTCACCGCTTCGGTGCTCCCCCTTGATATGGACACTGTCCTTCAACGAAGACTTGGTTTCATCTCTGCCTCCGCCACTTTGGTGTCCCACATAGCTTCATGGCACGTCCCCACTTTGTGCCTTTCCTCGTACACTTCTAACGCCCTGGTACCCCAGGCTGAAAACATTGGGTCCTGATGGAAGCTGGCCTGCTGCCGAGATAGATTATACGTCTGGTTGTCCTGCACAGCGCGCCAACTGGCCTGCCAGTACGCATTGGACCCGCATCCGTACGTACTTTAAAAAGTCGGACATATTCCTTCTCACTTCTTAACGCAATACAGTGACCATGACCGCCGCTTGGCATGGTGGGCTCGAGGGTGCCGAAAAATATGCTGGTAACCCCGCCCTCGCTAGTGCCATATCCTCTGCCATGAATTTCTGGTTCTCACGGGACTTTACTGTTCCCGGATGTTTGGATCAAGGTAACACCAGCGCATGTCCATGTAGCACTCCCGGTCTCTGGAACACAAACTGGTTCTCGAATGTGAGTTATTTCAAGTCCTCCAAATCGATTCCTCGTTTTTACCGACCACCCGTATAGGTCATACTTGTCCCTAAACTTGTTGGCGGGAGCTGCTTGTTGTTTAACTCCTCGCTCAACTCAACGCAAGTCAACGGCTGCACTTCCATTCTTGTGCGAGCCTATGATACATTTTACGAGGGGAAAAGCTACCTGACTGGTGCCAACATATTGGATGTAGCGAGCATCGGAGTAAATCTTGCCTTATTGACATCAAATTCAACCCTTATCACTGAGGCCTATGGTCGCATTAACGCCGAGGTGATCATTGAGCCCGGGGTTATGGTCGATGGCATCAAGCCAGATGGTAGTTTCGGCCAACACGGTGGTCTTCTCTACAACGGCAATTACGGCAAGGATTAGTATGTTCAACAATCCCGTTGAGTTTCACCAAGTTTACTTACGAATCCCGACTAGCTCCAATGACGTTCTTGAACTACAGATCGATTCTGCTGGGACCCAGTATGCGGCCGATGATTCTTCTCAACGTGCCTTTGAGACTTTGATTGACGGCGACCAATGGATGATATACCGCAACGTGGAGACTAATGTACTTCATTGGGACTTCGTGAGTCCTCTGTCTTTCCAACCCATTGCGTAAACTGAATGAGCATTAGAGCACTCTACCTCGGTTCATCTCGTTCCCCGTCATCGATCAACAGTGCGTCGTTTGTTCAAAATTGGCAAGGACCCTCCTGATATTTTTCTCAGAGCCACGGGCAGTCTTAATCTCAATCTTTCCGAAATCCTACAGCTTGGACAGTTGTGGAATTCGCCCACTATAGTTCAAGTCTACAACAGCCTTATCGAGCCTACCAAAGATGCAAATGCGGGGAACCTCACTGGTAACAGGAATTTTTACAATAACGATTACATGGTGAGCGGAGAGGAGCACCAACAGCCGGAACATCCAATCTGACTCGTTTTCAGGTTCAGCGTGGTTTTGGCTATGTCTCCACACTGAAAATGTATTCCACACGGACGGAGAACACAGAATGTACCAACTCCCAAAACGTTCGTATTCCCAGCTTGTCCAAACGAGCCTAGCGTCTGACGTTTCACACCAGCCGTTGGGCTTCCACCTGGCCGATGGTACCCTCTACACTTACTTGCAAGGTGACGAGTACGAAGACATCGCTGCGGCCTGGGATTGGAACCTCATTCCCGGTACTACCGTAGACTACGGTGCCACGCCACTCAATTGCGCCAATGCCGGATGGAAAGGGCTCGAATCATTCGTAGGCGGCGTCTCGAATGGCGAAACTGGTGCCGCAGCCATGCGATATCTCAATCCATATACGAAAGCGTTCAGCTGGCAAAAAGCCTGGTTCTTCCTCGACGATGATACCCAATACGTTATGATCGCCAACCTCACTTCCCTCAGTTCCGCCGCACCGGTTTATTCCGTCTTGGACCAGAGACGGCATTCAGGCCCCATCTACGTTGACGATGAGGCTTTCGATACACCCGACAATGAGACGTTCGACAGCATCGTATCGTCACTCTGGCATGGAGGCGTTGGCTATTATTTTGACCCCGGGTCGACCGTACTTTCCTTGTCCGTTGGCGAACGCACGGGTGCATGGTCCGCGATCGGCACATCAACCCAACCGCCAGAGACAGTCGACCTCTTCGCTGCATGGATCGAGCATCAGGACCTGACGCAGCCCGTCTCGTACACCATCTTCCCTGGCACTACGTTTGACAGTTTCCGGATCAAGAGCGGGTATCGTATTATCATCCCACTCCAGAATGACGCACATATTTCCGCAATTCTTGACGTGGACTACAACACCATCTCTGCAATTTTCTGGGATGCATCTGGTGGCACCCTTTTTATAGATGACGGGCCTTTCTTCTATGGACCCTCAAGTATTACTGTCAGTGGGGCTGTGGCGCTTATGCTCAACTTGGACACTGGGACCTTCACTGTTTCCGACCCTTCGCAGACACTCACCGTTGTGGATATCCTGGTAGATGGAATAAATGAGACCCCTCTGGCATGTACAGTGGATTTACCCCCTGGTCCAGGGGGATTGGCTGGTAGTAGCGTTACAGTCCCGTGTTTTCCTGTTATCCCTTTACAACACCTTGTCTAACATAGGGTCATTTAATATGTGGGATGAACATGTGAGAACGCCGAGAGCATCCCAATTTTGCCGATAATGGATAAGTACAATGCGTACAATACAGTTTAGAAACCAGACTGGTCAAAACCTCCGGGCTGGTCATACGACTCCTGTGGCTGCTGGAAGGCAGCCTCATCCGGTATCGGCGCCGCCTGAGGGATGGCAGGCTCGCGTTGCTCTGACGTGGGCTCACCAATGATCTTATCCAGAGGGGGCTCATGGATGGTAACCGAGTCAGGTAAAGGTTTCCGAGGGCCGAGTTGTCCTTCGGGATCGTAACCTTTCATGCTAAAGCGATCATTAGATGAGTCATCTCCGTATGCGCTGCATGAATCCCACGTACATCTTGACCTTGATTCCAAGGACACCTTGGCGAAGGAGAACATGACGGACGGCGTAGTCAACGAATTCACGAGCAGGTTGACCCGAATGGATCATGAACCCGTCGGTAAACTTCATCGACTTCGCACGGGCAGCGCGGAGCTTGCCAGACACGACAACTTCACATCCCTTGGCACCTGATTCCATGACAAACCGAAGCACACCATAGCATGCTCTGAAACCGAGTCAGCCTTACGCGTGACACCGAAGATGTTTCGGGCTAACCGACGAATAGCAAGACCACCAAGAAGCTTGTACCGCAAACTCTCGCACTGCGCAACAGCGGAGAGACCCCGGGTCTGCACCTTCTCAGCATAGAGTTCAAGCGTGTTCTCGGGAAATTTGAATCGTTTTTGGACGAGGGCGGTAAGCTCGCGAATACGGCGACCCTTCTCGCCAAGGACTTCTTGAGTATGTGTGGCACGAATGATAATCTACATACAATTAGAGGTCAAGTAGACCATCCATTGAGAATGGCAAAGAGTGCATACCTCGGTACGCGCATGTGTAACACGGACGTCGCAACCAGAGTAGCCTTCCTCGGAAAGCTCACGGGTGAAAAATTCGTTCAGTTCGGCGCGGAAGACACCATCCGCAACAAACTTTCGCTTTTTGCTGATTTGAGCGGACATCGTTTGAGAAGTTGGGAAGAAACTGTGCATGCAGATAGATTAGCACTGGCAACAAAGCGTATCATCTAGATGCGAGAAGTGGCATCCAGCACAATGCAAATGCAATCTATGCCATTCTCCGGGTAAAACCCAGTAGTGACTGCGGATGCTGTCGCACAGTAGATAAAGCAACGCACCTTTGTTGAAGAGTGAAACTACAGCGAGAGTTGCTCGTTGAGCTATCGTTGAGTAGAGTGTCCTATTACACTTTCCACCTAGCCAAATCTGGAAGCGGAGTCTAGATGGGCACGCTATAAAAGGGACATGCTTTTCGACCCAACTCCGTCATTCCTAGTCCTTGAGTCCGTTTGGTGAGTGTTTAAATTCTCAGCACCATGCTCGCTTGCTATGAAGAGCGTTGTATTTTCAACCACAACTGGCACCTCTTAGTCGACTTTGACTGTATTGGATGTTGTCCTTGCGACTGCAATCCCGTGCATGTCACTGACATGAATGACCTTCTGAGCACTATTTTTCTTTTCTTTCTGTCGCTCTCATAGTCTGCTTCTGCAACGAGGATAATAGGCTGACATTTTATTCTCAGGTATATTTGTGCTCTCTGAATCGGAATTGGAACACCTAATTCCGCTTCCCATGCCACCAGAGACCACATGGATGTCAGGTCACAGTCGCGTATTATGTACGAGTACATA
Source organism: Russula aff. rugulosa BPL654 (assembly GCA_022496225.1). Taxonomy (NCBI): domain Eukaryota; kingdom Fungi; phylum Basidiomycota; class Agaricomycetes; order Russulales; family Russulaceae; genus Russula; species Russula aff. rugulosa BPL654. Next base: position 940,590 of record WTXE01000001.1, read on the forward strand.
GTCGTCCCTGTGTCCCACGTAGACACGCCAGATACCTTAATTTACAATTCCAAGGTACTTTGACAAGTTATGATGCGATTGACCTTAGCATAAGGGTTAATACCAAACACAACATGGGTTGCGGCTCCCTTTTGGCGCACAGAGCTGAAGCCAATCCAAGTATACTGCCAACGGTCGAGTTGGCGTTCACGAGCGTTGCTCATTGATGAATATTCCAGCGGCACCCATTCCACTCCCAACGCACATGCTGGTGCATAGGAATTGGCCATTCCGTTTACGCAGCTCCTCCAGGCCAGTGACAACTTGCCGAACGCCAGCTACGATGTCATCAATAAGCAGATACCTTGCGTGGTGGTGGTAGACGACATACTCATGCCCAACGGGTGAGTCAATGCGATGGAACCGCCGCTAAACACAGTAGGTAAGCATGATTGCAACTACGGCGCCAACAAAGGGCTGAGAGCAACTTACTTGGGATTTATCCTATCCATCGGAATCTTCAACTCCTCAACGCAGTACGCAAACTGCGATGCGAATGCTTCATTGATCTATCATGCCCGTTCGTCGAAAAAGCTTCAGGTTTGCATAAGGGAGAGAAAACCCGCACCTCGTATACGTCAATATCTTGTTTCTCCAGCCCGGTTTGTGCGAGGATTTTGGGAATGGCATAGATGGGGGCGATTCCCATATGGCGTGGTTCGACACCGATGACGGCAGTGCCCACAAACTTGGCGAGGACATCATAGCCATCAGCCTCCGCGCGCTCTCGTGTTGTCAATATGCACAACCCCGCGCCGTCACCCACCCCGCTGGCGTTCCCAGCCGTGGTGGATGCGCCGCCCCATTCTGGGAAGGCAGGTTTCAGCGCGGCGAGTCCCTCAGCATTCACGTTCGGTCGTACGGTGTCGTCCACGGATAGGACGGTTCCTCGTATCTCGACGGGGAGAATCTCCTTGGCAAAGACGCCATCTGCTAACGCCTGAACAACACTTTATCCGTCAGAGTCTCAGAGAGCGAGGAGCCAAAAATAAAACGAAGCGGGAGAGAGAGAAACCTTTGAAGCGCGTGTATGTGAAATGAGCGCGTACTCGTCTTGCTTCTGCCGAGAGATGTTGTACGTTTGGGCGACCATTTCTGAGGTCCATCCCATGGGCTGCCAAAACACAATCGTCATACAAAATTACCCCACCCAGGGCGCCGCCCCGAGTGAACGCACCTGGATGCAATCGTGCGCTTGTGGGTTTGCGCCGACAGTATCCACTACCACGGGAGTTGGGCGGGGACTACGTAAACGAGAAAGATAAGAGCTGACGGAGGTCGCGGGAACCAAAGGTGACTAGAACTGACTTGACGGACATGCTTTCCACTCCAACTGCTACACCGAGCGATATCTCCCCTGCACGAATGCTGTGCGCGATATTCCTAATAGCCATGAGCCCCGAGGAGCAAAGCCGATTGACGGTAGAGACTGGGACGCTGTCGGGGATTCCAGCCGCCAGCGCAGCAGCACGAGAGACATATAAAGGCGAGGGTGGATGGCAGGTTCCTTCACAGTTCGTCCACACGATATATACGCAAGCGATTGAATAAAAAGATGGTGCACATATCCGTACCTACGCAAATATCATCAATCGACGCCGGATTCAATTTAGTTTTCTCCAGAGTAGCCTGTGCGTTTTAGGATTTAAATGGCAAAAGGGGAGGGACAACAAGGTGGACCAAAGTCGTACTTTGAATAGGCTGTAAAGCAGCTCGTCGACTGGTACATCCTTGAGCTGCCCTTTCTTTGCTCTTCCCATCGCAGTACGTTTCGCAAAGGTAATTACAATATCGTCGTGTTTCTTCTGCAGCAGTTGAGCACGGCCAGAACCCAGAGTCGATGCTGCCCTGTGCGCGCCTTTCGACAGATGAGACATAATCCCTGCCTTGGCCATGGTGTTGAACTTCATAGGGCCAAACATAGAGTAGGGGAAAGAAAAGCCGGCCGGAACTTGGCGCTCTCGGTTACGTTCGGACTTTGATGAAGCCTCGCGACTCAAGTCAAGACCTTCACTTAGCAAGTCGGACTGCATGCTTATTGATAACAGGAAGCAAGTGGATGGTAATATAGAATGTGCAGGGGTATTTTGGATAACAGACCAAAGCAGAGAGATACGTTTAACAATTGACGATAAATGACGTGTGGACATTCAATAAATGGTAGAAAAGGTATGTGCAGATTGTTACACCCAAAACATCAGCTTACGAATAAGTGCAGCATCTCTCGGCCGGTCTTGATAATCACGCGACATAGTGCGTGGGAGGTGGGGTCGGTCATTGTATTCGTCACCTCTGGTGGAGGGGAGATTCGTGACAGTTGCATCTTCGTAGGGATGGGTCACCACGCTGAATATCAGACGCGCGCAGAACTTACCTCGCTATCCATGATCGGGACATTCAATATTTCGCGTAACTCTAGACGCTCCTCGAACCAATAACCGTCTTCTGCGTTGCCAGACCGCAGTTGATATTGTTTAACGAGATGAACGAACCTGCCCATCATATTGAATTTAGCCCAGTGAATTTTTGAAGGGTCGTCAGGGTGAAAATCGCCATTGCCGACGTGCGCTCGGATGAGGTCAGATAAATGTACCTCTCTATTATCCTGGTGAGTCGACGGAAGAAGGTTGTGGGGCTTCACTCACAAGGAGGGGATAACAGGTCCCTTAGAATTTCGGAGCGCCATCCGGTAAGAGCGATGTGAGCCGGTTGAGTTAAAAAGCAAATCCCAAGATTGAAGATGTTTGTGCAATTTGGGGTTGTTCTCTTGGAACCTCGCAATAGCCGGATCCCCTGGATATGTAGCATTATTGATCCCTGCTACGAATGCTCGCAGAGCTGAGTAGTTGTTGAGCGCCCTTAGCTTTTCGGCGATCTCAACTAGCTTCTCGATTTGCCTCGCTCTGTTTTTAGCCTTGTCGTGGCATAAAATCAAGGACACCACCCTGGTACCATACTAAGCAGCGCTGACATGTCGTACGAATCAGAAACGCACCAATCTGCCAAGTGTTCGCACATTCCATTGAAACGTGCGATAGTATCAGTCTCAGGATCCTTCTTCCCAGAAACTATTACATGTTTCAACCAGTCCCGAGGCTAGGAATGAATGGGTGAACGCCGGCGCCACCGGAAATGGTCAATGTTTCGTACCTCAATCCGCAAGAAATGAAATTTCCCAACTCTTGTGATCTCCTCAGCAACGTGCTGGGGTTCAAAGCCGCTCAACTTTGCAGATGTGCTAAGCAAGCATTTGAGTATTTCCTTCACACTATCGACATGTTCACTCGTCGTTCCGTTACTCCGCGCACTGAGAGGAAGGCTTGATTTACGTTCTCTGCTAGGGCCCAACAATTGAGTAAAGCTTGCATCTTCCGAGACGCGGGTCTGACTTGTGCTAGCTTCTAACGACGGGACGACATCGTCATCATCCTCGGAGAAGCTATATGGCTCATCACCCTCGACAGTAGGCTCGTCTACCTTCAAGGCCCACGTAGCATCCTTGTCCTGTAACGGGCGTCCTTCGAGAAAAGGAAGCAGATCAGATCCATAGTGGAGGAGGTGCGTCTTGGTGACGATAGACTTGACCAACGCATTAAGCGCATCTGCCGCTGCCCCGACGGCAAAATCATGGGGATAATCCTGAATCCACGCCTCCAATAAATTGCATACTCTGCAAGAAGTTGGGTAAGCAGGTGCAGCCCACTAGCGCAAGTACTTGCAGCACCTCATCTGAGCGAAACACGAAAACATAGGATCATCAGAGCTTTGATCTAACAGGCGCATGCGTTTTTGCAAGGCTAGAACAACACTCCGAGGACTTGCGAATCGCCGATAGGTAAGCAAAAAATGTGAAATGAATCCCCAATCTGTAGTTTCCCCGTTGGTAACTCATTAATGCACTACAAAGTGGTACCCACCGTCGCCACTAACAGCCAAGAAAAGAAGCTTCTCCAGAAGGTCGTCCAATGTGGACCAAGGAACATATTGGCTGTTGCTCGGTTAAGACACTGTTTAGCGTTTCACACGTAGGGAACCAAAATATCACCTGATTCTTCCGGGGATGCCAGAACGCTCCTCTGGTATATCATCCGCAGGCTCTGTACTGTCGTTCAAACCAGAAATTTCTGTTCCCGAAGTATCTGCCTGTAACGAGACAGCAGTGAGGCTGGACTTGGATTCCAAGTCAACGGAATCCTGTGACTCGCTGCGGTCGAGTACGATCGCTTCCGTTCCAGACGCGGGTGAATCGCCCGTTGTTCGACTTTGCGTAAATGAATTTGGACCATGCGTGGGTGTGACGGGGCGTGTATCGGAAGACTGTGGGACATTGGAGAGGTCGGACAACGGCTGCATAGCGGCAGTGGGCGTTGCGGTATCTGAACGTGGTATCTCCCAGGGTGGTGGTGTAGTAAGAACCTCTGGAGAAGCAGGATTTTGGTAATTAGAAGCATCAGTAGGATTTGTACCTAGAAATGACAGCAACGAATCAGAACTGGTGACCCCAGCTAGGAAAACTAAATGGACGGACGTCGATTGTGACTTATGGCCCTCAATAGCCAGTCAAAGGCTAGGCGAAGTCGGTTCTTTCCTCCCTCATTGGAGATTGTGACTTTAACAAGGCCAATGTCCAGCCTCGTCAATCGGTCGTGGAGCTCCTTCAGATCCAGAACGTTGTCAAGGTCGCACTTACAAGCGATTGCCACTATTGGAAGCCTTGCTTCCTGGAACGCCGCTATCCCACAGTTAGTTTCCAAGCGGCACTGAGGGAAAATTACTGACGTAGGAGGTCCTCTACCTCTGCAAAAGAGTCCTTCCTTGACACGTCACAGCACACAATTACACCGTCTAATTGCGGGGCCCACTTTGGCCACACCTCGTGGCTGGACTCCAGACGCGCTTTGAGAACTGCAGTGTCGACCTCTAGAACGTCAAGGACCGCTCCAGCTCCCTGTCCACCCGATACCTTCCCCTTTCGAAGAGTATCTATGTTGATGAGTGATTAACTACATGGTCCGATTGGACAAGCCTGTATACCCACATTGGAGTAAAGCATCATCTTCGGGGCAGTCCATGGTCATTACGGGCTCCGCGAGCTTGTATGCTTTGAGGCCTTTCATAATTGCTATAGACTTTCCACAACCTTTTTCTCCCACCACGGCAATGGTGACCTTCATACCGTTCAGTCTGATGGTGAACGTTGAGTCAAAGGAATGGGACTGACCGATCGCAAGCTGGAGCCACCGCAATCCAGGCTTAACTTTCTATCAGTACTTGTAGCCCCACAATCTTTGATGTCTTCATGGCTTGGAGGATTCGACGGACCGGCTTTTGAATTTCGGAGTGAAACGGATTCTGGTGGAATGGTAGGAAGCCACTGAGTACTGTCGGCGGTGTTTGCAGAGTTAGGGGTAGTGGCATTCACGCCGTGTAACCTTGATGGGAGTGGAAGCTCTCCAGGAGGCAAAGCGGGACGCAACGTCCTCTTGGATTTTGATCCCGTTATTCTCGGCCCAGTGGAAATTTGAGGGGCATCACGCACAGGCTCTCCATCTGACTCCTCCGGTATTGGTTGACCGGCTTCGTCACCCGAGGTGCTAATGCTTGCACCGCGACTGCGGCCAGAGAGAGGAAAGGAGGGATCACGGGCCTGATAAGAAACGTGAGGGGGGTCGACCACGTGGGGCTGCCGGTTTGAAAGCGCGGCGCGGCGCTGTTCATCGGTAGGGGAAGCAACAGGACTTGCCTTCTGCTGGCGCGCCACGACGCTCACAGGTGGGGAACGAGGGTGACGTGAGAAAGAATCGACTGAGTAAGACTTGCGCAAGTTTGAGGAGACCGGAGATACGTTGGTGGGAGAGGTCTGAGCATCGTTGCTTGACCCCATAGGCTGACGATGGGTAGGGGAGAAGGAAGTAAATGCATGCGGAGAAAGATGAGAGTCCTCGTCAAGAGGCTGTAGATGATGGTCGACTGATGCGCGAAAAGAGCTGGGGATTTGGATGGGGGGAAGGGAGGGAACGTCCGGGAGGGCAGTAGGACTATTGATAAATGTTGACATGATGAAATTGCATGAGAGAAGAGAGAGACTGTGAACAAGTTTAAATCGATAACTTATAGACAAGTTGTGAATTGAGCAGAGAGCTGACCTGACCAGTCATTCGCCGTCGATCGTATTACATCAGCGAACCCTCTTGCTTGCACTCCACCATGCACAAAACACACTCACTTCCCATACCCTCACCATGCTGCAATTCCGGCCGGATAGTGAGAACTATACCCTTCTCTTTACTCTTGCTGCATCCTCTGCTGCAGTGGAGCTTGGCCTGACTGCCTATCTCATGATTGCCGGAAGCCATGTTGGAGGTATTTTATACCATTCTTTGTTCGTCCTTTCGCCACGCTTTGTCTTGAACAATGGTTCAACTTTATTGTAGACAGATTATCTTCCTCCTTGATGCACTTTGGACCATGTTGTTCCTCCCAGCATGCGTGTTATGGTTTACGAGAGGCAGCCTGGATTCGCTGGCTAATATATTTGGCTCAATATTTTGGGGTTTCGCCGCGGCATTTATCTGGGTATCATTTAGCAATGTCCATGTCGTACCCGATGTCTGAGTCCTGTGTTGCAGGGCTCTTCAATTGGGTGGATTCACAACACTAGAGCAAGGAAGAGTTGTAGGGCGATTCCCTCTGACTCGCGGTACATTGACCGTTTGGTGCCCGCGGCAAAAGCTGACTCTTATACAGCTGCACGCATTACATATCTCCCGGATCCCTTGCTTGGATGGAGCTCGCGCTCTGCGTAGTAACATTAATCCTCGCTATCACATGGATGCGAGGTTCACGAATGGGAAGGGGGAAAGTGAGCAGCTTTCAGCTACTACCTACTACCGATCAGAACTGATATTACAACGGTTCAGCAGCACCCACGTTTTGATGTATAGCTCGCTCTGGGTGCAGTTTGGCGGTCTCTGGTCATTTAGAGTAGTTTGTATTTGTACCTAAGCGAGCTGCATGTTGTGAATGTGATATTCGGTCCGATCAATTGGCCCGCGTTCATCACTCCTGCTCCTAACAGTCAAGGCAATGTCGGCCAGGTAGGGCAAGCATTCTGTTCACCTATACCATCACCAGACACTCTTACACTAGACGTCCCACTCACGCGGATTCGTGGTACACCGCAAACTGTCCGTAGATGATATGATTATCGCCCCACGATCATCATTCTTAATTCCATATTGCAGCAAAGGATCTCGACAAAGACCTATCCGGATGGCTTGAAGCTATAGCGCAATCACCATCATACGCGCCTCCGATTGTCAATTGCAAGGCGATCATCGCGCCGTTAGTCCGATTCTGTCAACATCGCCCGTTCTAACAAGATAATAGACATGCTGGATATTCCTACTCTGGCCCGGCTGCTGCTTGGGCATACAAAAGCATCAACACCACTGGCATGTCAATACACATCCTTTCGTCCATCGAATGGCCCAGACTAATTTACATTTTGCAATCTAGCAAGCGTGTCTTCATCTTGGGTCCCTCCCACCATGTCTATCTTGATGGATGTGCGCTGTCTAAGTGCGCTGAATACGCCACTCCTCTTGGTAGCTTACCCCTCGATCGCTCTAGTATGCTTCTTTTTCTCGGTTTTCTCCTTAATCTCACGATTCTATTTGCAGCCATCGAAGAGCTGAAGAAGACTGGGAAGTTCTCGGAGATGGCGTTGGACACCGACGAGGATGAACACAGTATTGAGATGCACCTCCCCTACGTCCGTAAGATATTTGAAGGGTGTGTTCGCTCCGTTCTCCCTCTAGCTGCTCATGAAATTTACGAAAACAACCAAATAATCCCGCCATTTAGGAAAGAAATCTCCATCGTTCCTGTCCTAGTCGGAGCCATCGACAAGGAGAAAGAGGAATCATTCGGACGCATTCTCGCGCCGTACCTCGCGAGCGCAGACACATTCTTCGTCATTTCTAGTGATTTCTGTCACTGGGGCACCCGCTTCTCCTACACATTGTACTATCCGCAATATCCTCCCGAACCCTCCTCTCCTCCTGTCCGACTCTCCCGTTCCGGCGCACAACCGCGCGAACTCTCTACCTTCCCAATCCACGAGTCAATCTCTGCGCTCGACCACGAGGCAATGGAGTTGCTCACACTGCCCCCATCTACCGCACACCAGGCACATATCTATTTCGCCGAGTACCTCGACCGGACGAACAATACTATATGCGGGCGACACCCTATTGGCGTACTGCTAGGTGCATTGACCGTATTGCAGGACGAACATAGCAAATCACCTCATCTTCAATGGGTGAGATACGAACAGAGCAGCAAATGCTTTACGATCAAAGACTCGAGTGTGAGCTATGCGAGTGCATATATTGCGTTCTAGTTATTACCAACTAGTGATATACTCGAGGACCGACTGATGAGGGTAGCAATAGGGTTCGATTCTATATGGTATGGAAATAAAACCCATTGTAGAATTAGTGACTACATTTTAGAAGATAGCTGAATGATCTGTGAGCCTACAGGCTCATCTTCCTCATTCTCCGTCCCCGGCTCGCCGGGCTCGCTTACAACCTGCAGAGAAGTTGGTTGTGTGTCAGTGTCATGTCCAATGTCACATCGAAGAGAAATAGCAGTCGCGACGACACTGACCTCCCCATCGGCGATCGTGGCGTCCATAAGGCCCCAAGCGCGTTGCGGTCCATCCTTCAAATGTGTACCATCGCCCCAAAGCCTCGCGCTCCAACTACCAATAGCCGTGTGTTGCGCGGACTCTCCCGCACCAGCATCTTTGCTGTCCAGTACCGTGAGCGAACAACAAGCAACCCGGAACGAGACGTTCCGGTCACCAACCAGCTCATGTGCGAGTGCGGCGATCGGGGCAGCATGACTGACTAGCACGATCCGTTTGTGCACCCCACCAAAGCGCCTTTGTACTTCGGGAATAAGCGCGGCCAGAAAGCCCGCGACACGGTCGTGCAGGGCGACCATGCCTTCGCCTCTGCGGGACGGATAATACACTGAGGACCAGGAATCGTCGATCTCGGGAACGTAGACCTTCAGGGTGCTTGCGGATGACGGGCGAGGGTGGAGCCCTGTCCCGGGGTCGACGGGAGGGTACCACTCGGATAAGCCTGCGGGGATGTTTAAGTTTAATTATCGCGCGGGATGGGGCAAGGCAGGCTTTGGGGGGATTCTCCAAGTCGGCTATCTGTCCATTTGCTCACCATGTTCGGCATAGATCGGAATACCCAGCGCATTTGCCGTCGGTTTCGACGTTTGCAAACAACGATCTAAGGAAGTGATATCGGTTACATGCCACTCATAATCAGTGTTGCACCTCTCACAGTAAGGGGAGGAAAATATCGCCGTCGGACGTGCGTCTTCGGGTAGTGATAGGAAGTAATCGGCAACCTCCTTAGCTTGGACCTATGATGGAAGAGATCCAGTGCGGTGAATGCACGTAAGCGTCAAGAATTCAGCGTCAACTCCGAACCGTACCTCCCCGACCGCAGCGAGCTGAGGGTCGCGGGAAGGCCGGTTACACTCTTCCTAATGCACGTTACAGTAAGGGACGTCTCTGTCAGTACCTAGGATCTGTGCGGATGTGGTACGAGAATCCACAGGATCCGGTTACTAACCACTCGGTAGTGACCCAGTTTATCCTGAATCCTGCACTTTGGTCAGCCATCGACCCATAAGACAATTTTGTGGACGGTACCGTGTCTGACGATGTAAATAGTTTCCAGAGTCATGTAGGAGTATCGGAGGAGACGTTGAAAACCTGCGGGAATGTATTTATACTCAGACGTCCTCCCTGCCGTACTTCAGGCCTCAGGCCTCAGGGGCAGTGCCGGCGCCATGACAGTTGGTGTCAATGTAGCCGCCACCAACGTCCAATGCAAACAATTGCTATATTCAACCACATGACCATTGACCGGTAACTTACAAATACCCAAGGGACGACGTCGATGACATGACATATTACATGTCAGTCAATTCACAAGGAAGGTAATAATGTGAACATCCGTTTGCAGAAGGAACATCATGTTGAAAGTGTGACGATCGCTGTGTCGTCAAACGGCAGAAACGCAAAGATAAACAGATACAGTACAGCGTGTCGGAAATCCGCCACTGGGACGCACATTAGGTGGTGCCCACTGCCTGGTAGCCACTAGTAGTAGTAGTAGTAGGATGTGAACGGAAGGTGATCTGCAAATATATGGAACAGGAGAGAACCATGAATCCGATGCGGGCGTGTACCATGCCAAGACGCGACGGCTTCAAATCGAAAGGGCGACTGTTGACTGAGGGAGCAACACGCGAGCAAGACATGTAGATTATGCACAATTCAGACATGAAAAGAGCAGGACGATACAGCGTATAACAGTACAATCCCAAGAAGCTTTTGATCCCCAACGACGTACAAGATGGCTATGCATAGCCAACCTACGACAGAGAAGGGAACGCTTTCTCATCTTCAACGTTCACGGTCGGCTGTGTGCCGTTGGTGCCAGAGCGTCCCCTGGGACCGCGATCACGTCCACGTCCACGTCCACCGCGATCACCGCGACCACGACCTCCACGGTTGGGTCGATCGAAGTGTGCGTCGATCTCGAGGAAAACTTTCTCTTTCTTCTCAGCGCGCACCTTGTTCGTGGCCTTAGTCTAGAATACTGGATGTTAGGCGGCGACAGTCGGACCAAGCCAGACGTCATACCTTGCCGACAAAGTAAGCTTCTTCGTCCTCATTCTTCTTGTGTTCGACAACATCGCCCCAAGCGCCATCAGCGCCTTCATTGGCTTCACGAATACCCTCCAGCTTAGGAACAGCCGACGTTGTGGTCTCTTTCAGCTGTGCGAGGTATTGATCGTAGGACATGGTGCTCTCTTCATCTTCAGGCTCCCTTTCGCCCGGTTTGCGTCATTCTCAGCTTTCTCGTCTGCAGCAGCTGGCATGTTATCGGCCTCAGGCGGTACCCCCCAGGGATCTGCCGACGGGGGGTCACTCCAAGGATCAATCGGCACGGCATCCCAACCATCGGTAGCCGCGGCATCGCCCTCGGCCTGGGCATCAGTCTTCCCAGCCTCCTCGGCTTTGAGTTCAGTACCGCCTTCGTCGCCTCCCCAGCCCTGGTGGATTTTCTTGTCAGAGTCACTAGAGGAGCGATTGAGCTTTACGGGGATGATAAATTCAGGAATCGAAACAAACATCTTTCCTGTTCCGCTATGTCTGTCAAAAGGACGACCGCGCCCTCGGCCGCGATCGCCACGGCCCCTTCCACGACCACGACCACGGCCCTCACCATCTACCGCAGGCAAATAGAAACATGAGACACATGTTCACAAGTAGGGGGAATGAACACTCAACCCTTCTTCGATGCACTCTCGCCGCCAATGGGAGCCTCCTCTCCCTCCTGTGTTGATTCTCTTGGCGTCTTACCGCCACGAGCGTAGTACCGACCACCGCGGGAAGCGGGGCCCTTAGATTTGTTAGAAGCGTGGGCGGTCTGAGGTCCAGACCCTTCTTTCTTTTTGGTTGCAGAATCGGGAGAGCCAGGACGAGAGGACTCCTCTACAGGAGGGGAGATTATTTAGGACAAAAGCAAGGACAAGAAAGAAAACATTGAGGTAGGAACTGACCTTCCAGAATGGCAAAAGGGTTGGCAGAGGCCACCGACATGGTTGGCGGGGCGCTCTTTGATCAGTGTAAGTCAGATGTGGGCACGGACGTCGGTCGGACCCCAGAACCGCTTTACCGCATCGATCTCCAGCGACACCCTTCAGCCACCGCTGTATAGTTCTTTCTCACGCTTCGGCATTTCCCCTGCATAAGCAAAGCCGCCAGCGTCGAATTTCCCTCTCAACGCTAAACTACAGGTATGTGCTCTTGCTGACTGCTGGATAAATTGTGGATTGACACACCGCGTGCGCCTTAGCCTTGTAAAAGCATCTCGATGATGATTCGCCCGCCTGTTTTATTGCAGGACTGGAGTGGGTCGAGGACCTCGAGACCGTCAAATAGGCTGGAGAGCATGAATAAAATGATGGGACTTGGGTGCGGCTCACCTGTTTGCTCGGCGATGGGGACGAGATAGTTTCCAGCAGAGGTTGTTTGTGACCGCTGTGTAGGATGGGTCGCAATGTCTCGTCGTACATTTCTTTACAATAATTTCCATTTCTGTCACACGCTGTCTTTCTACTCTTTCAATGGCATCCCGACGAGTGTCCATCTCTGCTCTCCTCTGTGAAGATGATGTCCCAGTGCCGACCCTCTCGCCCACCCGACAACGCCATCCTCCTCGCCGAACCCCGTCTCCTGACCCTTCCTTGCATTACTGGCCCCCGCCCTCCAGTTCACGCCGTTATGAGCCCGAGCCATCTTACATGCCCCCCTCATCCGAATCTCCTCGTCCCTCGTACTCTCAATCCCCTTACTCCACCGCCCGCCTTTCGTCGCTTTCTCCTGCTTCCACCTGCCCACCTTCAGTCCATTCACCATCCTCTCCTCTCCTCTACACCCAGCGCCACGCCCCATCGCCAGCCAGTTACAACCACTCCCCTCCATCCTCGGGCGCGTCTCACTATGATCCCTCTCTTCAACCCGTCGTTTCCCCAACCCTTCGACATCATCGCTATGACCATCATGCAGAGCCAATCGCGTCATCCCCAATGCACCTCCCCTCACTCTCCCGCATCTCCCCTGCCTCATCCTCATTTCCACAAGCCCTCTTAAATCCCGTTTCACCGCAACAGTCTCCCCTAGGCGGTCTGGAGGCTCTCGTTCAAGCTGCTGTAGTAGAGCGGGATAGGCTCGAGGCAAAAGCTAGCCTCGATCGCAGGGCAGATGCCTCTCGCTCTACTGTTCGACGTAGCCCTGAACTCTTTCGTTCGCCCCATGAGAGCTCCCGGACCCACCTTCAGCACCCGCGCCCCGCACCCCCATTACACCCTCCCTCATCTCGGGACCTCTTCTACGCGACTCCTATTCAGAGTCGTCGCTCAGGACTGGTCCTGGTCCTGAAGTCCACCCCTCCAAGCGCCAGCGCCCGTCGGACCCCCACCCTGGCCCTGACCACAGCTGGGACCTAACACCGTCCTGGGATTCATCTTCGCCGCTCACTGGGCTGACAGGCCCGGGAATAAAGCCACGCAGGCGGTCCTCCGACGTTCGTACGGAGATGCGCCCTACCGTTCCAATACCCTCGTGGGATAAAGAGGAAGCGAGCGTGGCGGCAAGTCGCGTGTCGCCAACTAGAGAGCGTTCCACAAGAAGGCAATATTCGATGGAAGAGAAGTCTTCTCGGTCTCACGTCCCAAGTTATCGGGAACCAGTCACGTCTACGATTTTTGCTCCTGATGACATTCGGCATGTCTTCGCGGCCGAAGAGCCACGGTTGACAGTACATCAGGGCTTACGACCGAATATTGACCTACATCCTCCGCCAAAGGTCTTGCTTTCCGATTTGCTATTGGAAACGCACGTCCCTCCTCCTTCCCCTCCACGGCCTTTGTTCAAGCTTGCGGAACCACCAGTGCCACCGGCACCTGCACCACGACCACAATCTCCGCCACCTGCGCCTCACACTGTGAGGGATGACGGATACAGTCCGCAAGCGCATCCTTCGCCACGTAACGATACACCAGCTTCTACGGCCACGGCAGCCCAAAACTTTGTTGAAATGGAAACTGCTGTTAGCTTGGAGCAATCGATGGACACCACTGTTCCAAGCCTACCCCCCCTGCTAGGACCCTCAGCGGTGCTGGTTGAGTCCTTGCCACCCAACAACTTACCAGCCGCAGTACAGGATAGCCCAACCTTTATAGCATCATCATCGATATCAAATGTTCATGATGACCACCTGAGTCCTGCAGTACCTGTTCAATTCCAATCGCCTCCACCACCATCACCTGATACACACGACGCAGATATCGCTCTAGCAATCGAAGATGTCCAGTCGCCTGTAGGAATCTCTAGGCCTAGTTCGCCCCCTCGCGAAGATGCCCCAAACCCGCCCAGCTCTGAACAAGGACCCCGCCTCCCGCCTACCACCGTTTCACCATCACCGCGAGCCGTTTCCCCCGCCACATTGAGCTTTCAAGATGTGGTCAGTGCAGATCAGCCAGTGCGGCCCCGTATGACCTCAGATTCCGAGACTAGCCACGTTACTCTAGCCACAGAGCTTCAGAATCCAGTAGACGCTCCAGTATCGGTCACCTCAGTTGGAGAACCCGAAGCAGTGAAATCGCCTGTTACCTTTCCTCCAGCCGTGGAAGCCGTCCCTCTTCCTAAACCAGACAGCTCTCCTACAGCCGACGAGGCGCCGATTCCAGTTGTGAACGTGATTAAAAGCGAGGCTGCTCAAGAGTTGGATATTGGACTGGACACGAATCAGACCCAGGATACAGAGCAACGCGATACAGACATGGATGTTGATGAAGAACTTCTTAGCCTCATTGCTGACGATTTACCTTCACGTCATTCGCAGAACATGCTAAGGAAACAAGAGCCTCCTCCAACTGAAATTAAACTTTCCCCTTCCTTTCATGCCCCTCTCAAACACGAGCCTGTGCTCAGTACACTGCCTCCATCGCATCCATCTCCTGGCCCGAGCTCCTTTACTATCAAATCAGAAAGAATCTCGACGCTTTCTCCGGATGCAATGGCATTCAGTCGTGATCCTGAAGTGAGCACTCTGAAACCAGAGGAACGTCCACCTCAGAAAAAAAAGGTGAATCAGTCAGTGCTTGGCTTTTTGCTTATTTTCTGACATCCACAAGACAAAACAGCATGTACAGCCCAAGAGTCGTACCAAACCAAGCGGTTCGGCAAAGTCGAAGCTTAAAGTATCATCCGATGGTCTCTCGACAGCACCATCGAAAAGCAAAAAGTCATCGACTGCTGTAATAAAGAGCTCAACTGCTGCCGTGCGATCTAGATCCACGTCAGCGATGCCCGTAAGCAGGACCCCTGGCGCCGAGAATAGACCGCCGGGTGAGGCAGAGCTGGATGAGGCCGACGAAGGGATGCAGGACAAGCTGTACTGTGTCTGCAAGACGAAATATGATGATGAGAGGGTTATGATCGCTTGCGACCGGTGTGTTACTGCCAATGTTTGGGTCGCGATCCGCTCATACCCTATGGTCTATGCAGTTGCGACGAATGGTATCACACATCGTGTGTCAACATGCCAGACCTACAAATTGACCTCGTCGACCAATTTATCTGCCCACTTTGCGTGGAAAGTGCGTGTGCCCGACAGTTGTCCTACATTCTACAACGAAGCTGATATGATGTTCAGAGAATCCTCACCTTGATCTGCGCACGACCTGGAAACGCCGCTGCCTGAATGGGCTCAAGCAGCACAACCCAAACTCACCAGATGCATGTCACAAGCCCGCGCGTGGCGCTTTCTCCAAATACTGCTCCGATGAGTGTGGCGTGCAATATATGCACATGCGCATCTCTCTTTGGGTAGATGATGGTGGGAACCGTGATCGACTTTGGGAGACAGTGAAGAATGCAGAGAGACGCGAGGGTGTCGTAGTGTCGGCGCGCGCCCTAGAGGGACAGTCCCGTTCACCTTCAATCACGGGTGACCAGGGAATGTTGGCCATTGTCCCACCGAACATTTCCAAAGCAGATCGCGAACTTGCGAAGCTGCGTGCGCGTCTCGAAACCTTGGTTCAGACGCGCGAAGCGCTGAAAGTTGAGATGGACGTTATCGCATGGCGTGAACAGGTCACCGAGCTCGCAATCCAGCACGCGGACACAATCGAGCAGTGTGGGTGGGACCAACGATTGTGCTTTGGCGAGGAGGAGGTGGCCGAGTTTGGCGCAAGCGTGTTGGAGAGTTATGAAGAAAATCACGCTCAATCAGACGTGGATGGGACGCAAGAGGAAGCAGAATGGTGGTGCACAGGCAAAAAGAAGTGTGACCGACATTCAGGGTGTGTCTATCCTTTGTTTATGGATCGGCAAGGTGCTGACAACATGGTCAACTCAGCTGGCAAAAGTTGCGTGTTGCTGACGTCGAATTTGACAAAGAGACGAAGGACCAGGCATTACAGCAGTTGACAAAGCTAGAGCGCGAGATTCGGAAACGCGTCGAGGATATTCTCGACCCCCATGCTCATCTCGACAAAGCAAAGATGCTCGAACCGACTTCACCTCGGGTCCCTCTTTTGCCAAGTTCAACTCTCAATGGCCAGCCGAAGCACAAGCTCAACGGGGATCAGACAAAGAAGGGCAAGAAAAGGAAGGAGTAGTGTCCCAGACCCTCAGAGGCCTCATCCGTATGTTGTTGGTAACACCAGGCCGGACATTCTTGAAACTGTTGTGTGATAAATGACCTACCAACTGTAATCTACTAGTACCTGTACCTATCCCGCTCCCCCCGGGGCTTAATGAATCTGCCGGAAAGCGGGGATGCTATATGATGCACCTCAATAACCATCACCCTCCCCTCCTTCCTTACAGAAGCCTTTCTGCTCGTACAGTATCTTCGCCTTTGCTTCCTCCCTCTGCTTCTTTGCTGCGACGTCTTGTCGATAATAATCGTCGAGCTGCTTGTAATCAACTTGACGTAGTGGGACGTCATCTTCTTGATCCAAATCCTGTTGAGCAATCATAAATCATCACATAGGTGAGATATAAATATGAGGGTACGATTTCTCCCAACAAGACGACGTTCTCTCCTCGGATGAGGAATAGCCCACACCACTTTTCAGCAAATGTGTTGCCCGCGTATATTCGTTCCACTGTGTCCTCCAGGACGAGGTTAGCTAAACCCAGAAGAGGGTGGAAAGAAAATCAAACGTTCAAACTCTTCGGTGTGTGCACGTCCGCGAGAGAAGAGAGAGGGCGTACCGAACTGATCATAAGAGCGCAGCACGCCATGAAGTTTTCGACCATCTCTCAGGACGACGAGCATCTTTCCTGGAGAAGGATAAAGAAAGAAAAGGAAGACAGGGTGGGGGAGATGCACATGACTGAGCACGGGGAGCGGGGGGCTCGGGCAGACGTACTGTCCACACAGTCTACTAGAGAGCCGGATGTTGTGAATGGGATGAGTGAGTCCATGCGTTCACGTTCGTGACTGTGTTTCAGGTGAGGGTACTGTACTGTAAAGTGTTGGATGTTGATGGGTAATAAGAGTAGGTAGGTAATTAGGGCAGACGGGAACAGAGTCAAGGTGAGATTCAACTCATGATTCTTCTTGCATGCTTGCATCTTCAAGCGAAATCAATACAGTGACTATGACCGCTTCATTTTTCCTAGTAATAAATACTAAATACCAACGATGCTTCTTACGCCTCCTCCTCACAAACCAGACACACAACACATTTTGGGAATACTTGGTGGTAGCTATATATGAGTGTTCGATTTGACAAGAGTGCACAATGCTGATATGGCCGAGTCGTTAAGGCGAGTGATTTGAACTGCGTTACCCAAACGCCGTCAAATATCACTTGGGCATTGCCCGCGTAGGTTCAAATCCTGCTGTCAGCGTTTCTTTTTCACTTTTTTTTTTTTTTCACTTCTTGCCTTTTGCCGACGGCTCCACTCTTCCGCAAATTCGTATGACACGCATTCATCATGTATAACCAGTGTCATCTCAGAATCAGTCCGAGATTGCATGAATCATAACGATGCCCTTCACTAGTCACCAAGATGATCTTTTTTCACATCTTGGTGAACTTCCTCCGGGCAAAAAACAATTTTGACTCGTCGGTTGTGTTTCTGTCTACAGCTATAATAATCCTCGTAGACAACAAGTCGCACGACTCCTGTATTGTGTTGGGAGACACGAAGTCATAAATACCCCATGCTTGACCACGGCTCCAAGTGCTCGAGTTGGAGTATCGCTGCGCGACAGTAGAGATGTTGTAATGAAGGGACGCGATAAAGCGGTGCCAGGTTTCGGGGGGAGGTGCACCGTCCGTAGGGATGTAGTTGACATCATGATCTCATCGATGTGCGAGATGGCGATTTGGCGGAGTGTATCATTGCGCAGCTTGTTCCGCAGCGTTGAAAAAGTCATCATGTCGTCGATGATCACATGAAAATCGGTCGGGTGTGCTATATCCCAGCTGCGCGGACAGCCGACTGCGGGGTTAAAGCGGGCCAGCGCAGCGGCGAACGTCTCGACAGCGTGTGCTGTGCGGTTTATTGTGTGGATTGCTAGTGCACGAAAATTATGTGAAATAGGGAAGTTCGAAGCTGTACCGTACAGAGTAAGCTCATCGACGACCGGGAAGCTCAGAAACCCGACATCGTGCCCAACGCGTCGCGCGTGGTACTGTAGATATAACCGGGGATGCTTTGCGCTAGCCGTGCAATGACGAACTGTTTCTCTGCGATGATGGGTGCAGGGAGATGTCGCAGGGGCCTAGAATAGCGCCACGTGCCTGTCAGAGAGAAGTTGCACATTGACATCGTTGACCCATGGCCACTCACTCAACGTCTGAGGACGTCCATCGAAGACGTTTCGGTACACCTCCCGCCACTTGGCATGGAAACAAGAGTTGCCATGATTAGCTACCCTTATGAGAAACAAAAACGTTCAGCTCAGCCTCGCTGGAATCGGCCACCCTTGTGCTTTACGTTCCACTGGAAAAATAGATGGACGTACGTTTTTCCAGTGCAATACAAAGCCCACGTTGCCACACTGAAAGATCAGCTTGATCTTGATGCGTTCAAACTCGTACGCAATCGGGGGATTCCGCCTTCCTTGGAGGTAGATTTAAAAGAGTGGAATACTATCTGGAGGCATGGGAATCCCGATTACCTGGCCTCCATCTGCAGCCAGATACCAAACTTGAATGAAGCCGTTCGCATAGAAACCCTGCAACTTGAGCTTCTGCCAAAAATATGAGAATCTTACGCTCATCATTTGATGGCAACACCACCTTCCTCAGTCAGTGTACTGTATGCGGCTCACGTCTAGTCACTACATCAGATCATCGACTCAGAGTGGTCTCCCTTGTAACTCAGAAGGTGATGAATCATCCACAGAGTCGCATACAGGAAATTTTTTCATGAGGCCTTGAAACAATTGCACAAGTGAGTCACGGTATGATCGTCCTTTCTATAGTTCGTGTCCTGATAGATAATGATTCGTATGATCGGATCGAGCCATCACGGTTTTGTGGGGTTTCATCTACAGCACCGACCATTCTTTCTCCGTAAACTCCCACTGCCGCTTGCAAGTTGCAACTCTTAAACAGTTCTCGCTCTAGCTACAAACGTTATAACACGCATGGAGTCAACACAATCAAATGTCCTCGATGCCTATGCCTTCTGGTTAGCAGTGACAACTATCACAGGTTTACCATCTGATGTACAGATACAATATATCAGCCCTGCAGAAGACTGTAGGATAATATACATCTCCATTTGGCACTGCAATATTCTAAAGTATATGACCATATGTCCGTCATTAACTCGTTGCTGTGATAAACAATTCAGTTGCGTACTTGGGCCATCAGTAGTCCTGCGTTTTAGTTTCCGAAGGTTGCTCAACTTGAGCAACCACTGGAAACTTGCCAAAACCCGGAAACTTGGACATTTGGAAACGTAGGTCTATTTTTCCGGAAACTCGTCTCAGCCATCTGAATGGTCCCGGATAAATCCACAGAAACCTAGTGAAATTTCGAGTTTGTGTACTAGTCTATGACATACAATACTACAATGTCTATCACTTTATAGTCAAACTATGAAAACATGAAAATTAGTACATATCCTGTACAGCAGAGCACATAGATTTCTAGGTTTCTGGGGTTTCGAGTTGTCAGAAACCTGAAAACCAGCAGGAACCAGGAGATCTAATTTACTAATTTACTGATGTTACAAGGATCCATTATGAGCCTCCAAATCGATCCGTGGATGTCCCCCATGAACATCTCGTCGGAGAGTTATCCACGGAACACTAAGATTCTTTAGTCCTTTCTATCAATAATTAAACGATGCACCCACACTCAATATAAAGTAGATTCGAGTCGAAGGCTGCATCAATGTCCGTAGCGGAGAACGGAGCGTAGTGCATAGGGTTGGATGGGCTATACGTAGCAGTTGATCCACTCGGGTGGGCTGGTGACAACCTGACAACATGGTTCACGGATTAGGAATCAAATATGTCCACGTAGAAAAAACTTGTTCCAACCCGAGGAATGATCCGTGAGCATATTCACGTTCGTCCACTGTAATTGTTTGCTCTGCATAGACAGGCTGCGAATTGTAGTCCACAGGTGAGACAGCAGGCGGGGAGACACTTGTAACACTCGCTCCAGCGGAAGGCGGCGCCGGAGGATGCGGCTGGGATTCGGCGCCATTCTGTTGGTCCTGTTCAACGGCAGGAGGCGAAATCGGTGGTTGTTGTGGTAAATGTTCTGTGCGGATGGTGGCCCCACGACGAGGCCGTGGTGGCTTGCCTAGTATCCCGTCGCGGTTGACACTTGGATGCCTATTCTTGAGATGCTTCCGGTACTCGTAGCGGCGACCCCATCTGAAATCGCAAAAGAGGCACACACTGGGATTGTGGGCCTCTCTGATATGTCGCGTGCGGCCTTGCGGCTGGCGATAACTTGCGGGGCATTGGGAGCACACATATGTCCCTTCGTTAGGAGACACCTAAATACACACACTAGTCGATACACCTGGAGTGTGTCGCCGAAAATTAGGTAACGTACCTCAGCATTAACCTGAAAAGAATCAGGGCTTGGAGGGAGGTCCGAAGAGCCTTGTTGGCCTTGAGGAAGTGCCGTGTCAGAAATGTAGGTTGGTGCTTCCATAGCGAATAGTGAATTGGGATGAGATCTTGCATATTGGCGTCTGGGAGCTACTTAAGTGTCGATGGGAGAACATCAGTGCCACTACGTGCCAGTGCCAATGTTGCCCCATGGGCCTCACGCGAATTAAGCAAAGTCAGGATCGAGTAAACTTGTTTGTAACAGTAAGACGAATCCGGATGCGTGCCTGTGGAACAAATTGTTTCTGAAAATGCGGTTTAAACAAGCAACAATCGATTTTCCCGATGCTACTTTCATGGGGTTAAACCGTTCGGTGCGCGGATAATTCATAAAAGACCGGTTCGAGTCTACCACGTTAGCCGCTTGTGGAAGCCGTGGAACGCGCAAATCTGTGCTTGGTCGACGCGGCGGTCATCTGCGGCGCTGGACCGATCGGCCTCGCGACGTTACTCTGTGCGCGTGAGGCTGGCGCGTATCAGCTCGTCATTACAGACCTCGACGCTGGGCGTCTTGCATTCGCAGTCGCTCTTTTTCAGCTTCTTCATCATCGGGTGGACTCCGCGCGTGCGACGCTATCGTAGCGGCGAAGAAACAAAAGAGGCGTCGCCGCGGATCGTAGACGCAACGGGAGGCACGCGGCCAGACATGGCTGAATGCACGGGCACGGAGATCGATGGAGCGCGATGAAGCTTCAGGTTAGTGGGACAGTGTCGTGGTAGGGGTTGCCAGAGCGAGATGCGTTTCCTTTCATACGGTTTTAGTATCGGCATGCGACCACGTGGCGAGGGCTATTGAGCTTTGGAGGCGGGCATGTTGGGCGACATGAGGAAGTAGATCACGATCGAGGATCGTGAGCGCGTTTGAGACTGAGACGAGGGCGGATCTGAAGAGCGGGGCGATAAAGGTGCAAATCGCGAATCACAAGTCATAGGAATCCCAGGTCGTTGGTTGCGGAATGCCATAAGGAATGTTATCGTGAACTTGCAACGTGCACTGACAGGATAACACGTCAGCCTTACGCGAGGCGAAAGGGCCATTGTTCACTGAACGTTTCTCCTCCCTAGATTGTATTGTCTATGATGAAAATCGTCAGTCACTGGCAACTATCCGGCATGAAAAGAATTACGAATAAAGGAATCACTTCGTAGCTTCGGAAATGCCATTGATAAAAGTGCACAGCAGAGTAGAATATCCCGGACAGGTAGCGTCATCCTCGCGTTCCAAACGAGGTTCCAAAACAGCAGATTGTGTGTGCTTTACTATAAGGATTTGTCGTGTATCATTATTACTTTCCTGTAATTCGTAGTACCAGGGAAGGTTTCCAGAGTTAGTGACGATGTGGTCACTGAAGGAAGTCAACTGGTCTTCTACATCGGCAAATGGGCCTGTGACGGAGATCGTATACGTAACTTGTTGTTTAGTCCGATGGACATGACTTTGAGAATATTCAAGTCGTCGACATCAATGATGTTGCAAGCTCTTGTACGAGATACTGCTGGGGAATGCCCGATGCACATGTTATTCCGAGAGTACACATATAGTCATGCCTGACTATTATCTCTACACTCTCCAAAAAGCACGACGCCAGTAAAACACCTCTAAGACGCAGTAGACGTTTTTCCAAAATGTTCCCACTGTCCGGGTTCTGGCTTCTCTTCTAAAGGCTCCCATCTGCTCATAGTTAGTCTACCGCACAGGTATACGCGAAGAGAAGAGGACATACGCCTTCCATTCTTTCATCTTGCTCACCAGACCAAGTTCATCCTTCGCAACCAAATAGCTTGCTCAATCTGCCCCTCGTCTAGCTGCTTCTCCACCTGCGCGACATCTCCATTCGCGTCCTGCACGATCTTCAACTTTCTTAAAGTGAGGGCTTCCGCGCCTTGACGATATGCGGCATGCTCGGGGATAGATGAGAGCGCGGTAAGGGTGGACTCGTATGTCTTGGTTAACTCGGGGAGTGGATTAGGATGGACGGCGAGGCCATAGATACCAGTAGATAGCTTGGACGCCTGAAGTAGAGGTCGCGTGAATCGGAGCATTGTTGGCTGCTTTGGACCAAAGTCAACAAAGTCGTTACTCGTCGGAGTTCAAACAAACCGCTTTTGGTTGAACGCCATGGCTGCCATTACTGCCATTATTCCTCGTCAACTCGTCGCAATATCTTCTTTCTTTCCCTTATCTTCGTCTGCCATATTCGGGTCCTCATGGTCAATACCGCTTCTTCCTTCCCTACGCGACTTCATCCCACCATTCCTCCTCGCCGTCCCCAAAAAGAAAGTCTCGCATTCCCGAAAAGCTATGCGCAGTGCAAACAAGGGCCTCAAAGATAAGCAGAGTGGGTAGAAGTCGTCCGCAGAGTACTTGCCACGCTCTTAACGTCCCTGCAGACCTGGTGCATTGCCCTGGATGTGGTTCGGCAAAACTCGCACACCATTTATGTCCTCAATGCTACTCCAGCATTAATCGGGCATGGAAATCCAAGTCGAGAAGCGATGGCCCAGCGTCCACGACGGACATACCTTCGTGACCGATTGGTCGTCCTAGCTGCCCAACTAAGATCATTCTCTGCATGCCGACATGTTTTACGTCTTGACTAGTCGTGCTCCGGGTATGCTATTTGGTTTTACCATAGCACAGGGGGTTGGTATAAGGAGTGTATGTCACCTCTAGAGTAGAGTGACTCTAATTCCAACTCTATCATCCAATATACACACTAATCTGACGCTCTACTATCTGCCCCAAATCGCTGAGCCTATGTGTCCAAGTCCAGAACCATACATACGCGAAAGTGAGGCCGTATATACAACCCACAATCACCTGCGGCGCGGTGTGATACCCCAGTAAAATTCGAGAGCTGGCAACGGCGCATGCAAATGTGATGGCGACCAGCGCAGCGAAGGGACGAAGAAAAGGTGTTTGCGGAAGTGATGCATGCAACGGTAGCCATGTAGATGCAAGAGTAATGTACGTCCCATAGAACATAATGATTGCGGAATGTGTACTGGGCATGCTAGAGTATTGTGTCGATGAAAACACTCAATGAAATTATGAGCTTTTGCTACTTACCCATACGTTTGTTTCCGTCTCCAATGCGTAGTTTGCGCGGGACGAGCTTGCTGAAAGATTTGTTTGACACATTTGACGGACGCCGTACAAGCCACCGCTCCTGCGCCAAAATAAACCACGCCAGCAGAACGAGTATATAGTACGGTGAATGCTGTCAAGGTTGTCACTACAAAGTTCGTCTATGAATTCATTGATGTCAGACCCAGTCAGAATTGTGGGACCACCATTTGCAAAACGAACCTTGTCAAGAAATCCTAGAACAAACTTGCGTAAGTTGTCCCGCATATCGATCAGTTAGGTCGGGGGCGAATGCCAACGGGACAGGTATAGGTAGTGGATGGCAGGCAAACTGCCGCTATAAGTTACGGTCGTCACGGTATAGCATTCAGCAGCTGACAGCTCCGTGTCTCTGTTTCGCACCCGGAGGGGAAAAGAATTGCGGAGCAACGTGCACCGGCGTGACCCCCTAGCCATAGGGGCAATGTTGACCTTGTACATTGCCATCTTCGTCATACTTTCCGTCTTATACTATATCTCTCGTCGGTCGAGTGATCCATATGGAACGTTCCATCTTTCGTTCAATGGAGTGCCCGGGAGTCCAGATCCACCGCGGACAGAATGGCTGAACATGGGGTTCTGGAAGGTGCCTCAATGTACTTCCACCCTCTAACATTGATTCATAGTCGAGTAGGACACTATAGTCTTCCCAGAGGCGTGTCAAGGTAGCATTTGAAGCGGTTAGTTTCATTCATGGTTATTTATATTCTGTAGCCCTTGCCCTCCGATTATTTCGTGCTGCCGCCCTTAAATCTGACGGGCGCGTTCTAGGTAACACCAACCCCACATCACTGCGAATGCTTTCTAAACTCCACAGATGTCGGTTATGGAAGTGGCGATTCGATCCTCCTGCAGCTATCCCATCCAGAAGTACCCAGACCGGCTCTGCTATGCGGGATAACCAGCCTTCCGTCCCACCATCACCGCTCAAGGGAGAGGGTGAACAGGTTTCTATCCTCACCTGACGCGCCGGAGAGGACACCGGACGTACGTTTATTCGAGGGCGACGCCATTTGGCGTCCAGGCCATCGAGATCGTGAGCATCCGCTCTCGCCTCAATCTGGACACGAGTTCGACAACATCCTTGCACTCGACTGTGCATACCACTTCGATCCTCGTAGAGAATTCCTTCGTCAGTCCTTCCAGCGTCTGGCGCCCGGTGGTAGTGTTGCTTTGGCCGACATATGCTTCTCCAGCCCACCTCGCGCGACACTCAAATACTTCCTGTCGGGTGTGCTCCACGTCATGCCGAGGAGTAATATGGTGACCAAAGAGCAATATGAACAGCAAATGTACGAAATAGGGTACGAAAAGATTGGAGTAGAGGATATCACGCCTTTCGTTTTTCCCGGCTTCCGAGCATTTTTAAAGCAGAGAGGAATTCTATGGGGGGTTTTCGCGGGGATTATGGGGTGGTTACAAGGCCGAGGGTTGTGCTTTGTGATTATCGAGGGTAGAAAGCCGTTTGTTCGTTAATTGTAGATGTGAAGGATATGATGATGCACGGTCAGGTGACGCGATGATTTTGGACTGAAACCTTGCTTTAAATTTCTTCCTGCGCTGCACCACTTGACACACAATGGCACCAGACGATTTTATCATGACGCTGGACTCTGAAGAAGAGTCCTCTCCTGACGCCATCCGACCCTCAAAGAATTCGAGCGCAAAAGAGGCCGACGAGGCACTGTTGGATCCAGCATTCACTTTTGATATGTCGGGAGATCCATACACAGACCTGATTCAAGGAGGAGCAGACTTTGCAGACTTGGTGAAAAGTGGCTCTAGACCGGTGCGTTCATTCTGTGCTTTCGTCTTGTTCACTAAATATTGTCTGGTTAGGATCCAATATCCGTAGATGATATTATTGCGAGGCGAACGACCCAGAGCGCCACCCGGAAGCGCAAGCACCACGAAGACAGCGATAATTCCGGCGATAGTAGTGACGGACTAGACACCTCTGGGTCCGAGAGGGAAGAAGACCTGACGGATGAGGAGGCCACTGTCCTGGAATACGATGCGGAGGAGGACGACCAAAGCGGTGATGATCCCTTAGCGACATCCGACGATACCGGAAGCGAATCTGACGATGCAAATTCACAAGACGAGAAAGAGCCCGAATCTGAAGGCACGCCCTCTTCGTCTGAAGATGATAGTGCATCGGATACAGACGTCCAGAAGGCTAGGAAAAAGGCGTTCTTTTCTTCGGACGCACCGTCTTCCGAACATCACGCATCGTTTCTTACTATGAATTTGTCCCGGCCTATTCTCAAGGCCTTGACCTCTCTTGGTTTTCACACCCCCACTCCCATTCAAGCCGCCACTATTCCAGTTGGTCTTTGGGAAAGGATGTGGTTGGTAATGCAGTCACGGGCTCTGGAAAGACCGCAGCTTTTATCATTCCTATGATCGAACGTTTACTTTACCGTGATCGAGGCAAGAAGGCGCAGCGACGCGCTGTCTTATTCTTGTCCCTACCCGCGAACTGGCTGTTCAGTGCTACGATGTTGGCAAAAAGCTGGCTACTCACACGGACATTCAATTCTGCCTAGTAGTTGGTGCGCATGCAACTCCTCCATGATTGACCTCAATCGGACTAATTCTACAGGTGGGCTATCCCTAAAGACACAAGAAGTTGCATTGAGAACGCGACCAGATGTCGTCATTGCCACTCCAGGACGCCTTATTGATCACCTCCGTAATTCCCCGGCTTTCGCACTCGACGCGCTCGATATTCTGGTTCTCGACGAGGCCGATAGGATGCTTTCAGATGGTTTTGCCGATGAATTAGGTGAAATTATCAAAGCATGCCCTGTTTCCCGTCAGACGATGCTCTTTTCCGCAACCATGACCGATTCTGTGATGAGCTCGTCAAGATGTCTCTCAATAAGCCAGTACGGCTTTTCGTTGACCCAAAGCGCAGCGTCGCTCGTGGCCTGGTGCAGGAATTTGTGCGAGTTCGAGCGGGCAGAGAGGCAGATCGGTCTGCCCTTCTTCTGGCGCTCTGCACTCGCACATTCAAGTCCGGTGTTCTCATATTTTTGCGAAGCAAGAAGCTCGCCCATCAACTTCGCATTGTGTTCGGACTCCTTGGCTTGTCATGTGAGGAGTTGCACGGAGATCTGACGCAAGAACAGGTCGGTGGTTTTTGTGCTATTTCTCCCTATGTACTCCTCATTCTGTTGTGAAGCGACTCAAAGCTCTTCAACTTTTTCGTGATGGACAAGTCAATTATCTTATGGCAACGGATCTAGCGTCTCGCGGATTGGATATTAAAGGGATAGAGACTGTGATCAACTACGATATGCCGTCTCACCTTTCACAGTATCTGCATCGAGTAGGACGAACGGCACGTGCGGGGAGGAAGGGAAGGTTTGCTCGAATATCATATTGGCAAACCCCCGATTGCTGATATCAAGGTGAAGGTCAATCACTCTCGTTGGGGAAGCCGACCGTAAGGTTCTCAAGGCGGCTATCAAGCGGGCAGCTGGTGAGGATCAGGTCAGGCATCGGACTATACCATCAGAGATTGTAGCAAGATGGTCCAAGAAGCTGGAATATTTGAAGGACGAGATCGCAGAGGTTATGCGAGAGGAGAAAGAAGAAAAGCAGGTATGGACGAGAGGATTAACAATCATATGGTGACTGACTTGATTTGTTAGTTCCGGCAAGCAGAGATGGAAGTTAAGAAGGGTCAGAATATGCTAGAACACGAAGCGGAGATCTACTCCAGACCAGCACGTACATGGTTTCAGAGCGGCAGGGATAAGCAACAATCTGAGGGTGTGTCTTATTAATCGCGTTTATTTGTCCTATTTAAACCGCCAATTTAGCTCTCAGCAAACGGCAGTATGACACCAATTTCCAAAAAGACAACTCTAACGACCCGAAAACTCCTGCATCCAAGGCCCAGGTGGAAAAGGTATTATTTTGCGAGGCATTGGAAAAGAATGTGTTATCTGACACAGACCTGGAAGCGAAAGCGCGATAAGTTCTCTGGCCTTTCTCGGCGAGCGAAGAGGCGAAAGCTTGCGTCAGAAGCGGAAACAAAAGAAGATAAGAGGGCTACCGATGCAGCCATTCGCTCTGCCAAGAAAACCGCTCGTCCGTCAAAGATTAATGTTCCGAACAAGCCCGTTCCTAGACAAAGTAAATCCAAGCAGAGGGGCGACAAATTAGGTAAAGTAGGGTTTAGTCATGATCAGGGGTCGAGAGGGAGCCAAAAGGAGGGTATCCATGCGAAGCGAGGAGATGTCGTAGGTAAAATCAAGGGGGGACGGAGACGACGGAGATAGTCTATATAGTGGTACACGCGGAATTTCCGGGCCGTCTGAGCTCAACGCACCACACCACGATGAACGTCAATAAACCGTTCGTCTCGTTGGCGAGGCTCCAACTCCCTGTCTCTTCTCGATTACTTCCCTCTGCGTGTTGCCCAGATAAAGACCTTGTCGTCACGATCTCTACGCAGAATGGCAAAGACCACGTCAGTCTCTGGAAAATGCAAGGTTCGAAGAAGTGGGAAGTTGACGTTCGCTCTGACTCTGTTCGAAATGAATCAATCGTCGACCTGGCGTGGAGTCCTGATGGTGTGCTCAGATAGGACTCATACTGCTCCCCGCACTAAGCACATGACTGCAGGGCAAGCCATCGCGCTAATTCATCATCCTCCGCGGGTCACCATACACTCTATTCAGGATGGACGCGAGGAGCACTTGCCGCCCTTTGTAGATCAATTGTCAGAGTCTGCGAGGCTGACCGGAGTCTGGTGGTTCAAGGACGAGAGAGAAAAAGTGGATTCCATTCCAGATATACTCAAGCGCGGGTTGGACATTGTATGCTCGTGTGTTGACACTTTGAGGGACGCATGCTAATCGCCTGTTCTGTGAAGTCAGGATCTGCCCATTCTGTCATCAAGAACCTACCACTCTTGGACCCAGTTACAGACAACTCGCGGGCGATGACGTTTGTATTCCGCCTTCTCTTTTTTTTCTCATTGTACTGGTTCTCAACCGAGGTTTTCCAGGGCCACCCAACTGTTCTCCTTTCAGAGTTCTTCCCAGATGTCCAAAACGTCCGACTTACCAGAAGCCATTGCTTCCTGGCCAACCTTGCCTTCAGACCTCCTTTCTGCGTCCATTCAGCCGGCAGACATGGCAGACCCCGAAAAGCTCAAATCAGATGACCCAAAAGTGAACAGCATTTTAGTTGTGTCGGACGACGCGGGTTACATGCATTGTTTTCTTGATGGTAGCTATCCGCTCGGTGCTATCTCTGTCGGCGCAAAGTCTACGACGGCATCATTATGGAAAGATCTCAACGATCCTGTCCTCTTTGCTCATCAGCGTTCTCCGATGGTTGGGACGACTTTGCACCCAACCCGGGTGGAGTTACCTTTGTTAAGCATGCGTATTCCTCGCGACCTGGCAAGGATATCAACAACGGCCCGTGAGCTACTTTGGTACACCATGCGCGTGCTGGACGAGATGCAAGTCGCATGGTTAGGATCTGGCACACAGATTGGCGCTAGAGAGCCCGGAATTAGATGGCTGAAGTCGCTTGATGATCTGCAGGCGCAAATGGGCGCATGTATGCGTGTCACCGCCGTATTTCCGTTATTTTGGGCTGACACAGCCTTAGCCGTAGCCGACAGTACGACATCATTGCTTGATCTGACCTTGTTGTTGCTTGTAGGTCGATCATCAGAACCAGTTTCAGATTACATTGGTAGTGGGGAACAAATGAGCGAACGGGTAGGTACATTGTCGGCTATCATACAAAGGTCATGGAATAAGCACACCTTATAGGGACTACAAAAGTGGGAATCCACAGTGGTGGAAGCCCTGGTGAAGCTGCGCGATTTTTCCGAATTACGCGTTGCACCAGCGTGTCAGCGCCTTCACTTATTGTTGGAGGAGATCTTGGGCTGGTCCCAATTGTAAGCCTCTTTTGCGTGATCACTGCCGCGTGGATCTCCCTACCCATCATTGATCAGGCCCGGAACCTACGCGGCATGTGGATTGAATAAGGACGACATCAGCAGGGCGATGATGATGACAAGTCGTGCCATATGCTCCGCTAGCTGGCTCTCAGCAGCCGCACGGCGAGAGCTTTCGCGCTTCAAGGAGTTCATGAAGTGGTTGCGATTTGGTAGGCCCGAATGATAAGTCTGGCGACCTCCTGACGTCTGTTTAGAAATCGGCAATGCCAGTCCCGTTGCAGACCCTCAGTCCGCAAATCAGCTGCGGCACGACGTTTTGGAGGTGAATGAGTATCTGGCAACTGGCCTTGTAAAAAGCGAGATAGATGCTTGGTTCCGCGGTGGTGTCCCAAACTTCTTGCCACAAGATCTGGGGGTACCAGATGACAAGCAAAATTTACCCGCTGCCATAGAACGAGCGCGATCCGCATTGCGCGATCCATCGCAGACAGCATGGGCGCACGTACGTTCTTGATGCCGTATCCTCTTCTGAACCCTAATTATGCGCAACCTTCTAGCCCGTTGAATACAGGAATCTCTCTCACCTGGATAAGAATCTTCATGCCTTAATCAGGGTTTGGCAGGTCAGTGCCAAACCATTTTTACTCGCGCCGCCAGTGCGACTGCACGGGCGGCAAGATGCCAGCCTCCGAGTATGTCGCACCGGTTAGGCTCAGTTCCTCACGAGACCGAGGAGCACGTTTCATACGTGATTCGTGAACGGAATGTGGAACACAATCAGGCAAGCACGTTTTGAGGACCAATGACGTGATGACGAAATTCAGAGTCAAGTCATGTAGGGTTCCACCCATTGGGCGCAGTACATCGCTGCGTACGATCCTTTGGGGGGATACGGCACCGATCGTAAGCTTCTTTTTGATTTCCGTGAGACGCTGAGTACATGCTTTCACTTCCGTAAGTTTGCGTACTACGGGCTGTATACGACCCCACAATTCAAAGCCCCAAGGTTGCTGTGGGGGCAGCCATGCTCCAGTGTATCGGAACCGGTATTGGAAATGATGACCGCTATGTCATCCTTGATTTCGACTTTTTTGATGATGATAGCCTGATCATTGTGTATCGGGTGAATGGCGCGGCAGGTGCGTGTTCCGCGATACGGCACTTATTTCACGCGATGAACTTAATCTAGGCACCATACAAGGACCCACAACTGTTGCGACCGTTGGATATTCTGATCTGCATTTTCAAGGGGTGCAACCTGTTGATCCCTTAGGCGAACTTTCACGAGAGCAGCTGATTGCACATGCCCTGGAAGAACGGAAAGTCGGTCAGGTATTATATACCAGAACCGATGATATCTGTGCCGAATTCTGACGAGGAAACGTGCTTTTAGATTGCTGCCGTCCTCATGCCGATCAGACGATCGTATGTGCTGGCAGGGTGTATCAGCGGTGAGGTCTCATTAGCATTAAATGGGAGAATAGGTAGGCGGGTGGCCTGCATCTTGGATCGCAAAGAAGGGGTTCTGGAAGTACTTGACATTGAAGGGGAAACTGATGACGAGGAGTGGGATGAAGAGGAGGATGGAGATGAGGAAGAAACATAAATTGGCGGGGTTCGCTGGGTAGGCTTGATTGTATCGAGATGTGATGGGGGGCAGGGGGGATGTAGGGCATGAGTCTCGTCCTGCACGCATAGAGGGTATATTCTCTGTGCCAGTACTAGTGGCTGTGACGGGTGGAAGAGGTGAGGCGCGGGAGTAGCAAACGGAAGCAAAAGAAAAATAATAATAATTAGAAGAGCCAGATACCTGGAGTTAGGCGATGAAGACGCGGACCCTGTGTGTTTTGGTTCTCTTGAATCTGCGCTGCCATTTAAGATAAATAATTCGGGATATTCCCCCCGGCGTTGTCTGCCTTTCCCTCACTCATACAATGGCCCCAGTGACTCCCAAGGACGACCTTTCGTCCCGTATCTCTGATACAGCCCTCAGGAAAAAGAAAAATGCTGATGCTCAGGCTGCCTTTAGAGCAAGACGCGCAAATTACATTGCCACGTTGGAGGAAACCGGTTTGTGCCCTCTTCCCTTTCATTGACCAGCGAGCTCTCATACTTCATCTCCTCCTCAAGTTACAAACCTGGAAGCAGTAGTCTTACAACTTCAGGATTCTTGTCGTGAGGCTCGTACGGAGGTGAACGAGCTCCGTCAAGACAACAGTCGACTACGGAATGCGGGAAGGGAGCGGGAGAAATTCTGGAGAGCCTTGTGGCAGACGAAAAAGGGGTCAGAATTGCAAGTGGACGAGTTCCCTCCCCCTCCTTCCTGCTTTGGTCCAATGCATCCCCAGATCACTGCTATCAACTCACAGATCGGTCCTGCGGTCGGTTCATATGCTGAGGATGCACTCCAATACCCAGCTGGCAACACGCCACCCTTCTCGGATGTCACTTACCCTGCTGGCACCCCAAGCGAAATTACTACCCGTTCACCTTCCGTTCCCTATGCTCACGGCGACTCAGAGTCGCATCGGTCGGTCAATCAATTCACGTCTTACCACTCCCCTCCGCGAAACCTCATGCGTGACGTTACCTGGGCACCACCAATAGCCCTCACTGGCTCTTCTGGTGGCGATTCCGGTCACGCCGGGAGCAGCAGTTCTTCACACTCGCCCACCTTTGTAGAGTCGCCTAGCATGACCTCTACTGACATTCCCTTCCTTTCCCGTTACCCGAGCCACAGTTTTGAGGACCAAAAGGTCATTCCCTCGCCACTGGACTCCAATTCTTACCTCCCCACCAGCCGCTCTCACTCTCCAACGTCAACGCGACCGTCGTCTTCATCCACCACATCCCTTACCTCTCCATTTCAGTTTTCTTTTAACGATGGCTCTGCACCCCATGAAAAAGGCGATTTCGACTATCGACGGCATCCTCCTGAAGTTACCCTGCACGGTGGAATCGCCGATGTCTCATTGCTTAGCCACGGTGGTGACGGCATTCGGTTGAGACTAGGCGGACGCCGATCAGATGCTACAACCGATCGCCCGTTATTCTCTCCCCTTACTGGCTTGCTAAAGTCAGATGTCGTGACAAGTGACGGTGGCGACGTCAAGTCGGATGTTACGCATTCCAAGCTAAGACCTCGCAGAACAATCGCCCATGCGAACCGATCACCGTCTCCTGGAGCACCGCCATTATCTGGTACACTAGCGGTGATTAAAGCGCAGGCATTTGGTGCCTTACGGCGAACGCGCTCTCGCGCAAAGAAAGGTGCAGACAGTGCAGCAAAGGTTGCCCTCGAAGCACTGGAAGCCCGCGGAATCGGAATGGGCGTGAGCACTGGTTCAAAGCGAGCCAGGATCGACTACGATGAAGACGATGTAGACTAGGCCCTTGGTCTACTCGTTTCCCCTTCCCCCATTCTTGTTGTTGCCAACGAAAAAACGTCAAGCACAACAGATGGCATCTTTATATTGCTATTGGCAAAGCACTGCGTACTTCGGAAAGTTGAACATTGGGATCATATTGTATGTATATAGTGTGTGGTTTGCATACCCAGTTGTAAGTAGTATTTTTAGTTGCCATCCCGTCGTGTATGGCCCTGCTCTCCAGCCAGTAAAGCCAGCGGCAGTGGTGTCAGTCATGCAATTCTTCCGTTCGAGAAACTGTGATCTCGCCCAGGTGCGAGACATTGGAGCGTGCAAGTCGCAAGTCATAAGGTTTGTATAACTTGCGCTCATCCGCGGCGGCTTCATCGGCTGTAGACGCGACGATCCCAACTTGTATGATTTAAGGAAAGGTTCCGTCGTCACTGCTGCTCCCTACTGTATACGTTGCATAGGCGACGGATTTAGCCTTGTTCTTGATAGCGTTGTTGAGGCTGTGAGCAATGGGAGCACCTGCCAGCTGAATGCCACGCGTTGACGTGCGACGTGCTTGTTCAATTGCGGACCAATCATCGGAGACAACGCAATCGGGCTCAAAGTTTGTGTTTCCAATTCAGCACGAGCGAGCGGGAAGAATTGGGGCAAACTCTTTTTTAAGGATGAACGTGGGGGCGGAGCGCCGACAACCACCAGAGCAGAGAGTATTTGATCTTGTTCGTCCGATGCGGCGCAAACGCCGGTGTTTACTATTGGAGCGGCACCAGGCACGCAAACAACATGACACCACGGGGCCGCCGTCTAGGCCCTGGAAGCTTGCGTAACAATACAGCTTTGTGCATGTGTGTTGCAACACCATTCGCATTCGGGCAACTCAATGTTGGCAATGGGGGCAAGTTGTGCCCCCAGAGTGGGTGTGACACTGACACCCCCATTGCAATGCGTCGTTGATCGACGAGTGGAGTGCGACAAAGTCAAGGGTTGGCGAACGGAAATGGAAATTATTCAGGTTCAAGCCTTCAAGGAGTGTGGGAGTGGGATAAGATAATCCCCCCTTCCCCACCCGCAAACGAAAAAGAATTGATACTTGCAGGGACCAAAAAAAAACGCGAAAACCACGAGGTTGGTTGGGGCGTTTGCTTCTATGTGGACAACGGGGGGACGACGAGGCCAGCACATAAGGGATGACTAATACCCCATATGTATCAATCAAGAACACAAAGGACATGCTCGGAAGCAAGGACAAAGGCTGTAAAGAATTCCCACTGGCGGGCGTAAATAGGACATAGTAAACCACCAATCTGGGACCCGCTACTTTCATTTTAGGCATTTCAATTCCTCCAGTCGTCCTGCAAACAAACAAACCTCTTCAGTTTAAAATAAAATAAATAAAATAGAGGAAAATAAAAGAACCCCAAAAATTAAAAAGAAAGGGCTTACGATAAGGGTGTCTTCCCGCCTGTTCGGCGCTTCTGGCGCAATAGGTGCAGTCCTTGATGCTTCCAATTGGGCGGCGAGCCGTCCTGAATTAGGATTGGCGGCATTGACTCCTCGCTTGTTTTGCTTTTTTTTTTTTGATGGTTTGATGGTTTCGCGTGGAAAGAGGAAATGAATTCAGCGATACGGGTTTAGAGTTAGCTTATAGCTCAGGACAGGACAGGACGGGGAAGGGAAGGGACAGGACGGAGGGGACAGGGGGAAGAGAGGATGACAACAAGCCTTACTGCTTTCTGCCTTTGTTCAGCGGCAGCCGCTGCCTGAACTCGGCGAGCGTCGGCGGTCTGCGGAGTATTATGCTGCCGTGGGCGATGTTGCTGTTGCTGCTGCTGCTGCTGCTGTGGCAGTTGCTGCGGCCTCCTGCCACTGTTATCGATGGTGGGCGAGGCCGAGCCGAGGACATGTCCTCCCGAAAGGGCCCATTTCTTGGAACAAAGACTACAAAGCGCTCCCATTTTGCGCGATTGAAGAACAGTAATGTTACTGTACTTGTTATCTTGAGAGCAATGTGGGCGCCTAAATGTGATACATGTGCGCAGTTTATATTACCTGACTGACAGGCTGAGCCTGACACCACCGGCAAATTGGCTCATTGGTGCGTGCGCAGAGCAGTGTGTAGCGTGCACCGCCAGCGCACTCAACTAAACTACTATAAGATAAATAACTAAATTGTACAGTAGTGTCTAGAAACACTAATCATCGAATGCTAATCATCGCGTTGCTAGTGGTCGGTCACCTGAACTATCGGAAACGGCGATATAGTTTCCTCTCGTCCTCGCAGAACTCGATGACCGCCTTCTCAGGGCGACATCACCGTCATCGAATCGCGCTGGTGCCCATGCCTAGCGGCATGATCGACGAATGCGACAATTGGGTTGAGAAGACACGTTATGGCGACCCGTTGCCGGGAGGTGGAAAAGTGCACTCACCTGCCACCACTTGCGACCTGTATTCCAGGGCAAGCTGGTATCTAAACCCGCCTTGACCATCCTCCCTTTGATACCCGCTCCAAGTAAGAGGCCAAACACGGTTAGAAGGAATAAAGAGACGACTAGTTGGTCCCGAGGCGAGTCGCGTTCTGGGGGTATGCAGATCATCAATTAGCTGTTTGCTGAACCGAGTTGCCCTGATGGGTGACGGAATTTACATACGGAAGCAGCGTGCCTCCACATCTCCCTCTTTACCAGTGGCCGTATCCGGGTCCGTGTCACCCAGAGAGGCCCCAGCGCAGATTTGCAGATTCTGGTTCAGACACCATTGCTTCGTGCAAGAGAGGCATGGCTTGGAAGGCTTGTCTGGGATGTCCAGGCGGAGGATAGTGGAGTTTTTTCCAAAGCATATACCTGTCATTCATTCGAATAAGAATAAAAAAAAAGAAATAGTCTTTTCTGTGTCGGTGGAACAGCGAGCAGTAGTAGTAACCCACATTTGCAGAAACTTGTGGCCTCCCATTTATTGAGCGCGGAGGCTGTTGTTGGGAGCTAGCAATTCCCGCATGAGCATGACAACGTTTCAGAAAACGAAAAGACCCCTCACTAAGCAGATTGAGAGGAAGAGGAGGAAGAGGATAGAGCTGAGAGATATTAAACGATGTCTGCGTATCATGTTGGCTGATTTCAGGAACGCGGCGGCCCACCAACAGACGCGTCGCTGCTCGCGAAGCAAGACTGTACCGTGAGCCCCAACCACTATACTAACACCACCATTACAGCCCCCCATTCCTTCGCCTTCGCCCAGCGTTGAATGTCCACCGAATACGAAGATGTCCTCACAAACCAGCCAGTCGTGATCGACAACGTCCGCATCGACTCACCCATATCTCCCTATAACATCTCATTATGCTCACTCCCTTTTCTCTCTCTTTTTTTTCTTTCTATAGGGCTCGGGAACAATCAAAGCTGGTTTCGCCGGCCAGGATCATCCAAAATGCTTTTCGCCCTCATAGTGCGCCCCAAGTCTTCCTTCTCTCTTGGTCGCGTTTGTGTGTGGGGACAAGGGGGGTCTGACACACTTTTTTCTTTCCCAATTCCTCAGTGTCGGGCGGCCGAAGCACACTCGGGTCATGGCGGGTGCTCTTGAAGGCGACGTCTTCATAGGCAGGAAAGCACAGGAATTCAGAGGCCTGTTAAAGATCAAGTATCCCATGGAACACGGCATCGTAACCGACTGGGACGACATGGAGCGTATATGGAACTGGGTTTATGCGGAAGAGTTGGGCACGCTCAGTGAAGAGGTGCGTTATTTGGACCTGGGCGCGGAGCTCTGCCCATTGACTCCTTTTATGACCGTGACTTGCGTTCTCTTGGCATATTGGCATATCCATCTAGCATCCGGTGCTACTCACAGAGGCGCCGTTAAACCCTCGAACGAACCGAGAATCGGCAGCGCAAATCTTCTTCGATACTTTCAACGTCCCCGCTCTTTACATATCCGTACAAGCCGTTTTATCACTGTAAGGCGCAACTCCCATTCCCCTGCGCGCCCAGAATTATCCGCTCTAAGTCTCGCGTCGCGGCAGATACGCGTCCGGTCGAACAACCGGCATCGTTCTAGACTCGGGAGATGGCGTGACACACGCGGTGCCGGTCTTTGAGGGTTTCTCCATGCCACACGCTATTCGCAGAGTAGATGTCGCTGGGAGGTACGTCGCGGTTCGGCATTTTCAAGGGTTTGCCCGTAGTGTGTAACCGATCTCTCCAGGGACGTAACGGAGCACCTCCAACTACTGCTCCGAAAAGCCGGACACCATCTCCACACGACTGCAGAGCGGGAAGTTGTACGCTCCATCAAGGAGAAGAACTGTTATATCGCATTGAACCCCCACAAAGAAGAGAAGGAGACGGCTGGTCGTACAGAATCCTTCCGATTACCCGATGGAAATACTATTGCGGTATGGTCCTGACCAAGTGCGACGTGAGGTACTATTAACCTACGCTGTGGTTAGCTGGGATCCGAGCGATTCCGCGCACCAGAGATTCTTTTCAATCCAGAGATCATCGGCCTAGAAGACGCGGGCGTTCATCAAGTTGTGGTTGACTCTATCAATCGCGTAGATATGGACCTACGGAAAAGTCTGTACTCCAACATCGTTCTCAGCGGGGGAACCACGCTTTGCACCGGTGTGTTGAAATCGGCTTATCCATCAATCTTGTTGCTAATTGGAATAGGTTACGGTGATCGGCTTTTGAACGAGGTCAAGAGGATGAAGGATGGGAAAATTAAGATTTACGCACCGCCAGAGCGAAAATACTCTACATGGATCGGCGGGTCTATCCTTGCAGGGTTAAATACATTCAAAAAGGTGTGTTTTCAACATGCATAGGTAATTTTGTTGTCTGATCGACCTCAGATGTGGGTATCAGCGGAGGAGTATCAAGAGGATCCAGACATTATCCATAAGAAATTCGGATTTTGATATTTGGGTCCCACATCTACTCTTACCTATGTACAGCGTAATGGCGAGCACTACGATACCCACACCATATTTACGGCTGTCTCATCGTGTTTATGTATCGAAGGTCCGATAGCATGTCAACCATGTCACGCAGGGTTCGCGTTGATGCATATGAGTGGCATTCATGGCGGCGTAAGAAGGACACACGTTGATATGACGATGAGAAGGGTAGGACATGCAGTATGTAGAGGTTCCATGCAAGATAATAATTTTACTTCCCCTTCTTCGCAGGCTCCGCCGCCTTGGACTTTTTGGTTCCACGGAACTAACAAAATAAATGTAAGCGCGATCGCAACTAGCGGTGATAGATGTGAGTAGACATACCTTCTTCGCACGATTCTTTCGCTCCTTGCGTAATTTACGGGAAGGTTTCTCAATCTTGGGCGAAAGGCCAGCCTATGGGGCGAAAACATGTAGTCATGAGTGAAAATGATTAACAGGGTACGAAAGGGGGCCACTCACCCGCACCAAGCGGTATCTGGGCTCAAACTTCTTTTGTGCCTCCTCACTGTCATAAATCAACGCGAAGCCTGTGCTCCGACCACCACCAAAGAGTGTCTTGAATCCGAAAGGAACGATGCGTGCCTTGTCGGCCTTGTAGATCACGGCGAGCTTCTCAGACAGCTCGGCTCTGGAGATCGGGGGTCGCGACGAGTGAAGGACATCAACGATGAATTGACGGCGGCAAA
The DNA here is from genome assembly GCA_022496225.1 of Russula aff. rugulosa BPL654. Lineage (NCBI taxonomy): Eukaryota > Fungi > Basidiomycota > Agaricomycetes > Russulales > Russulaceae > Russula > Russula aff. rugulosa BPL654. Next base: position 979,488 of record WTXE01000001.1, read on the forward strand.
GGAGGGGGTTTGTGGCGAATTTCCTGGTACGGATTGTAACCGGGGCCGAGTTATCCTGGAGGGAGTAAAAGGGGAGTGAGCGTCGTCGTCGCACACGAACAGCATCATCCAAATACGGAGGGATCCATCCAGCGCGTTCGACACGGTTTTCACCAACGAACTCGACACGAATCCCCCATTTCTACGCTAGATGAGCTTTATAGAACAATACTCACTGCCATGGTATCGTCCTGCGACGTGTTATTTTGTTATGTCTGCAGGCCGCGACGTACTGTACCGTTGGTCGGTGCAACAAACGTGGAAATTTTGGCTTCGAAAATCAAAGTCCGTTCGGGGACTGCCGACGCACAGTTAAGGTCCGGAGAGCGCTCAGTGAGCTCCATGGATAACTAACTGGCTTGACTACCACCAAAGCTCACTTGTACTATAGAAGACCATGAGCCTAAGTGCGAGCTCATTTGCGCCATATGTAAGCCCTTGTTCTCGCCGCGTGGCGTTTGGATCCTACTCATCACTTCTGTCTTCTCTTAACCAAGACTCCGCCCCCCGATGATCCCGGCCACCAATCTCGACCACCGGCAACGTCGCGTTTTGCCGTCCATGGTTCCCCGCTCAACCGTCTACCCGGGAGGTGACGTCTTATCAGTCGGGCGGAATTCCGACCTGGGAAACGGCCATTGGAGGCGGTGCCGGAGCAGACGAGGAGGCTGAATCCCAGATACAAAACCAATGGGAGACACGCTATGGCATGCGTGTCGACCTCCTCGCTGCATGGGCGTACGTTTTAGGGCCAGTTACTGGTGCGCGCTTCTCCTCTGCTTCCTGTGATCGTTCGATGATGCGAGTCTTAATATAGCGTTTGGCCTTCTTGTCATGGAAAGTCACAATGACTTTATCCGATTCCACGGTGCGCCAGTTCGGTCCTGCGTACTGTGCCGCTCAACTTGATTGCATGTAGCGTACCAGTCAGCGTTACTGACTACTCCTCTTATACTTTTGTGGATACTCGCATCTCTCCTGCAGCTATCCTCTATCTTGCGGACCATTCTTGCGCTGCTCCTCCTTTCGTCCGTGTCCTTTATGGCGTACGTCCCTTCCAAGGTACCTCAGAAACGGAACTGATGGCTCTATATTAGATTCCGAGCCCACACTGATGCATCCCGCAACGGACTATCTCGATATCATGTACCGTTCATCGGGCGGCTTGCTGAGCGCTGGCTAGACGAAGAGTAGTCGGTGCCTGTAATGCCACACATGTTGCTAGGCGTAATCAATGTACGCCAGATGAGAGCAGCAGCTCATCCCACCGGCCGCCTCAGAGAATTTCTAGACGTGCAGGGAATGTCATTATGGCCAAAGAGCGACTAGAGACAGCGGTTAGACATTGACTCCCACTATAGCAATGCGATGATAATACAAAACGAATTACAACTAGGGCTACATGAGCACGTTCCAGCGTGGAGTACGATAGGTGCGAGAATATCAGTAGGACTAGTGTGTGGAGTGTAAAACTGTGCTTCCAAGGCATATACCAACCGCTTCAAACCCTGACTTACATACCGCCATGTTATATTCGCCAACAAGCCCCTCGATGAAAGGCTTGCAGTCTCCGATGATTTTGTCTGTGAAGTTCTCAACGATGTCAAGCATCTCGTCTAGAATGCACTTGATATCGTAGATGACTAAGAAGGATCAGTAAAACAATTGGATCTGTATAAAAAGGTAAATACCGTGACGTACTTGGCCCAAGGTACAAGCATACGGATGGATGGCGGCGGCACAACTCGTTGACATAACCAAGTACGTCCTTGTGAAGGTCGATGTCATCCTTGATAAGCCTTTCGATGGGATCATATTCATCGTAGTGCTCATGTCCTTTGTCAGCACCTAGGTTATGGAGTGTTTTTGCAAAGCCCCGAGAGTTAGTGTGGAAGTCCGTAAGTGCAGAGGCGCATTTCTGTTCGAAATTGGATTTGCTCTTTTGCCTCGAAGTGGATGGTTGAGAAGAATATGCCTCTACGCACACCGAACTTCTTAGTGCGTCGTTAATAAGACAGATATATACGCACTGAGGGTATGGGCATTGTTACATGCCTTCGAGTAATAATTATTGAGGATGTTGATATTTTGCGTAACGACATCAATGTTGACGTCCCCACTACGACCATATGCTGTGGCAGGTACACGCGGCCCAGTAGAGGAGTGGGGGTGTGGGTGATGCGAGACATTGGCACGGCTCGAGTATAAGTCATGGGGTGCGACAGCCTTGCCTTTTGAATTCTTAGACTTGAGCACGCGGACCGAACGTTCTTTGACATGGTGCACGGCCACAGTCCGAGACGACAGAGGGCGTGCCATGGGCTTCGCCAGAGCCAATGACGGTAGGACACGGGGAAACGCTATCAATGCGACAGAGGCGGCGTAGGCAGCAACGAGGATAATACGATAGAGGGGCGACATGTGTGAGAATGTTGGTTCTACTGTAGCCTGCGGAATAGATAGACGGCGCGTCAAGCGCTAGAGAGAGAAAAAGCAGAGGGTAGCGTCGAAGGCGACGGAGTGAGAGTTGAGAAAAGAAATTAAAAGATGGAATACGAACATGCGTAGACGGCTTAAAAGGCAATGCCATGTTTGTCCCTCACCAAATAAACACACCATCAGCGCGTACAGTCATGTGACCTAATATTGTCCATATCACACACTGCTAATAACGTAACAATAACACAAAACAAAGTCCTTTGAGCGAACGCTTCGAGTAAGTCAAAACTAAAACAGGAGTCGTCAGAACGGAAAACCTGCGTAAAAGTCATTCGAGCCAAAGTCCTGAGTAAGTCGATATAGTGGGTATAAAGGCGGCATAAAGCGTCCTCATTTATGTTTTATGTCACGGTAGTGATCGAGTCCATCGACTTAACTCATTGCCCCAAATGCACGCGATCTAGGCGCGACGCCTCTCTGCTCGCTTCCGACCATTACTATAGTGCTGAGAAGGTTGAGGGTGGCCGGGAGACGGAGGAGTTGATTTCGGTTGGCACTTGTAGCTGGCACTATTCCAATCCCATCCCGAAGGGCATTGCGGAGGGGGAGGGTTGGGTTGGTGAGGAACGCAGCATTTGTTATCGGTATCCCAATACCATCCGGTTGGTGGACACTCTGAACCGGTAGGAGGACTTGAAGGGTTAGGCGGCCCGCCGTTCGGAAGGCAGCAGCTTTTGGGGCCATACCTAAATTACACGGACAACATTGGAGGTCCGGAATGGATCAGAAGATAAGTATTCTCACCAGAATTCATCATCATCACAGCTGGGAGTGCTGGGAGGAGAACAGCAACTATCAGACCAACTCCACGAGTGACCCTTCTGGCAGGTCGGGGGAGGAGCGGTCGGGGGCGGGGGAGCGGGCGGGAGGCAACAGGACTTGTCTATCAGACAAGCAAGGTAAGGTAAATCCTGGTGAGGTAAGGTCCGCACGAGAACGTACCCGAGGACCAGTACCAGTTGTTAGACTGGGGGCAGCTTTTACCGGGGCTATCCAAGGGACGAAAGGTCAAGATGGTCATTCCATCGTTAAAGGATTAACTTACGGAGGGCTGGGGGGGCTGGTAGGGGGGATCTTGGGAGCGCAGCAGCCCTTCTGGTCGTACCAGAATTCGGTGGGGTCACAGTCATCGCCACCAGCAGTCACGGATGGGATGATCGCGGCGAGAAGAGCAAGGGGGACGAGAAAGCGAGTAATGAGAGTCATTCTGAAACGAGAGTAACTTAGTGGGCAAAAGAAGGACTGGAGCACCTAATGGGGGGCCTCTTCTTCGTCCTTTGGCTTCTTATAGAGCACGGCTAGCTAGGCACAGAGAAGTTACGGTCTCATCTGACCGCGTCTGACCGCGTGGAACTCAGGGTTGCACGAACTCAGGGTTGCACCGAGGCGATCTACGTACGCGCGCCTAATTCACTTATGAGATGTGAGCGTGAGATGAAACCGCGTGACTTCATTCATCTTCCTTCCCACGATGCGTCCCTTGACAGAGGACGAAAGCAAGCTCGTCTTCGAAAAGCTCGCAAATTATATCGCAAGTATCCCCGTAACTTCTTCCCCCCTACCCCCGTACTTACACTCCCCGTCCCAAAGGGGAAGAACATCGTACATTTGGTGGACAGGCAGGACGACGTGCATTGTTTTCGATTGCACAAGGGTCGCGTTTATTATGTCTCTGAAGCCTCAATGCGACTCAGCATTTCGGTCGCACGGTCTAATTTGATTAGCTTGGGCACCTGCCTCGGAAAGTTCAGTAAATCCGGGAAATTCAAACTACACATAACGTCCCTGGACTACCTCGCACAGTATGCGAAATATAAAGTAAGCTTTATGCCACACCGTTCAAACGCCCTTGTTCAAACGATGATGATGAGGTGTGGGTAAAACCGAACGGTGAAATGCCTTTCCTATACGGCAACCACGTCCTCAAGGCACATCTGGGACGGATCACAGAGGACACGCCAGAGCATCAAGGTGTTGTTGTGTACAGCATGAATGATGTCCCCTTGGTAATTGGCTTTGTGTTTCATACAATCTGTCATCCTCAGTGCTCGTTCAGGGATTCGGAGTTACGTCCAAGGCAACAGTGGATACACGGAAATTGGACCCGACAGCCATCGTCGTTTTTCATCAATCGTACGTATATGCAAACTCTTCTCCCTCCCCTCGGCTCACGCGTTCTCTTGCCCCAGGGATGTCGGAGAGTATCTCCGAGACGAGGTAAATCCAAATTTCACGCGACCATCGCTCACCAACTCAAACTTTGAATCTCATTTGCAGGATACGTTGTTCTAATTTCAGTCCTACCCGCTGTACCTTGACCGGGCCTAGGGAAAATCCTTCTTGCATTATTATTACGTAATAATGTTGGTGGAAGTGTCGTGGGAGAGTCGTGTATCACTCGTTAGTTACAGTGTACTTTACTTCTCTATGAGCGACCAAGACCCCTCTCAAAAGTGGTTAGACCTTTCCGACGACGAGCTTGACACGTCCACCATCAAAGATGTTCTTGATGCTGTCAAAGACGACCTTTGGGTCGTAGCAGCCGTTACAGACAGAATCATTGACGATCCCAATCTATTACACGGCCTCCTCGGAATAGCACTCAAGAGATCCCAAGGCACAGTAGAGCGATTACGGAACTCGTTTGCATTTCAAAACTCCGCGGAAACACAAGCATTCAATGGAGCATTCGATGGACAGGGTTCATCGTCTGTCCATGTCGACGATGACATGGTGTCCTACTTTCGCGAGAATCCATCCGACGCGCGAGTCTGTGCCCTTCGATCCGTTCTACTGGACAGAAAAGATAGAGTCGAAACATTCATGGAGATGTCCGCGGTGAATACTGCTGCGCACGATGAATCCGAGGCACCCGCGGAGTGGGACGATGACCCTTGGGACGATGCCGCGGACACGGAAACCGATCGCCAACCATCTCAAACGGCTCCCCAAATATCCCTATCTACCTTTCTCTCACAAAGTCTTGTAGACTCTGCCTGTCTACTCGCTACGAAAGAATCATTCGGTCCACTCCAAATTTTATTCAAGCGACACGGGGTTTCCATCTGGCCTTACCGGCTCCCTATCCTTGCATGCATTCCCATCCACCTCTCTCCTTCGTCGTACCACGAACTCCTACCCAAACTTGATCTTTCTCGAGATGAAGAGTATCGGCCACCTGTAGAAACCCGAAGACCGGAGTTAGATTGGACTGAGAATCCGGGTGTGCAAGCCGCACTAAGTGCTTCTGATTACGCGGTTTTACCAGGCCGACTCTCGACACATTTCGGTGATGAGGCTCCCCAGCCGATGTCGTCGCAAGATCTCGCTTCTGGTATCGACGACAAATTCAAACCATTCTTAGTCTGACAGGAATGGTTGACGTTGCCCTTTCGATGGCGCAGCATGCTACCTCTCGGGGAATTCCTGGGCTCGACGAGTTCGGAGAAGAGCTGAGTCTCCTCTCACGGCTTGTCTATGATGCCCAAGCGGCCGCCGAAGATGGGCCCGAAGATGACTGGACACTGGAACAGTGGAAGAGCATGGATTCGCTAACCGTCATTCGCGCGATGCTTGCCCTCTCAACTCCTGAGACCGTAGTCGCCGATATCCGCAAATTCGTCTTGCCATACCTCTTTGTGCTAGAATCTCGCGCGGAACGCGCCGGAGATCCCAATCCGAACCTCTCACTGCATGTACTTGACGAATTCATACTGGAAGCCCCGTTAGACATGGTGGCTCGCATTTTTGAAGAGTCCAAACCCACCTTACCGTCGAGGCATCGATTAATTTTGGATAACGAAGACATGGCCCGGCTAGCCCTCGCCTGCTTATATGGCAGCGACAGCCTCGACGAATGGCGTACTATGAGTCAGATCTTTGAGTGTCTTCCGGCCTGGAGCGACGATTCTGGCGATGAGGATCCTGAGGACGCCGTGGAAATGACAATCACATCATTAGGAACGTACGTTACACCGACTACGGCCAGGCCTAAATGCACACCCTCCGATCTCTTCCTGTTCTTCCGTCCACTACCACTGTCGTCATTATCTCGTGCTCTGGACATCTTGGACGTGCATCTGGAGTCTGGGGAGATTCTCTCAAGATGGGATGTGCCCGCTCCCTTACGCTGGTTCTTACAGAGCAGCGATGACAAGAATAGCCAGCGCGCACGAGCCGTCCGTATGGCACGGCGTCCCGGCGCAAATCGTGCTCTGCATAGCCAAGCTGATTGGGAGTGGCTGTTGGAAGACATGTTGAAGTTGTGCCGCACCAATGACAATGGCTTACGAGGTGCCTTTTGCCATCTGTCGCAGACCGAAATTCTCAGCATCTTTCTCAGCGGTCTTCTCAGCAATGGACGCAAGTATCCTTCCCTACCGTGATCAGGCCGTTATTGACTCTTTTCTTTCCAGAGCTGGATATTGCGAAAAGTTTATTACGGTCGAAGAAGTCCGCCCTTGCTTTAGATGATCAGGCAGTTGAGGAAATATGTTTGACTTCTTCCCGAGAATTCTACGACAACGCCAGTTCCGGGAACTGTAATTTTGGCGATATGAAACTCGCTTACGACTGGTGCGTACAATACCGGTTCGCCACTTTATAATTTGCCCACATTTTCCGCAGCTTGTCCATCCCGGCACGCTCAGAAGCGGTCACTCGTGAGCAAGAATTCATCGAGGCTACATCTCGCATCACGTCATTCAATATTGAAACACGACCTGGTATTCCATTATCCCCCATCGAAATCCGACTCACGAAGGATCGCCTGGTGTTGGTCTCTCGCGTCCTTTCGAGCAATGATGACGCCTACAAGTACAAGGAAGTTATCTTGGAACTCGTCGACAAACTCGGGTTTCGAGGCGAAGCTGTTCCACGCGTGAAAGCTCTGGCCATGATCGCGGACACTGCCCTCCAGGCAGAGGATTTCGCCCAAGCCTTTGAAACAAGCGAGACCATGATTGATACAGTGTCGCATCTCTGCTCATCGTCGGATATATCACAATCAGACTTGAACGACGCCAAGGAAGTCTGCTGGGTGTCCTGTTTCCAACTCGGGCGCCAACCCGAGTTCCCCGATGTACAAAAAAAACTCCGCCTTCTGGGTCATGCGCTCGAATTTTGTCCCGCCGACCGACTTCCCGAGATCCTTATGGCCTGGCGTCGACTCGAAAAGGAGGATATTGCCCTGCGCTTTGAAGGCGGAGGCGAGGAAGAAGGCCGCAGTCTCTCGAGTCGCCGACATGGCTTCGCTGTCACCAGTTCGCAGAGTCGGACACGTCAGTCAGGTGCTCTCGTGCCGTCCTTAGCGTCCAAGTTGCAGAATATACACCTTCCTGCGTCCCCCCTAGTGATGGCGGACAGTGCGGCCATTGCGGACACGTTTAGCCGTGTTGCATCCAAATTCCCGTTCTCTAAAAGTCGCCCACATGGACATCAAAGTCAGTTTGAAGGTGACAACCAAGGTCAAACTCGTAGCGAAGAAGCGGGGTGGCCCTCGTTGGACAGGGAAGAAGTGTCTGCACAGGCATCCAGGGCTTTGCAGAGGGGGATTGGGTGGCTTATCGGGGCCGACGAGTGATTGCGTACCGTACTATACCATTCCGGGACATATTGCGTCCATGTCTCACCTCTTGGCAACGTTGATTGACACTTGACGGTCTTCTTTATGGAACGGTCCAGGTTCTTTCACCTATATATATATAGTAACACCCAGTACTAGTGCTGTCTTGTACATTATTACAGCATCGAGCACAGGCACCTGAGTTGGGGTACAGGTTATTAATAAGACCCCTCATTAATGGAGAGGACAAAGAACAAAGAAAAGAATATATCCTGGTACAAAACAAGTAGAAGAATCGAAATGATATGTGGGCGGCTGTAGCCGCAGGACAGTGTCAAGTGTAAGTGAGAGAAAAATAAACAACACAGGAATAGCGATAAGGATAGGCTGTTCTGAGGAGAAGGAAGGATGAGACGGGGAGTGCGGGGAGTGCGGGGTAAGCCGCTACCGCTACTACAATATCCGAAGATTAAGGAGGGATCAGGGGGCCGCAGCAAAGCGCATAGTACCAACCCCTGTGCGTGCTCTTGGACGGTCGACGATGCCATGTCCCCCCACGCTCTGATCTGGCTCATCGGACCGACCACAAAGGATACATCGCTCCCCACGCAACTCCTTAACCGCGTCTCGTCAATTTCAGCACGGAGATCGCGAACCTGCCCCTCGAGCTCCCATATTTGATGCTGCCATGCCTTGCGAGTAGACCTCAATTGCTCCTGAAGTTGCTGAATAATCACGTATGGATCGTCATCCGTAACTACATGCTTCTCGTCGAAAGAGGGTTCCGTAGCGAGAGGGCTTAAGCTCCCACCGCTACCGCTGCCGCCGGCTGTCGTACTTGAATTGTCGGTTTGCGTTGTTGAGGTCGAGGGAGAATCGAGGGACACGATATGATCCGCGAAGTGAGCACTAAACACGGTGGAGATGGGACGCAAGCTCAGCCCGGGGAACGTCGTGGTCAAAGGTGGTGCGCTAGCAGGGCTCAGCCCACGGTCCGGGGTGAGACCTGAAATCATGGAAGAGCCCCCTGTTCCAGTACGTAGACTCTGCGAACTAATGGGGCCGCTACGTGGAGAAGCATCTTTTGTTGTGATAATGGTCAGAGCAGGGACCTGTTGCTGGACGCTTTCTTGATCCCAAGCTGACCCCACAGGGTCGTTTTCTCGACCATCCCCCCTTACGATGCTCCCAAGTTGAAGTGGGCTCTGGGGAACCAACGAAGGGGACAGGGTGGGCACAGGCACACGAGCACTAGAGAGCTTCGGAGTACGCGGCATGGAAGGAGCTGTGACAGATGGGCAGGGGGTGGGGACGGTGCTCGTGTCTTGTCCTTATCTTTCCCATTGAAGAGCCTCATAAACCCCGATTTCTTCTGCTTTAAAGTGCGAGTAGGTGGAGCTGAGCGGCCATTTGGTGCCGAATCCTCAGTACAGGAATGAGGTACGGGGAAAGGATTGCTAATGACTGGGGCTTCAATCTTGCCTTTAGAACTAGCACTTGCTGTCCGAGACCGCATCCTGCCCGTATTACTGGGAAGTGCGGGCGCATTATTTCGTGATGGAGGTTCATTCTGAAGGAATGGGGGATCGGGCATGGGGTAGATATGTGTCCGCGAACGTTCCCGCGCTTGTGCTTGTGCTTCCTGCAGGGAGATCAAGTTGAACGTGGGCGACACGGTTGGTACTTGATTGGACAATGCGAACTGTCCTTTGTCTTGACCAGGCTGTGGTCCGAGTTTCTGGCCAGGGATCGTGGATAATGGGCCAGAGATAAGCTTTCCCTGAACGTTACCAACCACTTTCTTCAGAAGCACATCAGCGTGGTAATCTGTGACCGAGGACATTGAGGAATCGGGTGTTAGAGTAGACGAGCTTTGAGAAACCCGGATTCTGATACAGACGGTATCGAGTCACTAGGAATAATCATGCGCCTACCGAGACTGGACGGTGGGAGGTACGAGGTGGCAGTGTTCACATGACCACCATCATACGCCAAATCGGGGTTTGCGTACGGGTGGACAAATTCTGGACGACCCCGCAATGATAAGGGAGACGACGGCCGTGATGTGTCCGTTACGTCAATCGGACTTTGTGTACTAGAATACATAGATGGGTCTGGTGATATCGATCGCGTTGGGACCGGCGATGTAGGGGAAGGGTATGACGAACCCAGAACTGAGGTTGGACTGAGGGGAGGCGGTGGGGGGATGGAGGTATCTGGGACGGGGGTGTGTGATACAGTTCTCGAACGACCGCGAGAGAAAATGAATGGTCGTGAAGGTCGCGATGAGGACGTCGCCGATGAGGACGAGGAGGACCCTGTAGCCTGTGATTGCGCGCTGGACACGATTTCAGAAATTCAGAAATTTTCGGCAAAATCGGCGGCAAAAATGTACTCACTGTAAATTAGAGGGTGCTGTCTGGATATCCAAGGAAACCTTGTCCCTGCTAATTGTCGATTCAATGCTGGGTCGTGCTGTCGACGTGGCTTTGGTAGAAGCGGGCTTGCTAAGACCCTTGATAAATCCGTCCCCGCGGGTCTTACTTTTACCCCGTTTCGTGACGAAAGAGCGGGCATCATCTTCCTGTTCTACGCCTTCGGTGATGTTGTCTTCTGTCTCCCAGGGAGCCAGGGTGTGAAACTGTATCGTCGGGCCAAGGAAACTCATCCGAGATTCCAGCTCTTCGTCTTCAGCTTGCATCGACTCAAGGGAGACACTCCCTTTCAATAAACGGACATCTGGATTTGGGCCATCCAGGCCGTGCTGCGTATCTGTTGTGGTAGTGGTGGTGGTAGTGGTGGCGGAACTGGCAAGAGACCTCATTGTTGTTGCATTGAAAACGGGCCCTGCTGCATGTTGGGGAGGGATAGCAAAGTCAAATTGAGGCGGACTGGAGTCCGGATGTGGGGACCTTGGAGAAAAATGAGGGTGGCTGTAGATAGAGGGCGAGTCTGAGAACTCTGTGAGGGAAGGGAATCTAGTGTGGTGGATGTCCACGCGCGCGGCTCGTTGATCAAGAAGACGGCGGAGGTTGTCGTCTTGCGCGGGCGACGGCGACGGCGGGTTCATTGCAAAAGGATCAACTCTCCCTCACCCCGGCTCGCTCCCGCCGCTGCTCCCGCTCCGTCCGAGGCGCCAGCGGCTCTTCCTTCATTAACTCGTAAGCCCTTCTTCCTCCACCGATATATTATTAGATGTAATCTATTCCGTAGGGCTATAGCTAATCAGGTACCGCATCCCCGACTATATCGCGGCCGCGCATCACACTCCAAGCGCTTAGGTGACTTCCCTCGCGTCGAGCAACAACCACTACGGGTAACTTCCGCCCATTCACCTCGAGCATGGATCAGCAAGACTCCCCCATTCCAATCGCAAGCTCTTCCAATGGCAGAGTCTCAGGAAAACCCTGGAAAAGCAGAAAAACACCAACAGTGTGCGTTCTACATCCCGTGTCCGCGTCTGTAATTCCCATCGGGTATTCTCTAGTCGGTCACACCTGCAGCCGGCTCTAAAATCGAGGGGCTTCCACGATAGAATGGAGAAAGCCAGCAAAGCGCAGGCTATTAAAAAATTGCAAGCGGAGCTTAAGGAAGAAAAACAAACTGAAATTCAACGGTGAGATTTTCCGTGCTTCCGTCCCGCAATCTTTCTACACTGTGTCTACTTCTGGTAGGAGACGGGAGGTGACGTTAGAGCGAAGGAAAGCTGTGGAGGAGCGGAAGCGAGCGGAGGAACTCAAGGTCCAGGTACGTGTTGGGCCAATACCAATTCTCCCCGTCTCATATTCCCCAGCTCGGTGCTAAAAAAGCGGCGCGACTTCGGCGGAAAGCTGGTCGTTCCAAGAAGGTTGCACATTGACCATTTCCGTTGGCACCCAAATCTCGCAGACTCCAAAATTATGTGTTGAAAACGTAGCATATGCAGTACGTAGTGTGATATGAATATGAAGCAAGCGGTCTGCAAACTGCTACACCTCCCAGGTGGTATCTGGCTCGCCCATGGTGAATGATTTATCAAGCCCGGCAATAACACTCTCGCAGAGCGGACATGCACTTGCAAGAATGTCTTCCAACTCCGATCTCAACTTTTCAAGTCGTTTTCCTGTTGCACTCTCGACCAGTACGTTCTTCTGTCCACCACCAATGCCTGGTATCCATCCCGCAGGGGATGTTATGACAGTTACGAGCGCATCTGGTACGATGAGGTCGCGCAGGCGATCACCCGCTGAGAGCAGGTTGCGCCCTATAGAGTTGGTTTGACGGTGCCCATTCTGCGTCTGGGACGCGAGGCTTTGAGAAAGCAATGTTCGTTGTGTTCCAGGCTGCCACAAGCCAGCACTTCCATCTATCGACAAAGCCTCCATTCGATCAATCGAACCAGATTTCCCCTTGACGATTTCGTCCTGAAGAGCGAGCAACCGTCGGAGAGCGTGCGCGGGCAGATACTCCTTTGTCTAAATAATAAAGAAATGTCATGCAGTCCGGTCAGCGTTTAAGAAACTGTCACGCACCAGACCAACGAGGCAGTCAGCATGGAAAGCATGGTGACATGGGAAGACGTAAAACTGTCGTGTCAGGATGGGGATCGAGCACACTGAGCATCTCTCTCCAGCATCGACAGTAATGAAGCGGTTCTTTAATCCAACAATGTATTCTTTCATTGATTCAGCGCTCCGCGTCGCGTCATCCATTTCGCTCTTGAGAGCTTCAATCTGGGCCGAATAAGACTCCAATGCATTCGCTATCTCGTCTTTGAAATCATCAATGACCACAAAGTCGGGGAAGAATGGCAGGATGTCCTCAATTTTGAGCAAGTCAGTGCTTTCGAGAACCGCATGGCCCTGTCCAGATACTTCAGTGAAATCTCGAGCCTCGTGAGCTATCCTCACACTCACATCTTGATATCCTTCTTGTCTTGAACCACAAATTTCGCAATCTTCAACCAAAGCTTCTTCCGCAGTTGCGGGTCATCCTCTGGCTTGTCCGCATTGAGTTTTGCGAGCTCCAGGTCACCCTTTTCCAAGGCCAGATCGACACTGCTCTCCCACAGGCCCATTTGCGAATAGATATGTACGCAAGGGTGAATCCTCCCGCTCTCGCTGCACAGGCGCAAGGCATAATCGAGGTCATAATAAGGCTTTCCTGTGAGAGAATCAACAGGGGCCGTCGCTAAGAAGCGCAGTAAAGGGCCATCATCCTCGGGGGACCCCGCAGCCGACGATGCTTGTAAGGTGATGAACAGGTTGTGTAAGGTGGAGGACGTGTTAAGTTGTTCGAAAATGACATGATTCAAGTAGCGGGTGGCCTGGTTCGGCGAGAGCGGGTCACGCGGCGCAAACTGGAATTGCAAGAGGGCAGGAACGAGACGCAGTGGGTCGAGAGTAGGTTGGCGTATCCACGAGTCAACTGTATCCCGAGGTGCATTTCTCATAAGAACAGGTCCGAATTGATAGTACAACTCCAAGTTTGATTGCCGACTGATGGCATCGATGGCTTTGACCCACTCCTCTTCAAGGATCCAATGTTCTACGACACATTCAAAGTCACCGATCAAGGCTGCATAAAAAAGGTACATGTCTGTGCGGCCATGGCTTTGTATCAGTTCGTATACTGTGTGAGGCTCGAGGTCATCCTAAGGTCAACATGAGAATAAATTTGTAAGAGATGTTCAGATGCGGCACCAACTTTGTGGGACTCTAAAAAGCGTCGAAGGTCCTCCTCTAGAATCGAGCGTTCTGTCTTTACATTCTCGACGTCGTATTGAGCCGACGATAAAGCAGTAAGGTCATCCAGCTCATCGTACTTGCTTAGATAGAACTCAACAAGCCATGTTGCAAGCATCATTCGTTGGGTCAGATCCTATTTTCGTCGTGAATTTCAACAAAAATAGAAGAACTGTCTGACACGGACCGACTTGCGTGTTTGATCTAATCGCAGCATCAAATATGATCTTAGTGCGTCACGCTCGTTGACGTCTAGAAACTTCAATGCGACGTCCTCGAACGGTATTGAGCATTGAGCGAAGGCTTGGGCTGCCGGGAAGTATCGCTGGGTCTTGAGTAACGCCTGTGCTTGCGAAGCGAAGATTAGGTCTCTCTGTCCTGCAGTCTGTTCCACGAAAACATCAGAACGAGAAAGGCAATGTTCTGGTGATGCCTCACCTTGGCATATTTGAGCGCGACGTCGAAATTCTCCTTCTGGAGGTTGATCTTCCAGACATCGCGGTCTTCGTTTCCGACCTTAAGTTCGAAAAGGGACTGGTCGGTGTGGGCCCAATACGTCTTACGCACGGGATCAGCTGTAAGTCCCCGTGCTGTTTCCTCAGGTCTCTTTAGGACGCGAAATCAGCTTCATCAATAACCACAGCTATGTGCTTACTAATGGGAGCAGTTCTTCGTGCACTAGACTCTCATTCAAGAGAGATATTGCTGCTATCCGGTCACTATAGAGTAACACGAGGTGGAAATCCGTTAACGTCATGGAGATGGGGAATTCTGGCTGCGGCGGCTCGTGTGATACATTTGGAGACGCGGCCTGTGCTGGGTAGAGGAACAGCTGCGCCCCATCAATAAAGTCATCGGTTGTCGACTGGAAATTAAATGTTCCATGATAGATACCAGGACCTGAAGTTCATGAGCATCAACCCAAGTCATTCGGATATGGACGGACTTGTCATCCAAGCTATTTCTCTTGGTAACGATTGAGACTGCGCGCTGTTAGGGGTGTAGTAGTGCAACTCCGAATATCGAATGTTGCCAGGAAGTTCGGATATTTCTTCTCACTGTTAGTTGGTAACTGTGAGCGAAGAGCGAAACAGAGTGACGCACTTGGAGTGGCTTCTCGGTATGTGGCGAAGATCATACCAAACACTCGGCCCCCTTCTTCTGGCCGCCGTGAAAGTGTACCAGAGATCTGATAAATTCGCGTAGTGGTGATGGCTACAATGAGCACCCTTTTGGGGTCTATCGAAGGGAAGAAATCGAAATTGAGGCCGGTGATGGGTTGTCGCTCGCGAAGAGTGTAGACAGCGTTCAGGTATCTTTCTTGGGATTTGAAAAAGTCTTCTTCAGCATCCAAGATGGCTTCGTAAATGGTGCCATTCCTGGCACCTATTAGGATTTCTCGTGTCGAAGTCGAATGAGACGAAGAAAGCAAAGCCGCCTTATTCCAGGCAACAGATTCGATGACCATCTTGAATGTCTTCAACTGTTTGGGCTTCTTCCAGCCCCGAAACAGATACCAATTCTCGCCTTCGAGAGAGGTGATTATGAGATGCCGTCCAGAAGGGTCCATGAATAGTTTATAAAGCGAGAATTCTGAGGACTTTCGAGGGATGGGAATTTTGAAAACCTGATCGGCGTGTGCCAGCTCAATAAGCACAATGACATTGGAGGATAGTCCCATGGCGAGGACATCTGAGGCAACCACGAGGAAGACGAGAGGTGCTGGAAGTGTATACTGGACCCGACCTAGGTCAATTATTGGCGCGAGGGCAGCCGAGGGACTCGTATGCTGGTTGTCGTGCTATACACAAGATTCAGATGGGATGACGGTTCAGGAAGAATGGGCGTACTGTTCCCAGCTCGTTCTCTAGTGCATTTTCATGGTCATACGGTGAAGGCTCAAACCCTTCATAGCGCATGGGTGGCGGGGCTCCCGTTCCAACAGTAACTCCACCGGCTGCAGGTGCAGCATGCTCAACATCTATGGGTAGCTTTGCTTAGATTCCGAGGGATTCTCTTCTTAGAAAGTACAGCTTACAATCGTCGAACATGGTGGTCTTTGGTATAAACCGTTGATGTTGGTGCTTTCGCACATAGCCACAAGGCCCGGGCACGTGACTGAACACGGCGATATTCAGCAGTACATAACACTAACACAAGGCTGACGATGATAGCAATAATACAAACAGCTACAAATGCTGCCAGGACGACTAACGAAACACAAGTAAAGAGGGAACCGAACGGGAGACCCAAGAGACGTATCCTTACAGACCTTGACAATGCGAGGCCTGTGCAGCGGGAAAGGAAAAACGTACTAAATAAAGACATTCCCAAACACTCGAATCTGCAATTCATGAGTCCACGGCCACGAGAAAGGGGGACGAGTGGGAGAGAAGGGCATAGGGATACATAATCTAGGCAGGGATAGCAAGTGGGGCTGCAAAATGCACTAGTGGCGTGTGATATCGCACAGAGAACAAGAACATATTCAAAAGTCAGACGACGTCACTGCTATGGGTCTTCCTTCTCTTGACTGGTGGGAGGAGTCCTGGGGAGTCCCGCCCCTCATTACGATCTTCTAGGTCAAGCTCAGCCGATGAGCGGGCTCTGAGGACAGGTGAAGACATCAACATCGAGTCGATCTCGCAGTCATCCTCGATTTCCGCAGCTTCTTGCTTCAGTGAGAACGCCTCCAACAGGCCGAGGCCGATGGTCTGCTCTTTAGAGTATAGCTCGCGGTTTAAAGCCGATTTCATTCGGTTGTCTTCACTCACGTAACGCCTCGTCCTGACCACGGGACTGTCTGCGTTAGGGCTTGAGAGAGGAGTAGCAATTGCGCGTGCAAAAGGCTTCCCTGGTTCCGTCACCGTTCCGTAAAGCTTCCCAAACAAATCTTCTCCTGGTGACGCAGCCAGTATCCCATTCATCTTTATTCGAGCGGGCGCAAACATGGGTGCCTTCGAGGTGCGCGGGGTGCGGCGGTTTCCGATACGTCTTAGTGGCGACTCTTCTGCAGGACGAGAGCGATCAAGGCCGAGGCGTTCGGTGATAGGTGTGGGTAGAGAACTGGAAATAAATAATCTACGAGGGGTTGGCTTCGTAGTGCTCCTCTTCGTGGTACTCCTCTTCGTAGTGCTCCTCCCCGTATCCTTCTTGCCGAAGATAAGGACACTAGGGGTATTATAGGAACTGGCCTTGCCCTCGCGTGGTGCGATTATTACGGGACTGACATCGATGGCTGACGGTGCGGATACTACCCCGGATGGGCTGGCCTGCTCGGGCGCGATCACACCGAGCGAGGCGTCCAAAGCAGTGAAATGAAGGGGGTGGCTGGGGCTAGGGAACCGCCATGGTTGATCGGACGGAAGACGTGGAGGGGAGTGACGAAAAGATGGTGTGGTAAGGGGGTTATAAGGGGATAAAGGAATAACTGGCACGGGGGGCAAGGGAGACGCGTCATGACATGGTGCGGTAATTTCTGACGAGAGAGAACGCGGAGAGTTTAGAAGAGGAGTAGGACTGTCGGGGAAATGGGCCTGGAATAGTGGTGACCGGGACAGGTCGAGCGGCGGCTCGAGGGCGGGGAATTCTCCTTGGGGAACGCGGGGAGCGTACGGAACATATAGATCAACATCTATATCAAACTCGTTGTCATTCTTCCTATCTGACAAGGCGGAGGTGCTCGCTGAAGCAGCGGGTCGAAGGGACCGCAGTCGGGATTTTGTAACTTCATCAACAGGACCGCCACGTTTGTGGACCGAAAGGTTCTCCTTTTCTTGGCCACCTTTCACATCTGCTTCGTTAGCAAACCTAAGCAAAGCCGCAACAAATCTTAAATACATACGATTACCTTTCCTTGACCGTTCGGCGTTCTCACGTCGGTTAGACATAGCGATCTTGTGCTTTTCGAATACGTGTCGCCTCCACATGCTCTTGGCGTTGACACCGGCATATGTCCGTCGACAAAAAGTACATCGAAGGCGAGGCTCCTCTCCATCGGGCCAACCGTCAGGTCCTCGTTCTTTTAGATCTTTTTTCTTAGCAGGACACCAGCCTCTTGGGGGTTCGAGTTGAGGGGGATATGGGATAGCATTAGGATTAGATGTGTGCATTGAGATAAAGTCAGCAGGATCAAGAAACCAATTGGGATTGATAGCCATAACAGTGTAAGTAAGACCATCCGGGTATAGATGAGAAACTTGAAAATCGAAAAACGGTGGGTGTATGAATACTGTGTTCGGCTCTCCCGGAGTAGGGTCCATTGGGGGGAGTGGATGTGTAAGCGAATTGTTGCGCGCGGGGGGTGGAGGCTTCGGCGGTGGGGCCGCAGGGACGTTAGGCTGGTAGGGGCGAGGATGAAAAGAGGCAGCTGAAGAGGTGAAGAAATCAAAGGAATCAGGGGAGTTGAGGCGACGCTTGTGACGATTCGATTTGTGGTCAGTCATGGGAGAAGCTAGTGTTACAGTGGGATAAGGTGACCAAGGAGCGTGCGCTGGCCAGGATCAAGAAGTGAGCGCTACTTTTTCAGTCGGAGTTGACACGCTAACACACGTCCGTCGCGTACATCACATGACCGTTTACTTCACTATATTACATAACACATTTACACCTAAATCGCAAGCGAAATGTATCTATTACACCACATCAGAATCTCTCCGTACTTTATAATCCTATTGACGTACCCAGCTGCCATGATCATCGCACCGAGAGGTATCACTGGCGCCAATACGCTGAGGCTGACAATTCGTTTAGTGATCCCGAATTTTCTGCACTTGCCCTATTGGCTGTACTCACCGACCCTGGCTGAGGACAGTGACCATAATGGTGACTGAGAAGATAAAGCCCCCCACAGCAATTGCAGGACCCGCGAAGCGATGAATGCCGAAACGTGGGTGCAAAGAGATGATGCACAGCGCAAGACCATTGAAAATCTAGTGCGGGATTTGGCCAATTTGTCAGTAGTGGGTTGATACGGATAACAAGTGTTTACCGCATAGTGTGCCGCTGTTATGAATGCTTCAACTCTGCCTTGGGACAATCCGATAGATCTGAGAGCGTGGGTTCCGAACGCGCCTGTCAATATGCCTACCGCAACTGGTAGCAGAACGGAAGGTCAAATTAAATAAAAGGGCCAGGCAAACTCCAAACCGAATACGGCTCCTGTGCGCCACAACAGTGGTGGTTTAATGGAGATTCTTGACAAACGTCCAGGCGGAAGCAGCGGAGTCAGGGAAGAGGGCTCGGGCATGGTCGTCTTGTGGTGCAAGTATGCGGGGTAGGTCGGTAAGCGGTCCGGCCTGGACTCGCGACATTCGCCAGATCAAAAACAAAAAAGGGATACGCGCGCTTAACCGCTTCAAAACCACCTCGAGATGGGCAAGGCTCAAAAGAAAACAGGCAAGGGTCGATTGGATAAGTACTACAAACTTGCAAAGTACGTCGAATGCATTTCCATTTGTCTTACAAGCACCTGAGCATATCCTGCAGAGAACAAGGGTACCGTGCACGCTCCGCATTCAAGCTGATCCAGCTGAACAAGAAATACTCCTTCTTGGAATCAGCGCGATGTTGTATAGATCTGTGCGCTGCGCCCGGGGGATGGCTCCAGGTTGTGAGCAAGACAATGCCCGTTAATAGTCTGATCGTTGGTGCGTAAAGAAATCGTGACCCTTTGAACCACTTGGTTAAAATTGCTCCGTGATAGGCGTTGACCTGGTACCCATAAAGCCGATTCCACGAGTCACCACCTTTGCAGCCGACATTACTACTGTTCATTGTCGCAACCTCCTACGAAATGAGCTCAAGGACTGGAAGGCGGATGTAGTACTTCACGATGGTGCACCAAACGTCGGGACTGCCTGGATACAGGATGCTTATGCGCAGTCGGAGCTCGTTCTCATGAGTCTGAAACTTGCCGTGGATTTTCTCATCAAAGGGGGAACATTTGTCACGAAGGTTTTTCGAAGTAAGGACTACAACAGCCTCATATGGGTCTTCAACCAGTTGTTCAATAAGGTCGAGGCAACGAAACCCCCTTCCTCCCGGTACGGTTCTATGTCCAACATTCGTGCCTAGTAACCAACAGTTCACCAGAAATGTCTCCGCAGAGATATTCGTCGTTTGCCGCGAATTCCTTGCTCCGAAGGCCATTGATCCGAAATTCCTCGATCCCAAACACGTATTTAAAGACCTCGAAGCTTCCGCCCCCTTGACAAAGGCGTCGCAGATGCGCAGGCAAACGTATTCCAACCTGATAAGAAGCGGAGGCATCGTGGAGGATACGCTGACAATGATTACACCCTTTTCAAACAAATCGGCGTAGAAGAATTCATTCGTTCTTCTGACCCCATTGCCATACTAGGGGCAGTAAACAAAATGAATTTTACCACGGAGGAAGAGAAGTCGTATGTCCTCCAACCTCTTCCATGCACTTTCCTTTTATTCACTTGCTGGCTGGTTAGTTGGGCTTCACTTCCTCTCTCCTCTGAGGACATAAAGGCCAACTTGGACGACCTCAAGGTCCTCGGGAAGGGCGACTTCAAAGCCTTGCTCAAGTGGCGCACTGCCCTCAGAGAAGAGGTCCGTTGGTTAAAAACTCTCATGTTTTTTCTAACTATGCTTATGCTTCCTCAGTTGGGCTTGGAAGTAAAGACAAAACATGTTGATGAATTCACAGAGGCAGTCGAGGTTGTAGACGTCGCCGATGAAGATGAGCAGATTCAACAAGAGGTATGTAACTACGTCTGACCGCCCACAATGTGGTCATTAAAGCTAGGCCTAAGTTGGAACGACTCAATACAGAGGCCGCCAGTCGGGCAAAGCGTGAGCGACGGAAAGCCAATGAGGTCAAGACGAAGACAATCCAGAGAATGCAGTTACAAATGACCGCGCCGCTGGATATTGGTCTCGAGCAAACCGATGCAGTTCTCGGTCATGGCCAGGAGGACGTGTTCGACCTAGAGTCTGCGGAGCGAATCTCAAGGAGGATAGGTTCCCCCGATTTCACTGACACTGACGACCAGGACAACGACATCGAACAGAGAAAGGACGACAACAGTTCTGATGATGAAGCTCTGGATACCGATGGAGAGCAAAATCGTCGCATGCAGGCACTCGAAAATGACCTGGATGGCCTATATGAGACGTATCGGGAGAGACTTGCCGAACGAGATGCCAAATACAAAGTCCGTATGGCAAGGCAGGATGACAAGCGGCGTGAAGAGTGGTCGGGCATCGACAAGGACGGAGCTCAAGGTGACACGGATGAAGAGGATGAAGGTGGTGGTTGGGATGAGATGGAGCAGCGTAAGGCCGCCGAATCGGACTCGGACTCCTCGTCAGCGGATGAAGAAGACAAGGTGTCATCATCGCAATCGTTGTCCAAACGCAAGCGACCTCGCCAGCAGGAGATATCCCGGAAGAAGACACGACTATTGACTTCTCTTGAGGAACCGCAGACCAAAATCCAGAGTTCCAAAAAGACGGACGTGTGGTTCAGCCAAGACATTTTCGGCGGATTGGGTCATTTAAGCGAGGATGATGACGGGGAGTCGACTTTCCCAGAACCTTCGCTAGACGTCGGGGTGAGACCCTACCTTTCCCAAAGCTCTTAATTCTCACGCACTACCAGGTGTCTGTATCAGAAGACGATGAACTGGGGTCACAAACCGAATTTGAAGTTGTGCCCCAAGAGCAGGACGACACAGAAATGTGGGATGTTAACAACCTGAATGAAGACGAATTGAAATCAGCTCAAATAAGAGGTTATCTATTATTTATTTGTGAACTCGAGGCTCTGCTGTCGACTGATCGATATTTTGATTAGAACACGGTCTACTCACGGCAGAGGCAGTTTCTCTCGCTCAGGAATTAGTCAACAGAAGAAAAACAAAGACAGAACTTATCAACGACGGCTTTACGCGTTACTCCCTCAATTCAAAAGAAGGCCTCCCGTCGTGGTTTCTTGATGATGAATCCAAGCATTTCATTCCCAACATACCCATTACGAAAGAAGCCGTACAAGCTCTGCGCGCCAAGCAACGCGCTCTTGACGTCCGACCTATTAAAAAGGTTGCAGAAGCAAAAGCACGAAAGAAATTCAAGGCTGCCCAACGTCTAGAGAAGGCTCTGAAGAAAGCCGAGGGCGTCACAAGGACGACAGATCTTACTGAGCGCGAGAAGGCACAGCAGGTGGAAAAGCTTATGCGCCGAGGTTTAGCAAAGAATAAGAAAAAGGAGGTCAAAGTGGTTGTCGCGAAGGGTGTCCACAAAGGCCTGAAGGGCAGACCGAAAGGCGTCAAGGGTCGTTATGTCATGGTCGACCCGCGAATGAGAAAAGAAGTGAGTATTTTCTTTGTTTCACTTTTCATTGAATGATACCTGATGCATCATCCGCAGATGCGTGCGAAGAAGGCACGAGAGAAGGAGGGTAAAAAACGCAAGCGTAGTTAGGCTCGCGGTGCACGCTAAGAATGTATTATATTCTTAGGTAGATGGAGTGTAATATCCAATTCACGACTAGGCGCAGAGGTGGGACTAAGTTAGGGCCCGTTCGGCTGCAGTGCTAACTTACTAGGCCTGGTTGCTAGCGCGCTTTTAGGCCAGCAGGGCACGAGAGTCTGTTAGCATAGTCAACGATCTTCGCAGGCCCTGTCGGCGCTAGCACTGCAGCTGAACGGGCCTTATTATATAGATTATGATTGGGATTAAGTCTCAATAGGGAGGTCCTGGTGATATCTAGAACCGGTTCTTGCCGTCATCTGATCGCAACTTTGGAGGAAAGCGTTCCACTCCTGGGGGGAATGCAGATTATCTGATGAAATCTTTGACTAGAAGCAGGGATCAGAAGCTGAACGCATTGCATATCAAAAAAATGATTTACCACGCATACTGCGGACTGATTACCGCTTTCGAGATCCAGTGTGCTCTCGGACGTAACCGCAATCCCTAGAGACGGGTCATAAGAGGGTGATTCCTTGCTTTGCCGAACGCTAGCGTTGGTCACAAGAACATATTTGCGGTTGTCATAGGACATATGAAGTGGAGGAACTGGCTGAGCAACTTCCGAGTCACTAGAGGTCAAACTGCCGAGGTATTACTATTATCCCGGAATGGGGAAGACAAAGACCTCCACACGCACAATGTTTCAAGGTCGTTCAGGTAGTTGAGTATTTCACCAGGTAATCGGTTGAAAGTAAGGGGGTTCATATCCGAGATGGTAAAGCGAAGGTCCATCAGGCTGGCATAAAATCATTAGGTGGAACGTCAAGAGGGAAGACAATCGGGGAACTGTACCGATCAGGCATCATGAGGTCGAGATTGGTGGAACTGCCACTCCAGAATAATGTGTTCGCAAGAACACTTCCGCCTGAAGCTCCCGCCGGAAGTTGCGCTTGCTTTAGGTCAACGAGGGGGACCTCGAGCCGAATGAAATCTGTTGCTGAGGTATCTCTTTTGTGTTGTTCGATGGCGGGAAAACAGCGATAAACCAATCGATGGAGGACCCTCTGTCGCGATGGCACTGCCTTGACGAGCTCGAACGGAAGACTAGATGGGATCAATGAGATGAAGAAGGACACCAAAGTTTCTTTCTCACCTAGGAACGAACGTAGCCGACATTTGCTGTGCGGAAACCCATGAACGCGTATCTGAGTAGGTCGATCCTCCGGGTCCCCCTGGGGTAAGCAGAGAGGGCCGTGTATCAATTCGAGGGGCTGGGAAGAGAATATGCCCTGACCTGGTGATGATTAGTGGACGATACGACATCAACATTGATATTTACAAGACATATATAAGCCTCGTGAACCCATAGCTCGGCATAGAGGCATTTTCTGTAAGCCGTTGTCGAAGACGAACCTCAGTCCTGAAGGTGTATTAAGTATAAAGACGGATCACGCAGACAAGGTGCTCACCCATCCATAGAGGAGATACTACCCTGTGAATGTGCAAGCCCACCAATCCCCAGGTACTGCGAGTGGGTATCCCCTAACCAATCTCCAACTCTACGCCATCGGAAGAAATGATTTGATTTCTTCATCGGAGACAAGGAACGAGAAGCCGCAAAAGGATATAAGGCATATTCAACTGGCGCTGCTGTGGGCATGTGGAACTCCTGGTCGTGTACCCCTTGTGCAAGAAGTTCAGAAGGTTCATTCTAGTACAGTGTCAGAACGGCCCAAAATGTGACAAATCCCACATACTTCGTAATGTAATCTGACTGCCAGTCTCTGGGCTAACATGATATTCTTGGGATGTTTGGCCCGTACACGTAACTTTAACCAGGGTATCAGACCGTACTCTTAGAGACAAAGGTCACCCTCACTTTCTGACTACCAGCGTTCTCCACGAAGGCCCCGGAAAGGCGTGAAACTCTCTGAAGAACTTCTTGGGAGATAGGATGTGCGGCAGGCGTGTCAACAATATCCTCCACGATGCTCTACTGATCAATGAGGACATTTAAATACAGTTATACAAAATTAGCAGCGCACCTTTCGAACGTTATCAACATATTTCTCGACAGCCTCGACAGACTCGCGACTTCCTTCCAGATATATGGCGAGAGGGTTGCGTTTCACAGAAATGTGTACATTGTACTTCCTCGACAGTTGCAATAAGTCGGAACCATCTCAAAATGGCGTTAAACAAAGTAACGTTGGAGAAGAGGTATGAGCAGACCTTTTCCAAGAAGAATGAAAAGTTCGCTTGAGGTGAGTGCTAATGCTAGGAGGTGTGAGACAGAATGGCATGAGAGTCAGGATAAACATACTCTGGGAAGCTACTTCAGTACGATCCTTCTTCGCACGTTTCAGCTCTCTGAGGGAGGGCCAATGCCACGCCTTCTCTACGATAGCCTCCGCAAACAACCTTTTTTTTTTCTGCTTCGAGCCCAGTTGTAAGCCATACTGCTGGGAAAAACTCCGTAGTTGATCGCTACTGAAGGAACGGCAGATATTGTCCAGAAGAGCTTTGTATTCACGCGCGTACCCCGTTGACCGCGGATCCGAGTACTCTGAGGGCTTCAGCCGCTCCAGGTCATGCAACGTCGGCGTATTTCCATCTGTGAGAAGGGATAATAGGTAAGACTCCGTTATACTAGGCTCCGAAGAACGCCCAGCAGAGTCTATGCCGTGTTCGATTGCCCTCTGAGGGAATATACGTTTCGAAGCGTCCCGGACTTTCACTGGGTCGTCGCTCACTCGCTCCTCGAGGGCAGATACATTTGACACGGTAGTAGCGAACCGAGTACAACGTAACCAACGATAAGAAGGCCTTGAAGAGAGTGGAAATGCGATACGACGAGGGAGAGAAGAGAATGGCATACAGTAATTGTCCGGGCCGGTTACCGAGTTATGTCTTCAGGCTCATCCTCACCGACTGTTCCTTCCCATCCATTCCTTTCTAGGTACTCCATGAACCGTGCATCCTCCTCAGCAAGGTCCACCCCAGTCTTATCAGGCACGAAAAAGTATGTCACCGTAATACCCGCAACGCCACAAATCGCGGCTATGATGAATGTCCATCTGAATGATGAAGCACGCTGACGTTACTCATCCGGCATTTCGATAGTAGCAGTTCCTCCACTGCTCACCTCTTTCCGAGATTGTTTTGAATAGGAGTGAATACCTGGGTACCTATTGCGGCGCCAGCCTTGCCGACCGCTGCTGACAATCCGTAACATGTTCCACTTGTCCTCAGTCAGTACTTATCAAAAAGACTCCTTCATAATCAACGTACCGGATGGGCGTCGCATACGACCTGCGTCCAAGCACAGATTACAGGAATGTACTTCGATTAAAATACACTGACTTACTCAGCGCTGACGAGACCCACATATCTCCGGGGCCCTGAAAGTGTAAGATGAGTTTCCTCTGGCAGTCAGTTAATTGACTGAGTACTAACTAGATTCCCGGATGACTGCATTAGACCAAAACTCGGGGAGCGTCAGTTCCGACGTCACGCTCTGTCATAAGCGGAGAATGACGCACAATACAACAAAGAGGGGTATAATCTTCGTAATTCTCTCGTATGCGAGCCCTATGATCAAACCTGACGGACGACGTAAAACCGTGCTCTTCCATACTGTATGCGAAGACAATCCTTACCAAAAATGAGGTAACCGCTGAACCCCAGGATCATCTGACTCGCATGCTGAGATTGAGGTGGGATACCTTAATCTGAGAGCTTACCGTGTTCCGGCGACCTAGGGGATTACATAGAAGTGCTCCGATGAAGACACCAGGGAGCGCAATGGAGGAAAGAAGGAGCTGCCACTCTGCAGTTTTCTTGATGTCGTTATCGTGAATAACGCTCGAAATAATGGTACCCGAAAATACGCCATTTGGGAAGGTCACGAAATCATACAAAAACCTGGGCAGTGTCAAAATTAAAACTCGCGCTGCTATGAGCCCTACCATGCACCACAAGTACCAATCAGTGATCTCCAATAACACTTGAGAACCAGGTAGTATGGCACTCTCTCTAAACATAGTCAAATGCATGAGTGAAAGCCCATGAGACATACGGGGGGGATGGTCACTCTTGATGGCACCCTTCCGGTAAAGCTTGGAGCTCAGCATCCTCAACCGGAAAACCAGCACGGTGAGTGGAAGAGAATTCCAACGCCAAAGCAGACACGCCAAACAGTATGAAGATGACTCTCCCCAGCGATTGAAAGAACGATGAGAAAGACAGAACTTGCCAAGGGTCCCCCGAACTACCAAGAATAAGTGCAACGATTAGTACAAGAACAGCCAAGTAACTCACAGAAAGAACGAAGTTTGTGGCCATGATAAAAACTGTTGAATAAATGCGAACAACTTAATCAATCGCATAGATGATAATCGAGACAAGTAGCCTACCAGGGCCACGCCTGCTCAGCATTTGCTCGTTTGCTGCTTCACTGGCACTGGTAGATGATGCGGGATACTCGCCACCGACACCCTGGGAAGAGAATGAGTACCGAGATTAGACAATATCAACAAGCACGAACAATCCCTGTTATCCCTCGCGCAAAAGTTAAGAACCAGAACAATCCCTTGGCACTATCATGGTAGCCACGTGCCGCGGTGCCTAGTGTAGCACCAAGGACGATGAGCAGTGTAGTGAAAACAAGTGCAACTTTCCGTCCCATGCGATCGCATATCAAGCCGACGAACAACTGGCCAATGATTGCACCTAGATAAGGGAAAATAAAACCCAGGTAATGTCCGAATGAGTATATTTACCAACTAAAAGGGCATTGGAAACCCGTGTAGAGACGGATGCCGTATAGTCTTTTGGGTACAAGCGTTTAAATACCACCTGGAACAGTCTGGACTACGTCTGATGTCCAAGTCAAAGCAGCATACGCGTACATTGGTCATGGTCATAAGATTGTTCTGATCTGGATGATTTTTGCGTCGTCAGCCGTGAGCACACCGCGGCGTCTTATAACTCTTGTGGTGTAACTCACATCCATCACTTATGAGACCAAATGCTGCAGCGGCGATCGTGAAGTACGCGCTTATTCTCTCCTTTGTAGTAGTGGCCAGCATGTCGAGATCCGAGTCTTGAACGACATCCTCGTTTGTTACCTCCACGGTCTGCTTCACGTCTTTCCTCAAGTTCATAGCACGGCCGTGTATACTCTACCCGGAGGGAGAAGATGGACGCCGCTCCACTTGGTGCGAAGTCTCGTCGTGGTTATTTATACTGTTGGAAGAAGTAAACGGATCTTGAAATCATGCGCCACGTTCGAAAATAGGCGCCCACGTGCGTCCCCAGGTCAGGGCACGCCAAGTGCGGGTAGCATAGGGTTCGTAGCCCAGGCCAAATAGCTGGAATACCAGCGCTGAGTTCCAGAGATGTCAACAGCCACGAGTACAGTCGAAGCCGGCAGAGAAGTGACTGGAACATGGTGTCCATGTGAAGATTGTGATATATCAGGGGAGTTCAGGCTGGCGAGAGAACTCCAATGATCATCACAGAGTTGTTGCTATATATGATTCAATCAGAGGCTACACCTCAAGTGTGTGAGCACGACAGTCGGCATTTGAGATAGCACGAGGGCTCCAGTTTGACGTCTTCGCTCAATTCGGCCAGTTCACTTTCGCACCTTTGCATTCAGCACACTCGTAAAACACCAGCAGGGCGCCGAAGCATGGCCTTCTGCATGCATGGCATATCTCAATAAGTGAAGCTCCAGAGCTAAACCGCAAGTATGTCGGAAAGATGAACCGACCTGATTCAGGTCACTTATTTATGTTAGGAGTAGTCTAAATCTGACCAAAAGATGGGTCCACTGAACTGCAAGAACGCAATGTGGAGGTATTCGATTCTGGTGGCATTGTTCATCGGTGGTGTATCCCATTCAATGATTACTTCGCTCCCACTCTCCATTGACGACGTGTGCAGGGTTTTGGCAATTTGGCGGTCTCCGATGGGGTCAATCTAATACTTAAGAACACCCGTTGTCAATTCGACGGATTGGACCATTTCTCATGTGAACTCACCCAGCACTGTGATCTTGGTGAATTTGGAGCTTGTCTGCTGTTAACAGCGCGGATTCCCGTGAGACCATCATCGACCCGCGCGGTCGCTGAAACGAAGTGAAAATTACACTTACAGTAAAAGTGAACGCCACCGACTTAACGTAACGCCGATGATGAGCGCATCGATGAGCGCTATGACTTGATTCGGAGCACGCATCCCATGAAATTTTAGGCTTTCCGCAGTCTCTACCTGTCTACAGTAACCTAACTTGCCGTGTACATATCCGACTCGTGCGCACGGTCGGACTCTCACGATCTCATGGCAGCCGACGCCTCAAATTTCGCTTGACCGTGCTGGTCTATCAAACATATCGATAACATAACCCACCGCAGTCGCAATTCCCTTCGGACCGCCTACATGAGGGAAATTTCTTCGCCTTCTTGGCACTAATAGGAGGATCGTCCCCGGAATCGCGGCCAGTACGCACCGCATGGACAACGTTGATCCACACGTAACTGCCCATTGATCCTGTGACACAAGGCGGAATGCAGGAAGACGTGTTAATCTGGCTAACCCATGTGTTACAGTACACACAGCATTAATGCACCTTCGTATGCCCTTCGATGACCATATACCGGTACCGAATGCAGAACCGAGCTGGAAACATATCTGGCACACCGGACATATCAAGTGGCCGAAACTTTGACTCTTTATGCCGTGGATTTGGACGTCGCAGCGTGCCAAACGACGATGTGTTTCCCCAGACCGAACCCCAACGCAGGCCTCGCGAAAGACCGACCTAAACGTGTATTCCGTCTTATGAGTTATCTACGTCACGATTGGTTGTGAATACGCAGAAATGACGTAGGTGGACAACTTGAACTTGTCGAGTTTCACGAACTGGGTGAGTTGTTGTAGGCTGTATCTGGTGACTTGCAAAATTTGCTAGTATCACTCCGCTTCGGCAGGCTATGGCCCTCGCCGAGCATCGTAATCCGGACCATACTGGTAACTACACTAGTACTCTCGCGCCTGTCATGTCACGGCGGTAGCTGGCATGAGCCTAAATGTTGTGCTCCAGTCCAATCAAACTTTGAGGCCATTATGCATGCATTATGTCTCCTAGGAGTAAAAGATGGGATGAATATTGTCGGTGTCTATACGTATGTCCTAGATCCTCGTTGCAATAGACCCCCTCAAACCCCCTCGCCTCAATCTAACCCACTCCGTATTCGCCTGTCGGACATGTCGGACCTGGGCCGTGGGAGGCCGAATCAAGGCCAAGGTCAGTTTCTCAGCAGATCCCATGTGAGCGCGCGGATGGGTTGCATCGTGAGAAAAGGTTAGCTTGGGCCATGTGAATAAACGTGGATGTCCTGTCGTTCCAGTGGCAATCCGGTGATGTCCTAGACAAAAGCAGGTTGAGTACGTTGAGTTAGAATCCGTAACGGACAGGAATGCCAGTAGAAAAGAAAAATATAACGACCAAAAAAATTGTGAGAAGCAACGTAAGCCGGGCCAGTCGGCAGAGCCAATCTTATCAGTTAGCGGAATACGTGCACTCCCCATTCCCCGTCGTGTTCCCTTGCGATGCCTCCTCAGCCCCCATCGCCAGTTGTATCCTCTTCATCTACCCTGTGGGCAACTGGTATCTACTGTCTGTTTCTCACAATTATTATTTTTGCTAAATATCGTACCACTTCGCTACTAGCTTCAAAGGAATGGGTCATACCTGCGAAGCCCAAACCTGGCCGTAAGCCGAAGAAGGATTTGGCCCCAGCACCTGCCCAGCAGAGCGATGTAATAATTTACAATTCCATTTGTTCTCAGAATACTCAAACGGATTGAGTCTAGGTGGTCGATGCCAATGGTCGGCGCGTCCAGAACAGGTATCGGGGTCTGTCGGTACTCTTGAAGCGCGACATGCTAACGTTGTTATAACCGGAAGGGCCGCACAACGCGCCTTTAGAGAGCGCAAGCAATCGCAGCTTGCTGAGCTCCAAGCACGCATACAGCTCTATGAGCAAGGCGAGATCGAGCGGAACGTCGCCCTTCAGGCTACAGCCAAGCGTCTCAAGGAGGAGAACGACCGCCTTCGTGCCGAGAATGAGCAACATAAAGAGACAATCGCAAATTGTGAGCGCAATCATCAAGCACTGAAGCCCGATGAAAATAAGAGATGGAGAAATAGTCCGTCCATTCGTCTTGACGATCATGATCCATCGAACAATCCTCCGAAAAGAAACCTAAGCTCGATACCGGCAAAACTACTCCCTCGTTCCAGGTTCCTACACCCACTACGATGGTATTTACACCACCGACGCCGTCTCTAGTTTCTTCTCCGAGTTCGAATATCTCGTCAGAGAATGGACCGTCTCCTCTCCCAACCCAGAACCCCGGTCAAGCGGATGTCATGTTCCCATCTCCAGTCACCGCTCTTGAAACCATATTCAACTTCCCGCCTGGCACTAAAACCTCAGCATACAGCGGCACTCATTCCATGGGTGACTTTGAATGCGGCCTCTGCACGGGCTGCACTCCCTGTGTTTGCCGAGATATGGTTCTCAATCCTCCTGCCACGCCATTCAAGACCGAAACTACTACAGTGTCAGCAGCTTCCATGGTGCCCGTCGAGTTGCCTCCAGCCTCCCAGATAGAAGCGCAATCTATTCTGGACAATCTCCCACCATACCAGCCTCCAGTCCCTCTTCGACGGCGTCCCGAAGTGCGACCTCTCAGATCGTTATTTCCCGTCGTACTTTCCTCTGGAAGTCCTTCACAAGTCACTCGATCAGGTCCAGTGGGCTGTTCAGGCGATCCATCGAACTGTCTGGCGTGCGCGGATGACGTGTTTGGACAAGCGTTTTGTGCCGCTGTCGGCGAGTCCTTGGCCTGCAGCGGCCCGTGTGTTGATTGTCCCCGTGCCAGTGGCACCAAGTACAGGGATAGCACACACGCCTCCTCAAGCGCGTCCCAGGTGGACGGTAACCCAGCGGAGACCATTCCAACAAGCGACGCTTGGCGGCAATTGAAATCGCACCCAAACGTATCCTTCGCCGACCTGACCTTGTTGGCCGAGGTCGTGGCACGGAGATCGAAGTGTGCCGGTCCTACCGTAGTTATTTCCCCCCCGCCGGGCTCAATCACTCCAGAAAGAACGTCTTCTCCAGCTCGTCCAATGAACGATCCAAGCGCAGGAGGAGGCAGTGACGTTATTTTACTGTCCGATCCGCATGCGAACTACCACATGAAGGAGCGGGAACGTTCCGCGTGTTCATCCCCGAACTTGGTGCAGGAAGAGCTAGTTCGGTGCTCGCGGACGCAATCGGTGCGCGAGGTTCACACGGCCGGCGTGAGGGAAGCACTGGCTCTTCTAGACTCACGATTCTGAGGTCATAGTTATCCGTGTGTACTAGCTGTGCTCATCAATCACTCACGCGGGCTGGTTGATTACCTGCTTGCATTTGTATTCCTAGCGCCCTTCCCTACACTCACTAATAGAGTAGTTGAATTCCGTGAATACGATTGTAGATGGTGCACATTGTAATGTATCATGACTCTTAACATACATCAAGTTCTGCAGCTTCTGGTGCCCGGGTCCGTCCGTGGTTTCTCCGTCAAGGGCCAAGACCTCGACAATTCCTTCAACTTGAGAATAAGTTCGCGGCGTTCGCGCTGAGACAGCTTCTTCGATGAAGTTTGTCCGTCGTACACATTCCGTAGATGAAACATGAGCATCTTGAGGGACGCCCACTCGGCATTGGGTGGCAAGGGCGCAACTGATGGCCATAAACTTAATAATGTTTGCCGTGCAAGGCGATAAGCACCGGCAGCGAAGAACACACTCGTAATGGCATCCACAGCTGGAGCATCGGGCCTGACACCCGTTGCAATCATATGCCGGAGAACCCGCATAGCCCGTTGAGTATTTTTCTGGCGCGCATAACCCACGATGAGAATTGTGTGCATGACACAGTTGGGCCTGATCCCCCCTCTCTCCGCAGCATTCATTACGGCTTCTGCTGCGGCCAATTCGCCGGTTGCGGTATAGCCCTCCATGAGAGCAGCGTAATGGTATTCGTTGGGATGTAATCCCCGATCGAGCATCAATTGGAAAATACTCTTGGCCGCTCTCATATCGCCCTTTATTACAGCCTCGTATCGAATTCGGAGGGCGAACATCCGGTGGTCCGCGAGCACACCACGATCGGCTAAGGATTGGATGACTGGCCGGATACAAGCATTCCGGTGAGTGATAGCAAGATGAATGCCAGCAGTTGGGTCAAAGGATTTGCCCACGGTGGATGCCGGAGCGGGATGTGACGGAGACCGAGTTGGGAAGAGGCTGTGCTTTCCAGAGGTGTTGTTCCAGCCCGATCGCTTGACATTACGAAAGTGTCGACGGAGGCTAGAAGCTAATGATTGAGAGACGTGGGATAACGAAAGGTCGTTCAAGGACAATTCTTTGGAAACACGGGCAACATCAGCCATGGTGAATCCTTCAGCATTGATGAGGTGGGACACTAAAAGCCCTTGGGTGTGACGATCGGGATTTACCTGGCACAACTGCATTGAACGCAGGCAGGCTTGCAGGCCGTCGATGCCGCATAAATGTAGCAGGCCGGCGGCTAGTGCATTGAATATCTCGACAGTGGGCTTGGGTAAGACATGAGGTAAGGGCAACTCCTCTTGAGATTCGAAGGCGAGGGTTATGTTGCTAAACCCGGTCCGAAAACCCTCGACGCCCGCGCACACAGCTGAGACGACATTTACTGCAGCACTAGGCTGGCCAATGACAAAGTAGAGCCGAATAAGGGCAGCGATGAAGTGACCGTCAGGAGTGACACCAGAGTGTTCCATTTGTCCAAGCAAGCCATGTGCGGAAACCAGGTCGCCCTGGGATGCCATGTGGTGAAGAAGGATGGTGTATGTCGCAATGTCTGGCAGAAGAGGGTGAGAAGTATGACTCAAACTTGATGAACGGATGAGGTTTGAAAAAGTAGCGTCTTCTCGTCGCAAGGGGCGCACACCAAACGACAGTTGGGACACATCGAACTTTCCAAAATCGAAATGACGGATCAACGATAATAGATTCTCTGTATCGCGGGTATCTATCGAGAATTGAAGTAGGGCATTCAAGATACGAGTAGATGTGTTTGCGTCTCCGTCTTCCAGAGCATTCAAGGCGCATGTCTGGACAACAACATTCGGGCCCAGGGTGCGATATGCGGAGACGACGGTGGCGTGGGTGCGAGTGTCGATGCCAAATCCTGCTTTCAACATCAGCTGAATGACGTCCATGGCCTTGACGATATTTCGATTGCGGAGGTGGCCAGACAAAAGAAGATGATATGTCCTTCGACTCGGGAGTAACCCTTCTTCTTCGAACCATTTTAAGGCACGATCCAGGCGTGCAAACTTTGACATTTCGACTAGTGCACGGATACACCAATCTAGAAGGCGAGTTGTTTGACGTCCGGACTGACGTTTTTGAAGACGCGCTAAAGTGGGTATTAATCTCCATTCTCGAGCTTCGGCAAGTCGGCAAGCCACTGCCTCGTAAACCTCCCTTCCCAAGTGACAGCCATAATGATGTGCAGCAACTAGGACAAGAAGTGCTCTGCGGGGGTGGGGAGTGGATATCATCTGTTGGGCGAGCCTGGAAACCTTGCGACTGTCGGAGAACGAACGGTGCAAGTCGCGGTCTGCCAGGAGGTTTGTGATTTCCTTCCGGAGGGGTTTCGAAGCAGCGGAACGAATGTGTGAACTCTCCATGAATAAGGGGTGTTCTGACGGGACGTCGTGGATGGGTGGGGCAACTGATTGATGCATGTTGGGTTGCACGGGGTTTGGTGAAGGACTGACGGTCGTGTTTGGGTCGTCGTGGTCGTGTGACGTGAGAACTGGCCGCACCCTCCGACGGGAAAGAGCAAAGGACCTCAGGCATGTCAGTGGGATGGAGGGATAGGGACGTGAAGTATGAAGTGACGAGGGAATGAAAAGATCCGCCAAAGAGTGTACAAGCTGATGGAGAGACTGCCTGTTGCCACGGCCAACTCTCCAAAGCATGGACAACCAGGTCAGACGTCAGGAGAGGACGGTGTTAAGACACCGTGGGCGTGGGCTGTGAACACGCCGGCAGGAAAGCGCGAGAAAAATAAGAAACACGTGGAGGAGGGAAGGTGGAAAAAGACCTCACATCAAACACGAGGCAGCCTGAGCAGGAGAACGACTTGACGAAAAGACGGGTGTCCACCAGCACGGTGGGGACGGGACGGACAGTGTGAGACGTGTGCGGTAATTCGGGTGGAGGGGGCGCATACAGCTGTCGGGCTCCTGTGTTCTCCGTCAATCGGGTTTTGCCGCACTCAGAGACGTGTGCGGTAACGGGTGCGGGTTATTCGGGCGCATATAGCTGTGTTCTCGCTTAAGCGGGTACTGTATTGGCGCACTCTATGTGTGCGGTTAACGGGTGTGGGTGCGGGTGATTTGGGAAGAGAGCTGTCGGGTGCTCCTGTTCTCCCTCAAGGCTGGCAGGCGCACTCGGTGTCAGGTTCTTCTCTGCCACGCGAGATCTCGACTGTCTGTTTCTTTTTTCACTAGCTTACTGTAACTTAGCATGAAACTTGAACCTCGCTTGTGTCAGGCCCCACTACAGTAGTCTAGGCCAGACCCGTCCTAAATTTATTTTCCGTACCTTTCCAAAATATCTGTCAATCCAGTTGATTTATGGCGTGAGAACTTTGTCTGTGGCCCGCTCGTCGGCAACGAATCAACGTGGCAGGCGGGTTGCACCAACAGTCGGCCACCTCGTGTTCGTTCCGCTCGAGTTTACTGGGTCCGATGAACAAAAGAAAATCTTGCGCTTTGTTCAAGGATCGCTGAGTCATGTTTTCAGTTTGATGCTGTTTGAATCAACTCGGAGAGGACAAAGCCTCGGAAGATGGAACGTAGATCCCGTGCATGCCGCATTTCTATGGACTGGCTGCTCGTGCGTTCCGGTCTTTTACGATCTGCTCGGCAGGCGCTAGTCCGAAAGGCACGCTGATTTCATCAATCTCGTCATCCCGGTTCGGTGGCGGACTATCGAGCAAGTCCAATGCCTTGATTCTCATCTCTGCCACTTTCCCAAGCTCTAGTTGACACATACTTCCGCTTTGGTTCATTTTACCGACCAAAACTTGTTCAATTCCCCATTCCCGCGGGAAATGAATCTATTCCGGCTGACTTACCCCGATGCGTGTTTGGGCTTCTTCCCAGGTTGTCTAGTCTTGATGGTCGCTCATTTCAGTGTTATGGTCAATACCGTTTGCCACGAATGGTAGAACCAAGGAGCGCCCGGAGATCCGCCTGTCGATTGACTGCTAGACGCTCACCCTCGCGTAAAGGGATCAATTCCACTTAGGTTAACCGCCGCCCTGGCGACGGCGCGAGAAACCATGAGTTTCATCGCTTTTGCCTGACCCGAGCTGTTCGCCGCGAAATAAAGGCGTGGCATACAATATATAAAGTGGGATGATCATCCTCACTTCCTTAGTTACCTCGCCGTTCCTATGGCTCGCATCCACTCTCCCAGGTCACACCTTTCGGTGCTTCAGACTAGTGCTTCCCGCTTTGCCTCTTTACCCGCCTTCCATGTACCTCGGACCCTCTCGGAGTCCGGTGACGTAGCATCCTGGGAGCCCATCTCATACACCCAATTCCTCCTCGATGTCGAGTTATTTGCAAGACATTGGGCTCATGTTCTTACGCTTGATGGTATCCCACAGCAGTCTGTCATCGGCATGTGGTTAGTCAATTTATGACTCGTTTCTTCGCTTGACATCTGATGATCCACATTACCGTAGGTTGAGTGGCATGACCTACGTTGACGTGCTGCACATATACGGACTCACGCGTGCTGGCTATATCCCGCAACTTTTCAGCATTCGGCTACCCAACCCTGACGTCGTTTATGAACTGCTTAGCAAAGCACATGCCCGCGCGCTTATTGTAGACCCGTCTTTCGAAGGTCTCCTCAAAAGTTGCCCAACCCCAACACATCGAGCTGCCACGACAGTGTACGACATAGATTCTCATGACATGCCCCTTCCAAGCCTTCCCACACTCCGGGAGAGTGATACCGTCTTCATCTTCCATACCAGTGGTTCCACTTCTGGAATCCCAAAACTCGTGCCTTGCAGTCTATCCTGGCTTGACTCCGCTATCACCAAGTCACATCAGATTTCGAAACCTAGTGGTCGAACTGAGCGCAATCAAGACGTCACAGTATGGATGTGAGTCATTCAAGTTCATGGTCTTGCGCCCAGTTGAATAACCTTTTATATAGGGGTAGCATGTGCCATATAGCCCAGACATTCAGTGAGTGCCACCGCCACCAGAAGTCAATCGATTTGATCGAACTGAGACGCCCTATTAGTGTTCCTTGGATCTCTTCAACACGGTGCCTGTACTGTCCAACCCTCTAAGCAGGCATTCTCATCAAATGAACTATCCTTGATGATTCGGGATTGCGGTGTGAACCGACTCAACCAATTCGCGACGTTCCTCGCCCAGCATCTTCGTAACTCACGGCAAAACCCGATGCTCCTGGCACTCTTGCAAACACTTGATGATGCTCTGTACAGCGGACTGGCGCTTCCCCAGGAAGAGGAAGAATGGGCACGTGGAAATGGAATCAGGCTGCGTGTGAGTTTCGTATCTACGTCTGACACTATCGTGTCTGACTTTTCCCCAGAATCTCTTTGGCAGCACCGAATGCGGCGCCATGCTTCTGTCGGCTTGGACGAGGGGTTCTGAAATGGTCCTTCAACCTCTCGATGGGATGTCCTATGCCTTCCTCCCTGTTGCTTCGCAATCTGAAGCAGGGACTTCACAAGCGGAACAAAGCTCTGCTGCACCTCTGCTCGAACTTGTCATCCTCGCGGAGTCACCGGACTGCCCTGATAAGTACCTGCGGGCCACCGATGGAAATTTCCATACGGGTGATCTGTTCCAAGAGATCAAACCCGGCTATTATCTTTCCAAGGGCCGAGATGACGACTGGATAAAGAGTGAGAATAGCCTCCGCTGCGATACCAAGTACGTAAACACAGCCGTGCCTTGTGATCACCTGAGGTTAACCGGTTTACAGGGCTATCGAGGATAACGTTCGTGCAACTTGTGGCGATCTTGTGACTGAATGTGTCGTTGTTGGGAACGGTCGCCCATCACCAGCACTGTTCATCGAGACAAATTCAGACATGTCTCAGCCCAAATTAAAACGGGAAGTGCTTCGCCGCACCCGACAGTTTCACACAAGACGATATCTGCATGAACGGATTGTTTCAGCAGACATGATCGTGATAGTCGAAAAGGGTTCATTACCCAGGACAGCTACCAAGGGCAACGTCCGTAGGAAAGCCACCGAAGACGCATTTCGGACTGTTTTAGACAAAATCTACGGTACGGAATGGACTGGTACATCATAGCTTGACTACCCAGGGACAGGTAGAGTACAGGCAGTATCTATTACATCTACACTCGCTATTATTTCATAAATCTATTTGTACCTCTCCATATTACTAGCCATACCAGTAGGATTAATCATAGTACTAATAGAGGCGGACGTTTAGTTTAGATCCTACAATAGTACTAGAATTGCACCTACTTTTAAATTATTAAACCTTGCTTAGGATTCCTCGTCCCTGTCTGAGGTATATGCAGCTTCTGCCACGGTGATGATGACTTGTTCAGGTTTTATTTGCATGAGGAGGAGCTCGGTATGATCGACAGCTGTCTTGACATGTACGCGAATGTCAACATGTGACAGGGACGTCTTCCCATGTTCATCCACCGCGTTGTTGGAAGAAGGCACTCCACGAGTCAAATCCAGGGTGATTTGATGTGTCAAGAAGAGCATGGGACGACTGTGGTCGGGAAACAAACTGGTCCGAGTCACTAATGTCGCAGAAGATGGAAGGTGTTGTTTGTATAATTGGACAGCTGGGAGATTACCCGCGGCCGAAATAGGGCTCGGAACCCAATTAAGGATAAGAATGACGGGATAATGTGATCGATGAAAGCTCCACAAGGCTGTGAGAATGGTTTGAAGGGGGTTGTTTGATGTTGTGGGTGGTGGCGCGGCGGGGTTCATCAAATGAGGCGTGTGTCGTTCGGTCGCTAAGCGGTCTAGCCAGTAAAAGCTACTGGCCGAGTCAACGGCAAGAAGGGCAATTTCGGACGTGGGAAGATTACACATGTGGTATGAAGATAGATTGGCAAGACCGGCAGCGAGCTGTGACGAGGACTTTGGGCGGAAGATGTGAACGTTGTGAAGAGCGACGGAGATGATCTGCCCAGGGGTGTTTTCATCGGAAGGGAAGCTGTGCGGCAGGCGTGTTCGGAGTAATGTTTGAAGGCGGTGGACATCGAAGGTGCCATCTGTGTCGAACACGACGGAGACTTTGTTCCAGCCACCGAAACGGAGGGGAAGGATACAAGAACAAATCAGGTAGTAGAGAAGGTGAGTCTTCCCCGAGCCTGTGGGTCCCTGAATTTCAATAACATCTCCGCGATGAAGGGAAGACAGATATGATAGTCCGGAAAATGGACGAGTTGGTATTCCACTAGGTGCCGCGGCTGTGTTTGATCAACACGAGTCAATGAGACATGGCAAAATTTCCCAAATTAAAGAAAAAAAAAAACTAACATGTGGACCGCGTAGCGCTCAATAACTACAGGTTGAGTGAGCGAGTGGTCGCATGTTATGAAGGAAATTTTACTTGATCGAGGGATTCTGATTGAATCTGCTCGGGGTCCATCATGATGGGTGTACAGTACGGGCAGGTGCACGTGACGTGCAACTGAGTCAAGCGCTAGCACCACGACGAGTACACAACGTGCCCAACGTGACCCATAGAATGTCGTTCGCGCTCCAAAGCCCCCTCCTCGTCGTAACTCATCCATACACTCCAACACTATTACCAGGGGCGCTACAGCCCGATCCGCCGTCAATCGTGCCTCACTCAACTCTCCACGCCGTTCTACCTTTAGAAGTCCAAGCCCTCCATCAGATTCCCCGGATGCCGTGGACACACTGGCCGCCTCTCTCAAACGAGAGACAGAAGAGAAAGAGCGGGTGTGTGACCGCGTCCCTTCACTGTCGCCTGCACGATGCTCATATATTTATATTCCAGCTCCTCGTTCAAGTGCAGGACAAGGACCAGACCATTAAAACTTTAGCTGAAGAAAATGCCAATTTTTCCACAGCCCTCAACGCTGCTGAAGCAAGGTTATATGAATTTTATACTGAGCAAACTAGAATGGAAGAGGAAATGTCTGCCCGCATCGAGGTCGCGGAGAAACTCCGAACGCAAGTTCGCGAGCTTGAAAAGGAGAGACGTGATTTGCATAGACGATACAATGAACAGGTGAGCCCATAAAACTGGACATGAACGCAGAGGAAGTAAACGCGTGTTTCCAAAGACTGCTACCTTTGAGGCGGAACGGCAATCATTCTATGACAACGAGCAACACCTCAGGTCCCGCATCCAGTCTCTCACGCAAGCACGAAAGCAGCCAGCACCACCCTCGCCAACTGTGTTGGTTATGCCAGAAACCGACGCTGAAGAAGAGGAGGAAGAGGAAGCTGTCGAACCATCTGTTTCGACTCAAGAGGAAGAAGAAGATCCTCATGCGGAGCCTGCTGAGATGACAGCTCTAAAGCTAGAATTATCCACCCTGTCTACATCCCATTCGTCGCTTCAAAATACCCTTGTCCTCCTCCAGACTCAGCTCGTCGACCTGAAGCGGGTCAACAACCAACTTCAGGAGGAGAATGAAAGCTATAATATCCTCCTACGCGAGAAGACTTTAAGCGGACAGTACGACTTATTCAGGCAGGTTAGCGGGAACAGCCCGAGCTCCGGTGATGAAGATGGTCAAACGGACGACCTGGGTGACGTTCGAAGTGTGCAAAGTGGTGCGCTTAGCACTCAACTGGGGACGGTCGACGAACATCCGGACGAGGATCATTTGCATACCGATTTGGGCGATCACGACAACGATCTTATGCCAAATTCCGACGACGAGGGATCTCTTGCAAGAGAGGGTTCGACCCGCGGAAAGCGCAGTCGTCATGGCCGCAAGAGCCACGGTGGGTCGCATTCACCTCCACCTCGGGGAGAATCACTCGCTGGATTGCCTATTACTGGCCCTGGGCTCGACCTGGCCGCCGAGTTGGGAAGGGCCGAAAACAAGGACATTTTGGAAGACCATTCAGTCGACGTCTCAGGCCCGCCGAAAGACAAACGAGGGAAGAAGGGGGTGTCCGAATCCAGGAAGGTTTCCGCGGCAGAACATGGAATGGAGCGGAACGAATCTGTTAATGAAGTGGACACATTGCGAAACGAGATCAAATCTCTCAAAGATGCAAACAAGGCACTCTCTCTATACGCATCCAAGATTATCGACAGGATTATCGCCCAGGAAGGTTTTGAGCACGTCCTGGCGGTTGATTATACTCCAGCCACTCCCACCGCGACAGCAACTCCGGACACTTCCGCCGGGGCTGACCCAAAACAGAAACGACGAAACACAACGGCTGCCCGCTTGAATCCTGATCCTTCTCCGCCAGTCGAGAAACTCACAACATTCAATTCACCACCACCTCCATCGCGGTCAAGCAGGCGCTCGTTATCCTTTGATTGGCGTGCGCTTTCTTCTTTTGTTGGCGGAGATAAGGACAAGAAGCCCGAAGCCAACCCCAATCTTCGTCCTCTTACACTCAAACCTGGTGTCGTCAGCGGGGCACGCAAACTCGAAACACAAGAGGACGAAGAAGACCGTAAGGAACGCGAGCGGCTGAATGAAACGATGAAACTCATGGGCATCGAGAAGCCACCGTCGGTGCCACCGCCATCCCAGGAGTCCTACACGACGACCGATGCGTCCACCACAATGGTGGCAAGCCCACCGCTCACATCCCGCTTTTCGTTCTTCCGTCGTTCAGTTACATCTTTCGAGTCGACGTCCAATCCTTCCGCTGAGACATTGCAGGGAAATCCTATCAACCTCACTCACGATACACTCGTTCAGTCACAGGCCGAAGAATCGCTCGCCGTGCTTGACGCTCAGGAACGTGTCCTCAGTGCGGAGATGTCTAAGGGCGGAAGTGGTGGTTTCACTGAGATACTACCCCGCCGTAAGTCTGGAAGCAGGCGTTCACACCGTTCACACACTAGCGGCGGTGGCAGCGGCAGCGGCAGCACGGTATGGAGCGCTGGTATGAGCCGCGCTGGTGACGATGATTGATCAAACTGAACTTTGAACGCCCCAAACTGTATTACCCCTGAAAGCACGTCATGGCTCCGTCATTCATACCACTTTTCTCCATTGAGTCTACGACCAACATACGCCATATATGTCTGATAGGTACAATAGGAATGTATACCAGTACAAAGTTTTAATGCAAATAGTGATCAGAGTTCCAAACATTGCCATTACGACGTCCCTGACCTCCGACGTCGCCGAGCGAGGGTCATACGACGCTTATAGAGTTTATATAGAGACGATGGGAAGAGGAAGGGTCAGTTAAGGGTCAGTTAAGTTGCCAACATGAGGCGAAGCGAAGGTGAGAGATGATGACACTGTCCACTGCTGCCGACTCGATAACAGAGTTTCAATTTGTTGGCCTGTGCGGGACGAGGGTATTCCGGGCATGCGTGCGGATAGTTTCGAATGGATTTGCAGCAAACTCAGGGTTCGAACGTATCAGGGGTTGACGGAAACGTTCGGCCTTCCTGCAGATGATGCAAAGTTAAAAAAAAAAAAAAGATGAGCCGCGAATGCAAAATGACACTTGGCAATATAATAAATAAGTCCGTACAGGGCACGTCGTCGTTGCGACTTCACTAGCGGGGCGCCATGACCCTCGCCAATCTGACCTGGCCGAGTTGTTGGTAGTGATGGCGGCACGTCCAACTGATCAGCAATGGGCTGCTGCTGCTTGGACTTTAACTTGTTAATGTCGATAGTGGGTTTCACGGACGCATCAATCGCAGCCGCGGTCACGGTTGTGGTGGCGGCGGCGTCTAGCTCTCCCGCGGACCTATCACCAGTGATGGTGGTGGCAGGTCTTGTTCTTGTCGTCGTTGGAGCGATGGACGGAAGAGCGGCTTTTAGCGATCCCAGACCGCCCGCCGTGAGCTCCTCCTTCTCTTTGCGTTTCAGCCTACGCGCATGCGATTTTGAATATGGTGCGCGTGACGCTTCTAATCCTGTTGTGTGACCCCCGCCAACACACCGAGCAATTGATTTCGTCCCCCGCATGGTAGTGATGGATCGATGATGGCGCACGCAATAAGCCGTAGCCACGTACGCGTAGCCGGCGAATGTGGCGCGCATATGATGGGTTTTTGCAGATGAGTTAAGTCAGATGAGGTGTTCAAAATAAAATAAGGCAGAAAAAGGGAAAAGCAAAATAAAATATGGTGAAACGGGAATGATTTTATGTTTTGGGTTTTGTGCGTTGTCGAGGGATAAGACGCCACATACGTTCGATGAAGAGCTCATGCTTGAGCATGCGCCTCTCTTTCTTGTTTGACGCTGCATGCTGCGGAGGCAAAGGATCATCCGCGTTTACGGAATGTAATATCACATCTGCCTAAGTTAGGGTGTGATTGTATCCGTGAGATTGCGTTCAAGGAGATACACTTTAGGTTTCACGTACAGAGACATCTTTGAGTGCCCCAACGTCAACACGCTGCACGGCGTTGTCTTGGGCCGCAAACGTGCGATTTGCGGGCTTCACGGATGTCGCATGAGCACGGGAAATCGAGCGTTGTGAACGGACTTTAGGCTGCGTGAATAATCACTCGTCTTTACACGGTTGTCTTCTGGTACAAAAGGTTCAAGCAGTGCTCACCATGGTGAGATTGTCCGGTCCCGGTCCGAAGAAACGGGAATTGACTTATCTCTCGGTCCTCAGGCGTGGGAACTTATTATGTAATCGGGAGATCTCACGATTCATTGCCAGTGGAATCTATTGTCTACTTCGATCTAACATCTCGTGGAATCTATTGTCTACTTTGACCTAACATCTCGTCTTCTTTCTCTGGCGGGGTTTTCGAGTCCTCCAGTCCGATGACTACGAAGCTTACCAATACCAACGCTGCTCCGAGTACCACCTGTCCCTTCACGGGGTGTTGCAGTCCTATATCCCCCAGCACCGCGAGTGGCATGGTTAGACTAAGGCCGATAGTCACCACCAGTGGTGTCGTCTTGAGCATTGCAATCACATAGATATAATCGCTGGAGAGCGTGATAGCCATCTGTAGCAGAATCGCTTATGAGAGGCGTCAAACTCACACGGAACTTTGCTGAAACTCACATTAACAAGCAAACCAACTATCACTCTTCCAGATGTCGGTAGCTCAAACTTTTCTACACCGGTCAAGTGTAACAAGACACCGATCGGCCAACAGCCAATGATGTTAAACAGGCCAACAAAACCGAAGAAGAGCTGCATATCGATCCGAGATTCCGAACGAATCCGAACCTTGAGCAAGATGACGTAAACTGCGTAGAACAAGGCGGAGAGCAATGCAAGACTGTCTCCGAGAAGGGAATGTTCTCCACCCTCGATGCCCATCAACAAAGGGCGGCCCGATGGTGGTGTAGAATTCGGTCGCGTGGCCGGCGGAGCGTCCCCAGAGTCGGAAAGAGAGACCAGGATCACCCCAGCAAAGCTTCGAACATGTCATGATCCGTCCCCAGAGGCCAAATGCACTACAGTACGCACCTAGTGACAACAGCGCCAATCTTCCCCAAGGTGAAATGGTCGACGTGGAAGATGCGCCCAATCATCAATGTGAAGAAACCTGCCCGTGGGTATCTTATCATGAGCAAAGGAGATGCCAGGCAACTTTGAAGATACTACACACCGCTCATACTTGACAAGATGGTTGCACTGGCCACGCTAGTCAAACCAAGAGATGCGTTAATCGTCCAGTTCGCCAGGAACCAGAGGAAACAGAACACAGATGCGAGATAGGCAGTCTCTCGCGTCGTGAGGGGTGGCAGGGCGTCAGGGGTGAACG
The DNA here is from genome assembly GCA_022496225.1 of Russula aff. rugulosa BPL654. Lineage (NCBI taxonomy): Eukaryota > Fungi > Basidiomycota > Agaricomycetes > Russulales > Russulaceae > Russula > Russula aff. rugulosa BPL654. The sequence continues at coordinate 1,023,860 of WTXE01000001.1, forward strand.
CTGGCGGTATAGAGGATGAACGAAGGCGTGGACTCTGTTGTAGTGAATTATTGTAAGGATGTCGGATGAGGGATGGGAAGTCTCATACCGTGCTGGGTGGCGTCTCGTCTTCATTAACAAGTGGTTCGTATTCATCTGAAGTGCTAATGCGATTGTTGGAGGTGACAAAAATCGTCAATGACAATGATATTCGCTCACCCCAATCCAACTGCTTGGTCGGAGCCATCATGATATCGTCGTCGAATATAGCTCTTTATTAAGAAAGGTAGAAGGTACAACGAAAATGTGCTTGTCGTGAGATACGTGATGCTGTGTCGTACGACAGTGAGCGAGCCACGACGGGCATTGAAAACAGGATGGCACAGACAAGAAAGGCTTCGCGTATCCTTCGACGAACATGTCCTGGGTGCAAGTACAGTGATGATAATTAGACTTGAACAGACCAATGGTGATATACAGGCGCACCTGAGTTACAAAATTAGAAGTCGTCCACAGGAAGACCACGAGGAGGAGTAAGCCTATGCCAATAGCGTAGTCTCTCCGAGCAAGCTTGTGGAACAGATGGGATTTCCCTATCGCTGGGGATTGTGCAGGTAGAGAATCCATCTCAAGAGGTGGGTAGAGATGGCCGCTTTCAGACATGCGAGGCGGGAGAGCGCTCACCAGCTCACCAAGACACGTGCCGTTTTATTACAGTAGTGCTACTATATCTATATCTGTATCGTACAAATACACCATTGTTCACATTGTCCACATTATACCCTCGCCGTTGAACCGCCCCACGCCGACGTATGATGGTACTTTACCTTTTCGAATATTCGATACAGACTAATCACCAAATTAAAGCAGTACATCAAGAGTCCAATCCCCACAAGGACAATCAACGCAACTTGATAATCACACAGCGATTCTCCCGTCGTGCTTTTAACAGGTCCAAAAGGACTGGGAGGCCGAGGGATATCGCTATACCACGAAATAGCCGATGTACTCGCACACGGAATGGGGGACGTAAAGAAATTGTCGAAACAGAGCGAAAGCGCGGCCGACCATGAACAAATGGACAGCACATCGAGCAAGGTGTATGCTAACTTGGCAGACGTTCGCCAAAGACCGAGAGGTCGCCCGAAATATTCGAGCTGGAGGCATCGCACACCAATCAGCAATCGACGAGGGCGTTGGAAATTCCAAAACAGGCTCACGTATATGGTAACTATGACATGAACCAGGGTCAGGGGTGCGAAGATGATGACCAGGGTGCTATATCACAATTACGAAAAAGTTCTTCAGCCCTTGGGTCTGCATGCGCGACCAAGTGGAATTACGTACGGTGAGACACCAACGGCACCTTGTGAATGGCTACCCTTTTCGACCTTTCGTATCCGAATTGCAACAGCAAGGGCCGCCGTGGTGAATACAATATTGATAAATCGAAACAACTGGCCAGTCGCTGTCAGTAGGTGCCCGCATAAGGACCGCTAGAAGAGTATGATTCACCAGTGGAACGTAAGTGTTATTTAATAGATATGCTCTTGCTCGTTTTCTTGCTCTGGGCCACCAACTCACATTGGCAGTAGTAGAGTCTTCGACAGGTTGTTCTTCGGCGGATTCACCATTTTGCAGCTGTTCGTAGATGTTCCGATGGGAAAAAGACTCCAGTGACCTTGCAGCCCAAGGGGAGTCCCATCCTGGTGTTGTCCGACTTTGTGGGAGTGTGTAAGGCGCTGCCGGGGTTGTTGGTAATCTTAAGCGAAAGCCCCGGTCTAGCGTGCGCGACGAAGTGCCTTGTTCTGGACCCTTATCGCCTTGTTCTAGACTACGATCGTCCCTGTGGTGAAACCCAAGACTAATGGTAGGCCTTCTCTCGAGTCGTGTAAGAGAAGGCTCAGCCCCAAACATTTCAGGGGGTGGTAGCATTGGGCGGCGACGAGTGAACGGGAACCAGCGGTGTTCGCCGCTTGGTCCCGCCGAGGAGTGTTGCGACATGTCAGAGCGATGTGCGTCGGATGGGACATACGAGCCCCTCGGAGTTGGAAGTTCATGATAAGAGTCCGTGGGCGAGGGGGGCTCGTCTTTCGCCCAAGCTGCGCAGCAAACAAACTGAGATCAGCACGAGACTTAGTAATCAAAGAAATAATATAGCGTACGGGGTCTTGTGACGATCTTGCTCCTCGTCGTGGCACTTGTCCGATTAGACTGAATTGTCTGAGATTTATTGTGATTTGGAACAGCCGAGCGGGCCAGTGTTGGGGGGCCGTCAGCCATGCCTGAACCTGAACGGGAAGCGCAAGCGGCTGCGGTGCGGAACGGAGGAGCGCTTCAGGATGACGGAACCTTTAACTTAGCTCCATCATGGCCGAGGAAGCCATCCCCTCAATCTCAACTGGCGAAGTCGGCTCTCGCTTCGTATCACAGTCAGACGTAGACACCGCTAGGACTCGCAGAGAGGAGCAGTGGAAGGCTGCATACGCCAGGTGTCACAGCTTTTTGTCGTTCACCTGCCTCGCCTGAACAAGCCTTTTTTTTTCTTCGCCTTAGGCTTGGTCAAGAACCACCGCCCCCACCACAAGAAGACGCGTTCGATGGTCGTAGTCTGGCAGAGGTCCGCTCCTATCTCCCCTCCATCTTACTTCGTACCTCCGTGTTCACCTTCTTGGCCATTACACACATTAGAAACTTGCCGCCAATCGAGTAAGTCTCGCGCAATGGCACACTGCATTATGCCCGTACCCGTTCACGTCCTCACATCACATACATTCCTTTATTCTTCTCCCCCCGTCGACGTCGACTCTCTTAGGCGGCCAAACAAGAGGAATGGGAGGAGAAAACTAAACTAGCAAATCAGTTCCGTGCGCTCGAGGAAGACGAGATCATGTTTCTCGACTCTGTCAGGGAGCGTCAAGAACAGGAAGAACGCGAACGCAGAGAGCGTGACGGTGAAGAGCTAAGGAGCTTCCGGGAGTGAGTAGCCTTGTCAATCGCCATCATATTTGTTATTAACGCACTCTCACCCGTGAGTGTATCCTCGATGTAGAGCCGTCGCAGCAAAGGTGATTGTCAAGCCGCCACCAACCGTACCGGCGATCGAGTCGGCGTCGGTCGCTGCACCAAAAGCTGTACCAGCGCCCGCAAAGAAGCCGACAAAGGCATCTCTCAAAGGTGTCATAATGAAGAAGAAATCGAAATCCGCTCCTGAGGTGAAAGCAGCACCGTCGGACAGTTCAAAAGCCAAGCAAGAGCGCGACGACTCATCTCCAGATCCGAAGCGTCGAAAAGTCGCCGTAGCGTCGTGATCTTTCTGTGTTAATTATCTGCACAAATGTAATGAATGTTCTAGTGAAACAATCACGCTGGCTAGTCCAATCCACCGTGACTCTGTACACGCCAAAACGTTTTTATCTTCGTGTGACAGGACTGGGAGTCGGCGTCCATCGCACGCGGTTCAAGTCCTTGTCTTTGTTCTTTTCCCAACCCGCTGCTCTCCCCATTACCTCTGCCCTCTTCGATGCGGCCGTGCCCATTGTTGTCCGGTCGAGTAGCCTTTTGGCTGCGGGCGTCAGCGAGCCTGGTGCCTCCGCGCGACGTGGAGTCCATGATGGTGGTGGCATGTCGCCTTTTCTGCGCGCGTAGGCTGGCCCTAATAAGCCCGCTTTCGCGCGCAAGCTTTTTGAAGCAGAAGATGAAAGCTTGTGAGATAATACTTCGCGTTTGGTCGGTGCAGATATATGGAAGGGGGTGCTAGGCACTGGTGCTGACGCCTCAGCAGGATCGCCAGATTGCGAGAGGATGCGAGGTGTTCCTGCGAGAGTTCCCCATGTCATTAGCTGTTTGACTGCTGCTGGTCCGAGTTCGGATGGTGTAGGGGATGGAAGCGAAGGAACATAGGAAAAATTATTGACTCCGGGTGATTTTGGTCTGTCTGAGGGAAATGTGTAAGTTTGTGTGCACGCGCGTGCAACCAATGTGGTAGACGTACATGGTGTGCCGGCAATCGCATTGTCAACGCGGCTTTGTGTGGGGCTGGGTGGTTCAGATCGAGAGGAGGACAGTCTTTCATCTTGTTCCGCGAGTCGAGTGTTTCCATGCTTGATGATCTTTGGAGGTCCTTTTGCAGGCGTGCTCTTGGCTGACGAGGGGTCGTAGGAGACACATCTGCACCAGGGGAGAACATCAACGAGTTCCTCGTTCGGAATGCCCATCCATCCACGCCTGCAGACCTGGTGTCCTTCTTCGGCGCCATAACGTCCACCACTTCCTCCTCCTCCTCTTTCCCCGTCTCCCGAGGAACGACCGCGACCTCCTTACCGACACCAGACTCTCTCCCCTCGCCACCAGCAGCGTTCTGCTGCGTCCCTGTCCCCGCGTCCTCTCCCTGGGCAGTGATAAGCCCCACCGGGACAGGCGCCTCTATCATCATCTTCTCTCTCACCCCCGCACTCTCCGGCATCTCAATCAACGCCCTCTCCCTAGCCTCAATCGCCTTCGTCCTCTGCGCCTCAACGTACTTCTGCGCATCCCACGCCCACCCATACCTCTCGCGCCGCCGCGCATTCTCTTCATTCAAGATCTGAGTGAAACTTGAATTGTCCTCGGATGTGTAGCGGGCCTGGAAGGTATCGAGGCTCATGTCCGTGTCATAGCGTATACGTTTGGCGGGACGCTCGTGGTGGTCGCGTACGGGTGTCTCGGAAGGGCCAGCGCCGTAAGGTGTTTCTGAGGGCGTCTGCCAGGGACGTGTAGACCTGACAGAGGCATTGATGGATTCGAGGTTGCGGACGCTAGCGCCTATGAGTTGGGGGTCGCGGGTCTCGAGAGCATCGAGGTACGAATTGGTTGCATCGAGATGAACGAGGGAGGGAAAGAAATCGCGAGCGATGATTTGGGAAAGGGCGGCAGTGTATTCGTCCTCATCAAGGATGGCTTGACGATTTAACGAGGTCGACGGATCTGACATGAATGTGACGGTCGTGGTGGTAAGCTTTTGGGCATGCCCAAATCCACTTTCGCGGCCCGGCCTCTCCATCACACACGTGATCTAACTGAGTGCATCAAGTTCGTCTATCGTATCAAAGATAATTGGAGGATTGGAGGCAACATAATCGAGGGCATTAATCATAGAAGCGTTCGTAATGGTAATGGAAAGTAAAAAGTAAAAAAGCTGCGGATATACCAGCCGTGTCTGCGAAAAGACAAAAAAAGTTAAACGACTCGGCGGAGGGAATCACGGAACGCAGTATAAGAAAGAGTAAGATATCCATATCCAACAATACACCAATATTCATCGCATACGCCATAAATCAGCTGCGTCCTGAGCCAGAGCGCGGCCGGCCCTTGTCGCGGGCATCCAAGAATCGACTTTCCATGTCAGAGTTGTCGGCACCAGTGCTCCGCCGTCCGCTTGCACCGAGACTAGGTCTTCTGATCCGACTTAGTGCACTTGGTGTTGGGAGCTTCGACTGACCACGGACTGTGATGTTAGGGTGGGGGAATTGCGGGAGTGGTTTGGCGCTGAATGACGGGGTCGAGGGGAAAGCAGCATGCGAGGTCGCGGAACGAGAAATACCACTGTCGGACAAGCTTGCACTAGGAGGAGAATCCCCCGTAGTCGAACCCAGTGACGAGCGCTTGAGATAGGCACCGCCAAAGCCGGGTCCACTCGGTCGCTTCAAACCGGTTGCGCCCGCTGTTGAAGGGTGCGCATATAGCCCAGAACTTGGAACAGGAATAAATGTGGGCGTCGCCGGGCGCGAGACAGGAGTGGGTATCGAACTGACAGTGGCAGTCGTGCTGATGCTACTACGACCCTCGGTGGAGGTCGATAACCGGGATTGCGGTCTTCTTAATCCCGAAGACTGTGCATTGTGGGACATGTCCGGCGTACCCAATGAGCCTGACTGAATAGAGTTTGCGAGCGAAGCTAAGGCAGGGAGACCGGCGGCAGAGGGAGGACTAGATGCTCTTCTATATTCCCTTTCTTTAGCTTTAGGTTTAGTGGGGGAGGGGGAATCTTCCATGATGAGGACCCAACCAGAAGAGCTTCCCGCAGGTGTTCGCGTGGCCTCGTCAACATCGGCGTTACGCCGACCAAGGAGAGAGGTTCGTGGACGGTCATCTGGGGATTTGATTGACTGACTGCTTCCTACCGAGGAAAGGTTTGACGACTTGGAATTCGACGATGGTACCGCTGTGACAGGACTAGGGCGACTCATGCTGCCCATTCGAAGTCGAGGAACGCGCGTATGGATCTTCTGTTCTAGGTTTTTGACCTTGGCTCGCATTTCGGACACCATCTGGACACCACGGCTCTTCGAGGTGTTGGGAACAGCACCGTTGGCCATTGTTGGGGCGGTAGAGGTGACAGTGGTGTGTGAAGCAGTATGGTTGACAGCAGTCCTGGGCGGAATACGAGAACCTGCGGACAAGGAGGGCAGTGTAGCGGACCGGCTCAGAGATACTGGCGTCTGAGGCGTAGTCATCTTGTGACGAGGTAGGGGGAATCGGGCGCGTTGGAGTAGAATGGATTGTCCTGACTCGGAGTCCGCGGAGGAAGTGGAAGGCCTCGGTGCATCCGGGACCGGAATAGGCATTTCAGTCTCGGGAGGGAAATCAGGTAGGTCGAGATCAGGGGGAGGCTGGGTATGAAGTAAGTCATCCTCCAGTGACTTGGACACACGGGGAACATGCGATGAGCCTTCTGATGGCGTCCGAGCAGGGGCAGAGGAGTCAACCGTCCGACTTGATGCACGGGCTTGTGCGGCCGCTAGCTGATCTCTTAGAACCGATATTTCCGCATTAGAATCTGGGGGGTGATAAGATATTTGTGAAGGACCAAAAGCCATGTTACAGACCTCTGAGCTCATCCTTTAACCTCTGACACTCCTCTTCGAGGTGGGCCTTGTCGAGCAACTCATGTTCGAGCAATATCTTCTCTTCGAGAGCACGGGCATACTTAGACTCGACATCAGACAGACTTGATGCAACGGCACGTTCGTTTCTCTCAAGATCATCATTTCCCATTTCGAGTTCGCGAAGCTGAACCTTTATTTTCTGATTTTCCTGACGGAGCGAGTCGAGCTCACGCTGAAGGGTCGTTGTCGTTGTATTATGGTTGGTTTGAAGAGTCATAAACTTGGACTGGACATGAAAGGGTTGGAACGATAGGCAGTAAGTCATGATAGATGCGGCGTACCTTCCATGAATCGCGTTCACCCTCTGCGCGTTCTACCTTGACTCTCAGTTCCTGCTGAGCCTTTTCTGTCCTCTGGAGTTCCCGCTCCAGTTCCTCCTCGAGCTCTTTACTGGACTGGTGGAAGTCATCGAGCTCATTCTTGGTCTCTGTGAGCATCTCCGCGGCTTCATAGTATTTGGCCTTCCAGTCTGTGACAGATGAGGGGTAACTGTGGCGAAAGGGATTAGTGTGGGATGAAGAATGCGGTTTATGGATTACCCGATGAGGTCTGTATCGAGAGTTGCCATTATGTTGTTATTCCGCAATGGGTTTGAGGGAGGGAGGACAGCGGTCATAGCGCTCGACGCGGTCGAGGTCAAAGTCGAGGTCGAGCGCGAACACCAACGAACGCCAACGCGGCGGCAGGCTTTGTTTGGCTCTTGTTTGTATTTAGCCCATAACTAGCCTATAGCCTGTATACTCTACTCTACTACTCCTTCAGTCAAAGTCCTTCAGGCTTAGCGCACTTCCGCTTCTCCACCTTGCCCGTCTTGCGACATCGCATCTCCTGCCACGATACCGCCTCCATCGTTCCACCTGCATAAGATCCTTGTTAATACGTTCATATACGACCGCGATTTTACGAACCCGCCTCGCTCGTGGCAAATATGACACCAAGGTCATTGCGCGCCGTCGTTATGTAGTAGCTCCGCGCATCCCCAAGGGAAATCTGTTCATCAGTAAGCGAGGCAGCGGTCGAAATAAGCAAAACGTGTTCCACCACTTGTCCTTTGATAACATCTCCACCCCGGAAACAATCTCCAACCTTAACTTTGTCCTTCTCCGTCGCACGGATATCTTGCACACGAATGACACCCGTAAAGTCCTCCCCTGGTGGGAGTGGTACGCCATCCACAACGGTGATAGAGACTACCGCCTGTTGAGGGGATAGTCGGGTGATAGAACCTAATACGATGGAATTCGGTACAGGTGGATGGGGTTTTACACGAGGTATTGTCAAAGTCTAGTAGACGAGATGCGGGAACAATCATTCAAAGTAGAATCAAAGCACCGAAAGAATAGACCGACGGAGCCCTGTTGTAGTGGGGTGCCAAAAAGACTTGCTCTTGTCTCGCCATTTCTCGTGTATATCCCGCTCCCCAGCTTGAGTGTGGGTCCGCGCGGAAGTGGAACCGGTTGACCAGGGAGTAAAAAATCGGACGACATGCGAAGTAGGGGCGAGTGCGAGAGGCCGATAATGCTGTAATCAGTACCAGTTGGGCGTTGTTTGGCCCGCTCGGAGCGTTTGCCTCTCATAACTCCGTGTCCTCCTTCTCTCTCTCTCGCCCCGAGTTTCGCTCTTTTCACCCTCTCCTATGTCTTCGTCTTCGCTTGCTCGCATCCTCTATAGAGGTACTTCATCTATATACTTTGTGTTGTTTTTTTGCCATTTCATCCTTACATCTCCACAACAGGGCTTCATAACTCCGCTCGCCGGAATGCCCTCACAAAGATGACAATGCCTGCAATGAGTCCAACGATGACGGAGGGCGGAATCTCAGCGTGGAAAAAGGCTGAAGGGGAAGCTTTCGCCTCCGGCGATGTTCTCCTCGAGATCGTATGGGAGTTCCCTCTTACACTCAAGTCAGCGCTTAACGACGCGTCCTTGTAGGAAACTGACAAAGCGGTCATTGACGTTGAGGCGCAAGAGGATGGCATTCTCGCAAAGATTGTTGTATGTGGCATTCCTGTGATGGTGCTCACATTTCGGAGTTCACGCATCCACGTCATAGTCCCAGGACGGCTCGAAGAATGTTGCTGTTGGTAGCACTATCGCTATTCTTGCAGAGGAAGGCGACGACCTTTCTGGTGCTACAGAGTTGGCCGCCAATGCTGCCAAGGAAGCTCCTCCCAAGGAGGAAAAGACCCCCGAGGCCCCCAAGGCTCCAGAGCCGTCGAAGGAGCCATCACCAGCGCCTGGCACTGGGTTGAAGCCCGAGCTCCAGAAAGGCGACCGCATTTACGCGTCTCCGATAGCCAAAAAAATCGCTTTGGAGCGCGGAATTCCCTTGTCGAAAGTCAAGGGTACTGGTCCTGATGGTCGTATCATTCGCGAAGACGTCGAGAAGTATACACCAGGACTAGCTTCAGCTGGCGCACCTGCACCTGCAGACCCTTCAGCGGACTATGTGGACATTCCTCTGAGCAATATGCGCCGCACGATCGCTGCTCGTCTTGCAGAATCGAAAGTTCAGTCACCGCATTACTACCTAACTATCGACATCCAGATGGACAAAGTGCTTAAACTGCGTGAAGTCTTCAACAAATCCTTGGCAGAAAAGGGAGCGAAACTCAGCATTAACGACTTTGTTGTCAAAGCCGTGGCAAAAGCTCTCGAGGACGTACCAGAGGCCAACGCTGCGTGGTTAGGGGACATTATCCGACAGTGAGCCCATCAACGTGAATGTCTGGACATCTTAAGTTAAAATTTCACGAATAGGTACAAGAAGGCCGATATATCAGTTGCTGTGGCCACACCAACTGGATTGATTACGCCTATTGTCAAAGACGTCGGTTCGAAGGGCCTAGCAACCATATCCGCGGAGGCGAAGGCCCTTGCGAAGAAGGCTCGCGATGGCAAGCTATCGCCTCACGAGTACCAGGTATGTCGTGTTGATCTACTAGTTTGTCTTCATCTTTGACTAAATACCTCTGGACAGGGCGGCACGTTCACGATTTCAAACCTGGGCATGTATGACATCTCCCATTTCACCGCTATCATCAATCCCCCCCAGTCGTGCATCCTCGCTGTTGGATCGACCCAACCTACCCTCGTCCCCTCTGCGGAGGACGAGCGTGGTTTCAAGACAGCGAATATCATGAAAGCTACCTTGAGTAGTGACCACCGTTCCGTTGATGGTGCACTCGGTGCCCGGTGGTTGACTGCCTTCAAGGGATACCTAGAAAACCCATTGACGTTCATGCTTTGAGCGTCTTTAAAAGCGCTGGGCTTAATTAGTACATCACCTCCACCTCCCTGTGCCCACATAGACTTTATATCCTCACTTACGCGCTAATTATGCTCGGCTCGTATTTACGTGTGTTATCGAAATTGTGCGATCCAAGGGAAACGCGTTCGAGTCAAACGCGATAAAGCTATAAAGTCCCGTGATTGGCAACAGCCCAGCCTACCTAGACTATCAAACAAACCTTGCAATGCCAACGCGCACGCGTAGATCACCACTACAAAAACCAGGTACTGATTCTTCGTACGTTGCTTGGGATCAGCTTAATCGTTGCTAATCACAGAGAGACCATACATCGCCCTCGGGCTTGAAGGCTCCGCGAACAAGCTCGGTGCAGGGGTCATACGACACGAAATAGATGGATCGTCAACCGTGCTCTCAAACGTCCGGCATACCTATATCACACCTCCCGGAGAAGGGTTCCTTCCTCGCGACACAGCTGTACATCATCGACAATGGGCTCTGAAAGTCATTCAGGATGCCATCACGGAATCTGGTATCAGTATGCACGACCTCGACTGCATTTGCTATACCAAAGGCTGGTCTCCGTCGTTTCTAATCCGACCTGTTGATTCGACTGAACGATTGGTTGTAGGGCCCGGTATGGGAGCTCCACTGCAATCGGTTGCTCTAGTCGCCCGGACACTCTCACTTCTGTACGGCAAACCGCTCGTAGGCGTGAACCACTGCGTCGGCCGTGAGTACACGAAATGTCATGTCATGTCCGGACAACGTTTCTTATGCTTGATTCGGACGGACTGACAGATATTGAGATGGGCAGAGAGATCACCGGTGCCCAAAATCCTATCGTCCTCTACGTTTCCGGCGGTAACACTCAAGTCATCGCCTACTCACGCCAGTGCTATCGGATATTCGGTGAAACGCTAGACATCGCCGTCGGGAACTGCTTGGATCGTTTTGCGCGGGTAATAAATCTCAGCAATGATCCAAGCCCGGGATATAATATTGAACAGGAAGCTAAAAAGTACGTGTCATGTCATCGTAACGACCCTTTCACTATCATGATCTAACGTCTTTTTGCACAGAGGAAAGCGTCTTGTGTCATTGCCATACACCACAAAAGGCATGGACGTTAGCCTCTCGGGAATCCTGACGTCTACCGAATCATTGACAAACGACAAACGCTACGCCCAAATGGCCTACCCCAAAATGAGGCAGATGAAGATTACTTCACCCCTGCTGACTTGTGTTTCTCGCTCCAAGAGACCGTTTTCGCCATGCTCGTGGAGATAACGGAACGTGCGATGGCCCACATTGGCAGCAAGGAAGTCTTGATGGTTGGTGGCGTCGGCTGTGGGTGCTCTCCACCACGAATCCTCACTTGTCAGAAGCTAAAGGCCGCGACAGGCAATCTAAGGCTTCAGGAGATGATGGGGATTATGGCTGAGGAACGGGGAGGGAAAGTATTTGCCACGGACGAACGGTAGGTCTCTAGCTCTCTCTCACCCTATCTCTACAGCCCTGACACTTATCGCGGGTGTAGCTTTTGCATTGACAACGGCATTATGATTGCCCAGGCTGGACTACTGAGCCACCGCATGGGCTTCCAAACACCCTTGGCGAAGAGTACCTGCACACAAAGGTACTTTCCGTCACATTTGTCGAAAAGGTCTGATACTCAATAAGAGGACAGATTCAGAACGGACGAAGTTCATGTCTCATGGAGAACATAAGTGTAACATACGAGCCTGAAGATATTCAACAATCACTTTCTAATTCAATGAAGAAAATTGGGTTGTTACAACCTCACAGTGAGGTAACGGGTGTTTACGACTACTTGTTGTCAACATTCGCCAGAAGCAACTCTCGTGTCTCGGTATCATCCTCCAGTTCGCCAGCCAGTATATCAAACCGTTCCCACCACCACAGGTCCATCTCTGTCAACTCGTCGACGACATCGTCTTTTCGCACCCTAGTCTTCCAAGGTTTGTCTGGGAGGATATAGTGAAGACACCGCACTTCTTCGTCACGCCACAGGTTCTTGTGGATTAGCCTCAGCATCTTCAACGCGTTATAAACCCAAGGCAGTGGTTTCCACTTCCCTCGGAAAAACTCAGCGAGGAAATCTTGGTCCGGGAAGGAGAATGTCGGGACTAGTGGTGAGGTATGAAGGAAATCTACGATCGATTGTGCGAGCTTCGTGGAAGGCGTCAGAACAAAAAGGCCCGAGTTTAGAAGTGTGTAAGGACGAGGGCTGGAGGGTTGGATCGATGAGGGCTGAGACTGACCGCTTGGGTGAACGAGGGGGGTATACGCGCAATTGGCGGGGATCCTGTCTTGTGTTGGCCAAGATAAGAGGTAAAGTGTATGGAGTACCACCTACCAATCTGCAGGATAATGGGCCAACTTCCTAGGGTTGCATGCACACGCATGTGCGGCTGATATCCAGTCAGAGGCTAAATCTAGCTCCATCAGTTCATCCATGTTGCGCATAACGATCATGTCCGAGTCCATCATCACAACTCGCTGGAAGCAACACACATGACTCGGTTATCACGCCAAGGTAAGGCAAAGAGAGGCTAGAGAGAGGACGAACGTCGTATTCGACTAATTCGAATGCCCTTTGGAACGATCAATCAATCACCTGCCGATGGAAACGATTCATGCAACCAACCCAACTTACCTTAATTTCATCCAAGTATCCGCAAATCGCGCATCATGCCCAGCGAGAACGGGTCCATTCTCTGGTTTTAATGGCTGGATCTCTCGGGTTTGGATCTTACGTCTAGAGAGAGCGTCTCTGGTACGTTGTGGAAGCGATGGGGTAACCAAAACCACCAGAGGATATTTAGACTGAACAGACTTCAAGGATCGTTCCAGTACCATACACCTGGAAAGTACGAATCCTTCGTCAACAGTGTAGCGTATACTGCGTTGCGGGTCATGTTATCATTCAACATCAGTTTGTCGGATTCAATGGTTATCATTCTACATCAATTTGAGACTCAGACAAGGCTCCAAAATCAAGCCAGTATTCTTATCCTGGACAGACGTCACGTTGCGAATTATATGGCCCCGCAATGTCATGATCCGCGGAGCAATGCATGATGCACAAAATCGTTATGCCTGAAACGTCGGGTCATACGCTATAGGAAAGTGACAGAATTCCCGTGGTCATGCATTCATTGTCATAGTACAGTAGGTCAAGGTCAAATGAGGATACGGAGCAGCACATGACATGAAGTGCGAGATATTTTAGCGGAGGCGGCTGGATTGTCCAACGATTAGACAGGCGGAGACAAGTATACTGTCATACACGTACCGTGCCTCGCGTTCACTTTCTAACAAGGCCAGGATATCCTGCTCCCGCACAGGACCTTTCACATTGCGGATGATAGTTCGCGTGGTGTCATCTAAAAATTCTACACGAACTTGTGTGACACCTCCGCGAGAGCCGGTGCGTCCAAGGACCTGCAACCAGTTGCGCATTGTGAGTTAAGACGCGACAAGATGCCGTAGATAAAAAGAGAGACCTTGATGACACGAGCAAGTTTTACAGCAGGAGCTTTTGAATCCTGTATATATCATCAGCTAAAGGCCAACAATTCTGTAAGAGGATGGAACGAACCATTGTTTTGCGAGGGAGACGATAACAGGCAACAGGTCAGTCTTGTGTTTTGTTGACACCAAGATCAAAGTTCAGAGAAACAAGGTTTAAAGTCAGAACCGGTGGTCGCCGATTCCAATCCAGTCTTCACTTCAAATTCAGTTCTCTTTACGACGCATATCAAGCCCATTACTTGAAAACCTATTTTGTGCGGGAAATCAAGTAAAACCGTATGCGAGCTGGAACAGACACGCGTGAAGCGATGGGAAGCAAATCGGCGCCAGAGTTCATTATGGGTAGAGTGGCGAAACACGTGACTAGCTTCCATCAGGTGACCCATTCTGCAAATGCTAATTTAGCACCGTCACTCGCGAAGACCAAGTGCCAATTTCCGAAAAGAGAGAGAAGGGATGAGATGAGTATATTCTAATATCTAGTTGAGGGACAAGCACGTATGTCATGTAAGGAGGGTTGAATCTGAATCTGTCATCGTATGCTGAGCTGAAAGGGTTTGGGTTCGTTTCTCTGCCCCTTATTCCGAAGTACATTCTCGATGAAATATTCACCCGCCTGGAGGGGGAAAAAATTAGAGAGAATCGTGCATGGGAACGATCTACACCGACCTTGTAGCTACTGCGAACGAGAGGCCCGCTCGCCACATACAAAAAGCCCATATCCTCTGCGATTTGCTTCCAGCGATCGAATTCTGCAGGCTCCACATAGCGATCCACTTTCATGTGCCTCTTTGTGGGGCGCATATATTGACCAAACGTGACGACGTCGACGTCAACCTTACGAAGTTCTGTTGGCAGTTCAGCAAAAATTGGCTCGGTGGTATGGTGATAAGTGAGAAATTAGCTGACCTCTGAGAGCATCCATGACTTGATCCTCGGACTCTCCGACGCCAAGCATGATGCTGGTCTTTGTCACGCGTACCCCTTCTTGTTTGGCACGCTTCAGCACACTAAGGCTCTGCCGGAACGTCGCACGACGGTCGCGCACGAAAGGGGTGAGAGCTTCAACCGTCTCGACATTGTGGGCATACACGTCCAAACCGGACTTGGCCACCACAGATACGTGATCCAGGTTACCTGCCATGTCACCTGTCAACGCTTCTACCAGGATTTGTGGAGCTCTTGTTACATGAATATAGAATCATCTAGGCGCGTATAGAAAGTTGCCACTTACTTCTGTTTGATCTTTCGAATCGTTTCCGCAAAATGATGTGCTCCAGAGTCCGCAAGATCTTTCGGTGTGCAGCGTCCGATGAATTTCTGTGCATGTGGAGCGGGAAAGCGCACGAATACATACCGTCGCGGTCGACACTTGTCAGGACAATGTAACCGAGACCCCACCGGCTGATAGCCTCAGCGGTGTTCTCCGGTTCGTGTGGATCCAGAGGTGGTGGATTCTTTGACGTCTTGACCGAACAGAACCGGCAACCTCGCGTGCACGTATCACCCATCAGCTAGTTGTTAATTCAGTCACTTGGAGCTCAGGGATAATTGAGAAATCATACCATTATGGTCGCGGTCGCTCCACGTTTGCTCTCTTCAGGGGTTGCGCCATCCGTTCCGCCCCAGCAGTCCCCAATATTCGGACACCGCGCCTCTTCACACACTGTGTGCAGCCCTAGCCCTCTAAGGTCCTTCTTTATCTTGCTGAAGGATGCACCGGACGGTATGGATGTCTTAGGTAGGAAGGCAAGCGAGGGCTACCGCGAGTGTGTAAGTAGTCAGACAATTATTCGCTCGCGAGTAATGCCACATACGTTTTTGTGTTACCTAGCACAACGCGCTCTGGGATATCACCGGAAATGAAGTCATCTAGCGATGGTCCTTGTTCCAGTGTGTCTTTGAACGCCGCCTTCTGTGGTGCAGATGACCCGGACGTGGCAGGTGTCGCTAGCGAGCGCATATGCCTTGACACGGAGGCGCGTGCGACATGTGAGTTCCTGAGAACAAATGTCATTGTGCACTACTGTAGACCGTACTGAAAGCTTTGCGTGAAGTACCCGAGTAAGTATTATCGTAACGTACATAACTCCGAAATATCAGCCCCGGAATCGCGGGCCGATACTTCTTCCCACCAAGGATGAGCACGCTTTCTCGACGAGAGGAGGAAACACTGTTCAAAACGACAAAGGCTCATGCCCTCAAGGAATGTGACCCATTAGTCAAAGGTATGTTCTCAGTGACGTGTCTTAGTCGTTAGCGTCACCCTCTTTGTAGCATTCGCCGACTGTGCTGCTGGACGTACAGTTTCCGTTGCTTGGGCCTGCAGGGAGAAGTTCAATGCCGTTCAGAACTGCGTCTACCAGTTGTGAGTGTTATATTTTTCATACACTTAAGTTACTCATATGTTTCAAGCACACGGCCAGAGAGTATGCAGCTCGTGCGGGACGAATACCTCCGGATACGCAATGAACAACAAGAATAACTACCATCATAGTTTCTCCCCGTCGAATATGTTGGCCGATCCATACCATAAAATCCAAAGGGAGTAGTGTCCGTATCAATCCTTGCATGCAAACTAGTCCGACTTTATTCGATGAAGACGGGCATGCGATAACTTTGTCGCCCATGCTACGAAGCTATACTTTTGTAAATGGGACATATGTCCCTGCTTGATCTAATGCAAGGGTGTTCCCCTTTTTTTTTTCGTTCGTCACGTCTGGTCCTGCAAGTGGAGAAAAGGATACGCTCTTAACTAGTTGAGTCACCTCAAAATCATGTCTAGAAAACCACGAATGAACACGCGTTGATCGTTCCGGTCCAGGAATGAGTCAAGTTCCTATCATAATCCTGTGAGATGCTCACGAACGTTCGCCAATATGGAGTCCAGTTGGACCTAGAATCGACTACGCCACCAACGGTGTCATGGGCTGGGCCGTCGCGAGTGATCATTATCCTCATTACGCCCTTACTGGCGATAGGACCCATGCTTGCAGGCGTCCATTAACGTAAGAGTAGTGATGCTCGGTCAATGTCGCTTGTCTTAATTGATGTGAAGCCCCTCCACCACGTTCAAGCTCGCATTAACAAATACAGTGAATGCATAGAAGATTTACGGTGTCTGAAGTGGTGACCCCAATTACTTCGCATTTACTGCAAGCCATTGAGTTCGAAGCGCCAGGACGGAACTGATAACGCTATGTGAAACATGCGTCAAAGTCTGGGCGGATGAGAGCAGGAGAAGCAGGCGTTACCCGAATATGCCAAGAGTGCCATCGTTGAGGTTCGCAAGACCAAGGTTGGCCGCAGGGAGCCACACATCGAGAATGTCAATGATAACTGTTGACGAGTAGCTGCCCGCATGCTACAGAATGTCGTGTGAAGGAGTGATACAAAGTAGGCGAAGGAGGACTTACGTTTGTAACGTCCGAAGTTGAGACTTACGCGCGTTCTCTTCACCGACATTTTTCTCGTCCGGACCCCGGATTTTGCGCGTCTCTTTGTTCAAGCGACCTACCTATCCACAATAATATATTGATACCATGAGGACATACACATTTAAAACAGTTGGAAACGCACCTTGAGTATGCCATGCGTCAGGCTGAACAAAATCCCAGCTAGCCAGAAACGGTTAGAGATTTTTTGGACCTTCTGAGATGTTTCGGGCTTCAGGGTGATAAGCTTGATGGCATTCGCCTGATGAGGGTACACATTAATCACGTTTGGTTGAGCGCAAGCGTTTTGCACATACCCACACAACTGAGTCATAGCCTAAGTAACCGAAGTACGCGAGCTGACGAGCGATAGTTGTGAGTTGTTCCTTGAGGTCACCCGCGGATTGCGCTGCACGAAGGGCGGCCTGTAGGTGTTCCAACGGCTTTCCGAGGCGCAGAACTGAACAAGGCGTAAGTCATGCCAGTGGCCGAACATTGAAGCATGTGAAAGGCGGCGTACGCTTGCGAGAGAGAGCTAAGTGGCTTTTAATGCGTTCCAGCGAACAGCATCAGCTTTACGACCTCCTGAAATGAGATACCACGCAAGAAGCGCGCAAAGTACTGTGTCGCCCTGTAGACCTATCGATTCCCCGACTCGGATAAGTGGATTGGAGGCGTGCGCGGGAAACATATATTCCGAACCTTATCACGGCCCACGGTGGTGCCTAGAATCTTGAGAGTTGAGCTGGCAGTTGGGTGGAGGATTACTTGGGATGCAACGTTAGCCATCGCGGAATGGGTGAGCGATGACAACCAGTAATTCGTACGGGTACCGATGATTCCGCGCGAATCACATGTTGTCGGGTAACGCACGCTTTGCTCGACTTACTTTAAAGGGAACGGTTTGGGCGCCTCGTATCACCTGTTTCGTTTCGCTTCGCTTGATACAGCCATGTCTGGCCTTCGGATACCCCGTTTTGTGAGACTTTCTGGGCCAACTTGCTGTCATCCTACTCATGTGAATTTTCCTTTGTGACGTCCATAGTCCGCGCACGTCTATTCTCGGGCGCAAGGAGTTTGCCAGCAGCAGAGACAATTCTCCTTCACCAGGCCTGCCATGGTACGTTGCTTTCGTGCACATGGTTATCGATTCCCACTGACGGCTTTGCACAATAGTCATTTCGTGTCGAGAAGGACACTTTCGGTGAACTGCGGGTCCCTTCGGACCGTTACTGGGGTGCGCAAACACAACGGTAGGCTTCTATATCACACATATACGGCACATGCTTATAGTGGTGTGCAGGTCCTTGCAGAACTTCGATATTGGCGGTCCAACGGAACGCCTTCCGGAACCGCTGATCAAAGCCTTTGGCGTACTAAAAAAGGCAGCATCCATAGTGAATGTGACTTATGGACTAGACCCCAAGATAGGAAGGGCCATTCAAGATGCAGCAGACGATGTAAGCTCGTGTCCGTCGAAGAATGTGTGGCTCAACTAATGAGGAATGGAAGGTAATATCCGGCAAATTGATCGATCATTTCCCGCTTGTCGTGTTCCAAACAGGTTCTGGAACTCAGAGCAATATGAACGCTAATGAGGCATGTCTTATTATTTATGGTTCCATTTTAACTTGAAAATATGTCATGTCACAGGTCATTTCTAACCGCGCGATTGAGATGATTGGCGGAGAACTGGGCTCGAAGAAGCCTGTACATCCTAACGATCATGTTAACATGAGCCAGAGCAGCAATGATACGTGAGTATGAACTCATTGTATGAGAAGGGACCTGGTCGGTATATTATCATTACGAAGATTCCCGACAGCTATGCATGTTGCAGCCGTCACTGAGCTCACCAATAATCTGCTTCCTGCCCTAGAGGGATTGCGTGCCGCTCTTGAAGAGAAGGCCAAGTCGTTCGAGCACATCATCAAAATTGGCCGAACGCACTTGCAGGTGGGTCAGAGAAAACTTGAAACCTCATCTAGCAGCCTCTGACGTCACTCGAATACAGGACGCAACGCCCCTCACTTTGGGACAAGAATTCAGTGGTTACGTTCAGCAACTTGCCAATGGGATTGAACGTATTAGGGATGTCATTCCCCGCCTGAGCCTATTGGCTCAAGGAGGTACTGCCGTCGGGACCGTACGTGATGTGCATATACAAGTTTGGTCGGTTCTGACTCGACTATCAGGGCTTGAACACAAAGAAAGGTTTTGATGTGAAAGTTGCCGAAGAGATAACCAAGATTACTGGCATCACATTCAAGACTGCTCCAAACAAGGTATATCTGGCTCGCGATTTTGTGTTGGTTTCAGCTCACTCATGCTACTTGCGACCAGTTCGAGGCGCTTGCTGCGCATGATGCACTCGTTGAGGCTCACGGAGCTCTCAACGTTATCGCGTGCTCGGTTATGAAGATCGCAAATGACATTCGTTACCTAGGATCTGGCCCCCGTTGTGGTCTCGGAGAAATAAGTCTCCCCGAGAATGAGCCTGGGAGTAGTATTATGCCTGGCAAGGTCAATCCAACACAGTGCGAAGCATTGACTATGGTGGCGGCACAAGTGATCGGAAACCAGACAGTTGTCAGTGTTGCGGGTTCGAATGGCCAGTTTGAGGTGAGGAGCACTGTCGAGAGGGCTACCTGATGTTGACTTTGGATAGCTGAACGTATTCAAACCGGTGATCATCAAGAATGTTCTGCAAAGTATCCGGCTTCTGGCGGACGGTTCTCGATCGTTCACGAAGAACTGCGTTGTTGGAATCGTGGCAAATGAAAAGCGAATCAACACGTTGCTGAACGAGTCACTGATGTTGGCCACGATACTGAATAGTCACCTTGGTTACGACAGTGAGGGATATCGATGTTATGGATATACGGCATTACTGATTGGGGTGGTGTAGATGTTGCCAAGTGCGCGAAAAAAGCACACAAGGAAGGGACGACGCTGAAGGAGGCGACGGTTGCGCTTGGGTATCTAACGGGGAAAGAGTTTGATGAGAAGGTTCGACCCGAGTTGATGCTTTATCCTGAGGACGCCTAAGTAGAAATAGGGATTAGCCGAAAGAGGATATGTGTGACGACGAGAAAGGAAATCGCCCAGTTTGCGATGAGACCTGACTGGCCTGAAACTGAATGTTAACAAAACGGCGACCACTCCGCGTCAACGGTCCCTTCGGGCCCTCTCACCGTCACTGGCACTCGTCCCTCCTCCATCAACATAGACTCCTCCCTTTCCACTCCCCCCTTTCTCTTTCTCTCATTCCTCTTTCTCTTTCTCTTTCTCTTCCACACATATTTTCCTCTCTATAGCACCCTCCCACCAGGTGCCATCCCCCATTCCCAAACTCACCCGTCTTCGCTTCGCCCGCCATGTCACTCAGCAGGATTCTCAACGACCATCCTGCTCCGGCCTCCGTTCCGCCGCCTCCCGCCCCTCAGCACTTCCAGAACGGCCCACCGCACAATATCCTAGTTCCTCCTCACCACGAACGCTCCCCATCCCCCTCTTTCCCCCCTCGCTCCCGAACGCCAATCTCCCGCCAGCCGCAATCTAGTCCCGTGCTTGAGCGACACGCCAATGATTTTCCTTCCCGGTCCGGTGCGCACCATGACTCTAGCGCTTGGGACGACGTTGGCGAATGGAGGCAGCCCTCTCGTTCTCGAAATGGGAACATGGAAACTCAACGTGAGGCGTCCCCGTCCTCTGTACAAGATTACAAGTATGGCAAGAATGATGAATCGAACTCAGTACACAAAAAAAGGAAAAGGGGAGCTGATGACGATGGTGATTATCGACCGCCATTAACCCGACGAGTATGTCAATAACCTTTGCGTTGACGCATTTCCCACTGACCATCTTCGCAAGCACCCCTCGCGCCGCCAACCTCCGCGGGGGAAGCAGGCCCGTGCTCAGTCGCCACCGATTGACTCTCCTGAGCCCGAGAGCACGGCGCCAGTCCAGCGCGAGCCTACTGAGGCAGAACCATGGCTGGCCTCCTCCGATTTGAGCGACTGCGAGGATATTTGGTACACGGAGATTGGCTATTACATGCTCGAAACGCGGCGGCGCAGGAAGATGGTAGAGGAATTCTTCGAGAACAACATTGCTGTCAGTTCTTTTTCTTGATTCCTCGGACACGTAACTAAGATGGGTAATACGCGTTCTCAGGAATCCAACGCCGCGCTCGTGAACGTTCTATCTGGGCGGTACGCGGCTGTCCTCGAGAAGATCCCTGTATCTGTCCCACTTCCTGTACATGAGCCTCAACCCCAAAGTGTAGAAGACGAGCTCCTTTCCACATTATCACAAGTCTCCCCTGGGCATGATCTCCACGATAATAGCAATTCTCCTACTGCGCAACGACTTCATGCTCAAGAAAATGGTGCCGAAGATGCGGCTCGCGAGTTGGAAGAGTCTGTCCTTGGTCCGTCCACCCCTTCAAAGGGGAAAACGAAGACAGCAGATGCCAAGAGAGCCCCCTATGCCGCCTCGGATGCCAGCAGCAGTGACCTGGATATTCCTATCGCTAGAGACCAAGGTCGCGCAAATAAAAAGCGGAAGGTTGGAAAGGACTTTGACATTACCGCCGACCTCGAACGCTCCATTGCTGAAGATCAGCGCTCCGTTGCATCCGGACAAGATATACTCCGGTTATCAGCTTCTACCAAAGGAAGAAGCAAGGGTAAAGGTAAATCAGGCATTCGGGAGCAGAGCGTCGACAGTGTATCCGCTACTCCGAAGGCGTCTCGGAAGCGGGGTTCCCGACGGAAACTAGATGGTATCGCACCAGGGACTTTGGAGACATTAGGTCTTGGATCAGCCCCAGGGTCTGTCGCTGGGGATATTACACCCAACGGCTCGCGCCCTCCATCACCCACTCTCACTGCAACATCTGCTACTGTATTTGAGATGGATATGGTCATCCCGCCATTGAAAAAGGCCAAAAAAGTCGTTGAGGCCACGATGTTGAAGCGCATCAAAGCACTCGAGGAGTCCCAACGAAAGGTCTGGAAGAACATTGCACGCAAAGAGATCCCCAAGGCAAGCTCTCCCCCTCGAACCATTGTTTGTAGCTGAGATTATTTCTCCAGGTGTACAAGTATTGTGCGATGGGCTATCAACAACGCCAGATCCAGTCCAAGCGTGTAGCCACTTATGCGTCGTTACAGGCGCGCCGACCTTATAGCCGTACCCCCAAAGCGACCAAAGATGTGCAGGCGAAAAGCAAGCGTCTTATGCGCGAGATGCTTGTGTTCTGGAAGAAAAACGAGAAGGAAGAACGTGACGTCCGTAAACGTGAGAATAAGGAAGCAGCGGATCGCGCGAAGGTGGAAGAGGAGAAGCGCGAAGCTGCAAGGCAGGCTCGCAAACTGGAGTTCCTCATCAGTCAGACGGAGTTGTACAGCCATTTCGTTGGTAACAAACTCAAGAGTGAGCATCTCATGAAACTCTTTTGTTCCGTAAATCTTATGCCATAAAAATAGCTGCCGAGATCCAAGGTGACGCACCAAATACGGAGGTTCCGAGGGGCGCCGAGATTGAGGTCGCTGATACGTCTGCGTTGGCTGATATTGATTTCGATGATGGTACGTTAGGTTGTCGAACTCTGAGAACATTCTTCTTATAGCTTGAGGCAGCGGATCACACTAACCTTCATAGACATGCCCGTCACAATGCTCAAGAAGCTGTGGTGCTCGCAAAAAAACGCGTGCAGGCGTTTGATGCACAGATCGCCCTGGAGCGGAAGACAAACCAGGCTTTGCAGCTGGCTAAAAATCAAGCCCACGTCAGAGATGACGAAGAAGAGCAAGAGCAACCAGCGCGGGCGCCTTTAGTAGATCGTATGAATTTCTCCTTGCCTTCCGATATGTTTTCCTTAGCGACATTACAGTGGATTCGGATGAACTTAATTTCCAAAACCCGACTTCGCTCAGTGGACCCCTGACAATTGCGCAGCCTCGCATGCTGATGGCTCAGCTGAAGGAGTATCAGCTAAAGGGACTCAACTGGCTAGCTACGCTGTATGATCAAGGAATTAATGGCATCCTGGCAGATGAAATGGGTCTTGGAAAGGCATGTTTAAGATCGTTAATGCTGACCGCTTGACTACTAATGCTTTCCTTGAAGACGGTCCAATCAATTACTCTCCTGGCGTACCTCGCTGAGACCCATGATATCTGGGGCCCATTCCTTGTTGTCGCGCCGGCATCAACTCTTCATAACTGGCAACAAGAACTAACGCGTTTTGTTCCAAAGCTGAAGGCGCTGCCATACTGGGGTAACGTGAAGGATCGTACAACACTACGAAAGTTCTGGAGCCGAAAGGAGATCAGTTACAATCAGGATACCCCCTTCCATGTTGTTATCACGAGCTACCAGCTGGTCAGCGCATCACCCGACGTAACCATGAAGCGTGCTGACAGTTTCGCAGGTCACACAAGACCAACAGTACTTCCAGAGGGTCAAGTGGCAGTACATGGTACTCGACGAAGCCCAGAATATCAAGAATGCTGCCAGCGTGCGTTGGAAGACCCTGCTCGGCTTTCACTGTCGGAATCGCTTGCTTTTGACGGGTACACCGATTCAGAATTCCATGCAGGGTGCGCTATTTTCAACTATCTGAATCTCTCCGTTGATTGAATCTGTCGCGTAGAGTTGTGGGCTTTGTTGCATTTCATCATGCCAAGTCTTTTTGATTCTCACGACGAGTTCAACGAATGGTTCTCCAAAGACATCGAGAACGCAGCTGAAAATAAAGGCAGCAAACTCAACGAACATCAACTTCGTCGTCTGCACATGATTCTCAGGCCTTTCATGCTACGCCGTGTCAAGCGCAACGTCCAGAATGAGTTAAGCGATAAGGTACCGTGTCGAGTTTTGGGCAAGATGCTTGACCGCAAAGCTCACGTTTGCCAAAGATCGAGAAAGACATTTACATTGATCTCAGTGCGCGCCAGCGTGCAATGTACAAGGCGTTGCAAGCAAACGTCTCCATCGCCGATCTGCTTGAGAAAGCTGCTAACATTGGTGACGCTGACTCTGCGAGATCCCTCATGAATCTCGTCATGCAGTTCCGTAAGGTATGTTGTCGGTCTGAGTATTGTAATATCACATACGACCAATGCATTTTTAGGTCTGTAATCATCCTGAATTGTTCGAGCGGGCGGACATAGTGGCTCCATACTCGTTCTCCGACTTTGGGAGGTCTGGGCCGTTGAACAGGCAAGGCGATTTCGTTATGACGCCTTACTCGACTAGGAGCCCCATCGGGTACTCTATCCCGGAGTTGCTATATCTTGATGGCGGGCTCAAGAATGTTCCATATGATGGAACTGGGGTAGCTGTGCAACGCGAGCAGGGTGTACTGCACAAGTTGAAGAATATATGGGCAACGGACTGGATCCAGCACTCGTTCGTCGACGATGGTGAGTTTCTGTAATATCCCTCAACATTCAGGCGATAAACAATCCCTTAGCAAATTCCCCTTTTGCTTTCCTTTCTCTTTTGAGGATGTCTCCCAGCGAAGTTCATATGTTGTATGAATCTCCTACTCTTAGGAGATGCCTGCTTGCGCTCGAGGAGGAACGGGTTCAGAACATGGACAACGAATTCTTCATGTGAGTTCTATTCCGTACTTCCTTACCTAGATCTCACGGCCGTTCGCGAATTAGTGATGACGAGACAAGTTCCCCGAATCCATGGTTAATTCTTCCAAGACATCGCCGGTTGCCTTCGTCAAGTATCCCCTGCCTGCCAAGTCCTGGCGGTATCGCTTCCTCTGCGTGGCTCAGCTCTTTACTGTCCCGTCCACCACTGAGGTGGTACGTTCCACCAGTAGTTGCCCCACCAGTGACCATGTACTGTCCCAACCGAACGTTTATGGAGCGTCAAGCATCTTTTCTCGATGCACCATATGAATCCCTGGCACTATATGGTCTTACCCCTACACTTAATGAACATGTTGACTCATCCTCTCGGTACACTCAGCTGGTTCCTGGCATTCCCTCCACGGGGCTCATGGCCAGTTCATCCCGGGATCAGGTACCAGGACCAAGGATGCTAGTCCCAGAGGCGAAGAGCTTGGTTTATGACTCAGCGAAGCTTGCTCGCCTCGACAGCCTTCTCCAGGAGCTTAAGGCCGGAGACCACCGTGTGTTGATATATTTCCAAATGACACGGATGATGGACTTGATGGAGGAATATCTTATTTTCCGTCAATACAAGTATCTCCGTCTGGACGGCTCTTCGAAGTTGGAGGATCGTCGGGATATGGTGATGGACTGGCAAACACGGTAATTCCCTTGTTCTTTGATATTTCAAAACCTTTCGCTGACAATTTGCAAGGTCCGACATATTTATCTTCATTTTAAGTACTAGAGCCGGAGGTTTAGGCATCAACCTAACGGCTGCTGACACCGTCGTCTTCTACGATCACGACTGGAATCCTTCTAATGATGCACAAGCAATGGATCGGGCTCATCGCTTGGGACAGACACGTCAAGTCACGGTGTATCGTCTCATCACCAAGGGGACAATCGACGAGCGTATTGTGCAGCTCGCTCGTGTGAAGAAAGACGTAAGCTGAATTTTCCTTTCTGGAGAGAACTGCAGCATGAGTAATCATCTTCGGTGGTTTCTAGGTTCAAGACATTGTCGTTGGAAACAAGACATTCACCGATGCCACTAAACCAAGTGAAATTGTTCAGCTCCTCCTGAATGAAGATCAACTCGCTAGCCTTGACTCTTCCAACGGAGTACCGAGACCAGTCGCCGCGGACTCCGCAGGAACGTCGAAAACGGCAGCAGCCCCAACTCGCGATCTGTGGACGGAAGAAGGCGACGAGTTTTTTGGCCATTCCGGTCCCGCGCAATCTGGTCCTCAAGACACAGGGAAGGATATTGAGGATGGGACATCGACGCCCAAGCCAGCGCGTGGCAAGAAACGATCCAGAGCTGGCGCAACTACGGGAGGTCGAGGTCGCAAAACTGGCCCCAAAGGAGGAAGTAGGCGAAAGACAGCCATGGAGAGCGGGGATGTTTCCTCTGCACTCTGACGACATTCTGTCTGAACCCAAGACATTGTTTAATCGCAACTCATCGTATCACATCATATCTAAATTCTGCGTCGTCGTCGAATTTTGTATACCTCACGCTCGCATATCTGTTGCCCTTTCATAGAGGATATTCTACAGTACTGTACTACGTAGCATCTTGTATTGCATGTCGTTCCGTAGGTCATCTAATTTTTCCGTGGGTACGGGTCCCATTGATCTGTGTGATTACCGTTGGTTGAGAAGGCGAGAGTTGCCAAATCGTCAAGGTTGTTGACTCCCATTTTCATTTTAGTTCCACGACACCGCCAAGATTCTCCAGTTCCGTAACACTCAAATCTTGTGCTCCTTCTACTTGAACCCCACTTATCGCTGGAATGGCGAAGAAGAAGAAAGGACTAAAGTCGACCAATCGAGGTTTTGCCGTGACATCCATACCGAAAAAGGCGCCGCCCGAGCCCACCCCTCAAGACGACTCAGACGCGAAAGTGGAGTGCGCATCCGCCGAAGTTTCACACACCACTCAAACCCACGAACTTGTCGAAGACGAAACACTTAGTCGTCAAAATGCGGAGGAGCGATCCTTACAGGAGCTGGTTGACAGACTACAAGAAAGAACGGAGAAGGAAATAGTCCGGACCATCAAGGTACGAGAGTGCAAATACGAGAGATTGTCGCAGCTCAATCAGTGTATTAGGCCATCGAAACGGAAAGACGATATTCTAACAGTCTTCCGTTGTTGGATCTGGATGCGGGTGTTGTTAGCGGGATCTTGGAAATGGCACGCGGTTCTTGGGGTGATAAGGGTATGTATGATATTTCCGTCGTCGTTCCGTGGTACTACTACTATGTCAAAGTTGGCTGACGTGTCTCATTAGCTGCCAAGCGCCTTGATATCACTGATGATAGCATACTCACCCGTCTTGGTGTCACATATGGGGTTCTGAGACGTCTGGGTTATTCGGAGGAGACCGTGTCGCGTTGTCTCGAATCCATCGACGGGGTAGATCTTGAGGAAGCGCATGAATGGGTACGTGATCCTTTTCTTTTACCTCCATCGAGTATCAGTCTCTCACCCGGGCTATGATATTAATGACCCTGCGTAGCTTTTCTTGAATTGTACGGATGACGAGCTTCAACCGCATACCCGTAAGTCGGCGCTTCTTTTAATCTCTGCTGTGTCCCGTTCATAATTGATCGGGTATCAGTCCCCATGGACGGCAAAGCGTTAATGCCAAATCTCAAATCATCCGTGGTGGCCTCAACTCCTTCGGGCGATTCTCAGACTAACAGTCCACATGTATCTGAACTGACGTTATCGACCCCTCAACACAACCCGACTCGAGTGGCTGGTGAGTAATGACAAGCCTCTTTTGCTATACTATACAAGGCGCGGCGCGGCACTGACTTGATGTTTTCGATTCCAGAACCGCATGATGATTATGACGATCCGAATATGCACTACGCTCGCCTCAAGCTGGAACTTGACGGGGTTTCGGGGGGACGCAATCTGAAAAGTGCCCAGGCCAACCCGTTCATCGAAGACTTGCAAGCTCGCTTGAAAGCTGTGAAGTCTCACTATCTGTTTGATGAACGGGACGCTAAGGCTCACTACCTGTCCGAGCGTCAAAAAGCAGAGACGGCTGCCCTCCAAGCTCGCCTTCGTGGCAGTCCTGGTATCGCAAATACATCACTTAGTACTCCCACTCCGCCCGAACCCAAAGGACAGCCTCAGGCTAAGGAAGTGCGTGAAGATCCGGATGACATCTTCGAGTCAACGGGGGAAGACGGAGGAGGCCTCTTCGAGATCCTCGATGCCATGCCTCCCACGGCTGTCACAGAAACTGGGGTGACAGTCACTGTTCGAGACATGCCTTGCCCAGGGGAAAATTCGAACGGACGTCGAAGGCTTTTCTTCAAGTGCCATCGACAAGTAGATAGCTTTGCTGTGACGACATACCGGTGCATCTCTGGTGCTAGTCGAGCAAAACAGGCTTCTCTCAGCGTACGGTGGAGCTCTGGAAAAGTTAGTGAATGGGCGATGGAAGATGTGGCATGCCACGACATGACTCAAGCAGAGCAGTACATTGCGACAGTCGCGCTACATGCGCTCACCTTCCCTACCTTTGAGGGCTTTTCCTCGGCTAACCTGCACGTGGGAATTCACAGACATTCTTCCGTCTTCTGGCCCCAGCTTTTCGCGATTTTTGGGACGAGCTTGAAGCGAAAAGAAAGACTTCCGGCGATGCCACAAATAGAGCCGTCTGGTCCAAGTTAAAGAAGATTGTAGAGGCGAGAGGCGACCAAGAAAAGGTTCGTCTTTTAGTTCTTTAAATCGGTGGTATTACTCACTCAGTTGCGCAGTCTGTCGACAGGGGTTTGCGAACGGTAACTCGAAACACCGAAAACCTCAATTCAGGGAAAGGCTTCCGAGAGAGGGTGAATTCTGCTCAAATCATGCAGGCTTTCGAGGCTCGGCAGTCATCACCATCATACGGGAATATGCTAGTCAGTTTGGAATACAGAATCTCTCGTCATGCATTATCTTATAAAGTGCAGTCCCAGAGAAATAAACTACCCATCGCTCCATTCAGAAACGAAATTGTGCAAATACTTGAGACTTCGCAAGTTCTTGTATTGAGCGGTGAAACGGGATGGTCAGTGGTTGTCTGAAAATAGTGACGTCTCCATGACTGGTTTGTTCGACAGCGGGAAATCCACGCAAGTGCCGCGTTCATACTAGAAGACCAGCTCTCTCGTGGAAAAGCCTGCAAAGTTTATTGTGCAGAACCTCGAAGGATCTCCGCGATCTCCTTGGCTCAGCGTGTCTCTCTAGAGTTAGGCGACTCTCCAGGGGCAGTTGGCACACCTGCCTCTCTCGTGGGATATTCTATTCGCCTGGAGAACAACATTTCACGCAATACGCGACTTGCCTATATCACTTATGGTATCGCCATCCGAATGCTGGAAGCAGGGAAGCAGGGCGAGAGCGGGATCACCTTTGATGAGATTACGGTAGGCCGAATCCGCCACTTCTTGACTAGTTAGTACTAGTTCTCACCGGATAATTTTTGCTTTACATTTTAGCACATCATCATCGATGAGGTACTGTGTTGTCTCACATTTCATTTATTTTCTTCAGTCGCTAATGGAGGGAAGGAAGGTTCATGAACGAAGCATCGAATCAGACTTTCTGTTGATCGTAGTGAGGGCCTTGCTAGTGCAAAGACCTGATTTGAGGTAGGGTATAGTCAGTCCTCTTTGGTACCTCAAGTCATGAAGCTGGTTTCCAGGGTTGTGCTCATGTCTGCAACTCTCGAGTCCGAGAAAATATCTCACTATTTTGGAGGTTGCCCTGTGGTTCATGTCCCTGGCCGAACATTCCCGGTAGATATCAAGTACCTAGAGGACGCGGTGGAACTCACTCATTGGTCGATAACGAGACGTCTCCCTACGCAAAGCGCCGTCCGTTTGTTTCCTTTCGCTCTTCTTGATTGAGAGTCTGAGATTACCCCGCAGTGAACACCCGGGGGCACGTGAAGAATACTCAAGAATGGTCGGAGGACACCGTGGGTGCAAACCTCTCGGATCACGATGATGAGGCGGCGCCAAGGGACGTCAAGCTAGGAACACGATACTCCCCGAAAACGGTTTCGACCATCAATCTACTTGATGAACGCGTGATTCCATACGACCTGATTATGCGTTTGTTGGACTCTGTCTGTTTCCAGCCCGCCTACGCCAAATATTCCCCGGCTATTCTCGTGTTCCTTCCTGGCATAGCGGAAATTCGTCGCCTCAATGATCTTCTAGCTGAACATGCTGTTTTTGGTTCTGGTTACGATTTCGTGATATATCTTCTACATTCATCTATCTCAAGCGAAAATCAAGCGGCGGTCTTCGAAGTGCCTCCCCCAGGCGTTCGGAAAATTGTGCTAGGTTTGGCAAAATGCGCGTAGACGCGATCGTGGCTGACGTGTTGTTTAGCTACGAACATTGCCGAGACTGGAATTACCATCCCTGACATCACATGCGTAATCGACTCGGGAAAGCACAAGGAAATGAGGTGTGCTTTATTGTCGCGCAGCTACACAATCTCTGACATCCAGCAGGTTCGACGAGAAACGGCAATTCAGCCGTCTCGTTGAGACATATGTAGCGAAGAGCAACGCAGTACAGAGAAGAGGTCGCTCAGGCAGAGTTCAGGAGGGTCTATGCTTCCATCTATTCACTAAGATTCGTCACGATACTCGAGTAAGCGCATTTTTGCACCCTCGTTTGCAGACGACAAACCATACCTAGTTGGCGGGCCAACCCGATCCGGAAATTATGCGGCTGAGCTTGTCGCATCTGGCCCTTCGCATCAAAATCCTAAAGGTCGATTTGGGCTCGTCAATCGAGGATGTGCTGTCCCAGGCATTAGATCCACCATCCCCAGTGAACATCCAAAGGGCGGTGTCTGTACTAGTTGAGGTTCGCAGTTTGCTTGATCGCTGCTTTGGCTGTCTAATTGGTTGATACTCGTAACTCGAACCCTGTTGTTGCAGGTCGGTGCACTGACACCTAATGAAGATATTACTCCTCTGGGTCGGCTCCTCAGTACTCTGCCAACCGACATCCATATCGGTAAATTTCTACTCATGGCGACCATCTTTCGCTGCTTAGACCCGGCTCTCACCATCGCTGCAACGCTTAATTCAAAATCCCCATTTGTCACACCGTTCGGTCACGAAAGGGAAGCTGATCGGGCTAAAAGCTTATTCATGAGAGGTTCATCCGACTTACTGTGTGAAGATCCAAACTTCAACTAATGCCATCACAGATAATTCCGATTTCCTCACGATGCATAATGCATTTTCAAGATGGCGACGGGCTTCTTCCGACGGAGAGTCCGAAGGGAAGTTTTGTAGGACGAATTTTCTAAGCCGACAGGTGTGTCCCTCATTCGTCAGAAACAGAACATTAGTTCACTATTCTTCCACAGAACTTGCAGCAGATCGAAGAACTTCGGCAGCAGTTTCTTGCGTAAGTTTTCCATATATCGATCTTACTTGTTAAACGTGACCTCGATTTCTTCAAGGTATTTGATCGATGCAAGGCTCGTCCAAGCGGACAAAGCCCTCGTTAGGCAACTTTCACGGTATGTTTTAGCTCCTCTATTCTGCGCGCCTGTACTCAGACTCAACTCAATCCAGAGCGCGGTTTAATCGATCTCGGACGAGATTCGTGCTCTTACCCCCCGAGGTTGATATCTACTCCGAGAACAACGCTCTTATCAACGCCGCTTTGACGGCGGGTCTGTACCCTAAGATACTCAAACTTGATCCAACGGAAGGACAGCTATCCACCGTGACGAACTCTCAGGCCGTTACTTTCCATCCCTCTTCTGTCAACTTCAGAAGAAGGCCACAAGACTTCGGCGTAAACCACCTGGCATTCTTCACAATAATGTAGATTTTCATCACTGTATAATCTGCCTACTAAATGGAAGCCTTCCAGGCATTCAAAGAAGTTATACGTCTGGGAGACGGGCCCGGTGGATGATGTCGCTCTGGTTCTACTATGCGGAGACTGCAATTTCAAGGTTAGTTCGGTTTCTTGTTTCATTCCAGCTCTTGTTATCTAAGTCCATTTGTAGCTTGTGTCAGATTCTGCGTTTGTCGACCCAAAGGACCCAAAGATGATCAAGTTCCGCATTCCCGCAAAGACAAACTTAGCGCTCAAGTACCTTCGAAATAAGCTGGCCGTAGAGCTAGGTGAACGAATACGAAACAAACCATCGACCGGATCTCAAGAAAGATGGATGGAGATGGCTCTTACAGTCCTTGGAAAGCTGCAGTCTGAGCAAAGCAGTCGTGCTCAGTCAATAGTCTTAGACATTATAGTTCATTAGACTAGATCTTCATCACGGAGAGACGGATGTAGTTATTACATTTACTTTGTAGGACCGCTTCGTGCGGTCCGGCCACGCGCGCCATTTAATGTCATGTCACCTACCCGACGCGTTCAGTCCGCGAAATGGAGACAGATGACCGCATCGTGAGCGTGCTACCTGTTCACCTTTCCAACAATCTCGCGCCAAACCTCCAATTGTATCAGTATCCCCTCCTCAACCGCTCGTTAGAGGTTCCTCCTTCAGCCGTAACGAGCGGAAAACGGATCCGAGCCCGTTTGAAGCCCACAGCACGCCGCTTAGAAGTCCACGTCCCGGTTGACCACCGTCCTGAGGTATGGAACGCTGAAAAGTCGAAGGAGTTAGGGGCAGGGAGGTTGGAGGATGACAAGGAGAAGACTCAGGCCGGTGGAGGCAAGTCAAAGGAGGGTGAAGAGCCCCGCCTATCCGAAGTCCGATACAGGAGTGAAGAGGTTCCCCACGTTGGCGCATACCTCCTGGGCGTTGTG
This sequence comes from Russula aff. rugulosa BPL654, assembly GCA_022496225.1. NCBI lineage: Eukaryota > Fungi > Basidiomycota > Agaricomycetes > Russulales > Russulaceae > Russula > Russula aff. rugulosa BPL654. The sequence continues at coordinate 1,056,468 of WTXE01000001.1, forward strand.
CGTAATGGTGAATCACTCGTTTATTTTCGTCCAGGCTAAAATTCATAAATACACATTCAGGCGCGTTACATTTACATCCCATAATGAGACTCATCAACTACGACCGACCCTGACCTATCTCGACGCTCTTAACCGCAAAAGCCGACGGACCCGTGGGGTTGACTCTGATTCTGAATCGAGCGATGCTGGATCACCCCCCGACCCTGACGAGGTTACCCCAGTTGCGGCCCCAAAGAAGGGCAAGAAACCTGCTGGTGAGGCCAAGGAAGTTCAGGTTGCTGCGCGTAAAGCGGAAGAGAAGGGGGGCAGGGATCTACAGGGAGGAATGTCTGCGATGCGAAGAGAGATGCTCATGTCCCTTCGAGCCGAGGAAGAAGAGGAATGGCAAGATCTTACCTTTCATGGTCCTGAGGTAAGTTGTCCCTAGCTGTCTTTACATCCACATGCAGCGACTAAATGCGGAGCAATATAGAGCGCTGAATCCAGTGAGGCTTACGAGGCGATATTCTCCCAGGGTGGTGAAATGCTCAAATCGCAGTCGAATGTAACGATCTTTTTGAGTTCAATTCACGGCCTTTGATGTGGTTGTGGTCATAGATTATGTAATCACTACTCAACGCCTTGCAGCGCATATGCGGCGCATGTAGTAGTAACCTTGAACTTGACATGGACAGCGCAACTGACACGGATTCCGAAGCAGATCATCTCGATGCCCCTTCCTACGTATCTCCACCGGCAGATACGTCCCTGGATTTCAAAGATGTACATACTGCCCTTCAAGAACTGCGTGCTGTCCAGACGCGTCGTCTCGTAAAGGTACCCCACACATCAACTCGAAGAGAACCTGTATAAATTAGCTAGGATATCGCATACGCCAATAACATCCAAAGGGCGTCTAACACCTTAATATATGCCCTTCGCAAGCTAGCGTTGTCAGATTCGAACAACCGTGATGGCCTAATAGAGGTGTTTAAAGAAATCAGTGGGTAGTAGCTTTATCATGTTTGGCATCGCGTTAAACTCCTTGATTACACCCAGCTAGCGAATATTTCCTTTCCAAACTTCTTGCATACAGGCGCGAATTTCTTCACATTGGCGTCCTTTTTGCGTCTGTAAAGGGTGCTCTTGTATCGTGCGCCGATGTAATACTCGCAAATATTGCCATGACTTCCGTCTGCATTGCCGGCGATACCGCTCATATGGACGGTATGACGCATACACTTGCCAGGCGAGAGGAAGACGAAGCAATCTTGGCTTCCTCACAACTACCCTGTAAGCTGATCTGACATTTGAGATATCTCTCACTAAACAGAACCAGATACCTGGGCTGAAATGCTGGACCTCCTCACGTCTAGCATGGCTTCGTGTACAGCACTCCGGTTGTCCTTGCGGCTCACATTTGCCGCATATGTTCTTCATCCACAGCTCTCTGGGATGCAACCACGGGTCGATATGTTCGTACTCGATGTGGGTTAATGGCTGCTGCCGCGTTGACTCTACGAACAGTTTTACGCCGAGCTGGTTGACTAAAGTCATCCGAACTTACTTGTCAAGAATATTCCCAACTGTCTCCGTTGTCCACGAGTATAATGGAGACGACGCCCCCGAGTGGAGCCTCCGCGACAGAACCGTGTTCGCCATGATCTTGGTGCTGTTCTCCGTGAGTACCATATGACCTCGACGTCAATCGAAAATAACAGTGGGTTTAGGTGGCCAAGCAGACGAACGACTCCATTGTACCGACACTGGCGCACGAGTTTCCCTATGTGTTTCCTCAAGAAATTCTACATATTATACGCGCCATCATCTATCCCGGTCCTCGTGTAACACTCGAAAGCGCGCTATTGCCCTTTGCCCACCCAGATGGCGCTCAAATCGCGCTTCTCTGCTGGGGACAAGTTGTACCTTGGAGCTGGACCATCTGGAATGATACGAGGCTTGCGGATATGGAGTTGATAACGCCGCTGGTGAGCTTATATTAGACCCGCACTTTGTTTATGAACAGTGACGGTGGCTTAGACAGCTGTCTGGATATGTCACACCGATACCCTGTGTATGCGCACGCGGTGTATGCGCCATCATAATTGGCAGAGGCTGCTCTTACGTGCTTCGAAGTCAAGTCCTTCTGATGCAGCAATCGCAGTTACTGTGCGTCGTTTGTTTCTACTGAAATACGAGTTTAACAGATGCACCGAAGGAGCTACTGAAACATATTGTCACTTTGTCATCATCACTTCATGAGCCGGGGAGAACCTCAACCATGTGGCCGAACCTTTTGCTTCGAACCATCTGGTGGACTGCCCAACTTCTCCACCCTTGCCATTCCTGGCATATCAAGGCAACGCCGATCCTTATCAGATCGATTTGCTGCATACTTGTCGAATGCATGGCTGAAGGTGTAAGCCTGGAAGGTGAGAGTATATATGCATGCACTTACCAGACACCTCACATAGTCGACAGCCCAAGAAGTGCTTCTTGAAGCTCTAACGCACGTAGATGCAGACGAACTCCGAGTTGCCATACAAACACTGGAGGTCGATAAGCAGTCACGATTTCTCCCGAAGTTGGATACCGGTGTGTATAGTACAATTCTATGAGTTGATGTTTCTGATCCATCTTCAGCTATTGACGTTTTGCAAAAGTACGTCACAGTACTGTTATGTTTAATGTTTTCAGATCTCGTTTTCTGTTTCATATAGGGCTGTCACTGCTGCGGAGGGGCGCACGCCGTTAACACAAGAAATGATACGAACGATAGGTCTGGCTATGAGCTTTTTGACGCTCTGTTGTAAAACTTCGCCCCGTCTCTGCTGTGGAATCTCTGTGTCGGCGCTGCTCTCCACGGTGGCAAATTATGCGTCTAGGATGGATTCCTCGTATCTTTCTTGTCACCTCCTTACCCTACTTTCTTCGCTTGGAAGCTCACGAGGCCACATTCCCAAGTCTCTGAACATAGGGATTGATAAAATACCATGGGAAATTGCTCTTTCGCGTCCACGTTCAGACATACTTATGGCCTGTAAGATCGCGCACATCAACGAAATTCTCAGTCTTGAACTTACGAGTGCTTCAGCATGTCTTGCATCTTGCGTACTGTCTCGTGAACAGCTTCGAGGCCTTCACGCGTCTACTGCTATCGAGATCTGGGACTACTTGAGAAACGTCCTGCTCTTAATTCTCACTGGGCATTACACAGGAGATGAAGCGCCTTTGGGTTGTCTTGTGGCTCCGACAGTATGTGAGGGACTGTTGGCCTTACTGCGCAAGAGCCGCGATCCAATGGGTAATTTGTTCTTGACTTCTGTCAAAGACATTGACAGAATTCCAAAAGTGACCTGGGCTTTGTGCTCTCCGTGGTCTAAGAGTCTCTACAGGGAGCTCCATACGCTTCTCGAGAGGAATGAAAACACACTTTCGAAGACACAGATTATTTTGAGAAAGCGACTCTTGCTAGGTGGAAAATCCCTGATGGAAAATGTACGTGTTCAGATGAATGGTGTAAGCCAGTTAATACAACCCCTCTACAGTTGGCGAACGGGAGGGTGGAAGGGCAGATTGAGGGTGGGAATGGGGTTATGACGTATGTGTACTTTAAGGGAAATATTGTGCAGGTCGTGGGAAAAGGGAGAGGCGAGGCTGGTTCTGGTTTTGTTGAGCTGAGCTAACTTGATCGATTCCATCACTTGCATGTCTCCCTATCGCCCTTCAAATCAACGTCGCAGGTCTCTTTCTGTCTCTCCTTCAATTCATCATAATCATCTCTGCATCGATTCGTGTCACTCATCAGCCAAACGCTCTCTCTCTCGCAAGGACTTCCCTCGTCAATGGGATCTCGATTCATGGCGGCGTGAAAAGCGTCCCCGCACACACCACACATCCGTATGTGCCAATATATGCACTCCTTCTGGGGCCCCACTCATCCTTATCCTCAGCCTCTTCTTGCTGCTTCTGAGTCAACCCAGGGGGTAACGGCAGCAGATGTCACTTCAACTCCCGCTTCCCTTCCACTTCTTCGGCCTTCGATCTTAGACCGCGCGACTCTCGTCCACCGCTTTCTCCACCTCTTCGCAAGCCAAATTCTCATCCTTCAATAGTTGATCAAGACGTTTCGGCCCTCCATTCTTATGCATTTTGGGAACTTCAGCAGAGCATCACGGAAGCCTCGGAAGGTTTTGTGCAACGTATGCGCGATTGGGAGTCATCTCGCCCACAAGCTCCACGACAGGCTCATCGCCTCAGTCCTCCCTTCCCTTCATACATTCCCGCTCGCGGACGCGAAATTGCTCCCCGAACATCGAGCCCATCAGAGGTCAATTCGGAGGATGACGATCTTGGCTCTGATGATGAGGATGACGTGCTAATCTTGTCGGACGAGACGTCCTCGGAGACAAGGGCCTCATCCGTTTATGCCGCCAGTTCCCCCAGGAAGCGCGTGCGCTCGCTCGGTGATATGGACTTGGATTTGCCACAGACGACCCCTACCATTCCACCAGAGCTCTCACACACTGTTGCCAGCTCTTCCACCTCATCGCTCCTCTCACTTTCCCCGCCGTCTACCATGCCTTCCCCTTCCTGCCGGGAGGAGAAAGTCATCGCAGCATTGACTCTTGCGTTAGCAAACGGTGCCGCGGGATTAAATGACTACAGTGCCGTCCGAGAGGCGCTCGGCGTATCGGCGCCTCATGCCGACGGCGCCGCCGATGTCGGGGAAATGTGGTGGTAGTCTAGGCCTGAAACCGTGATTGGACACGGACGATTCGGGACGAACATGCATCAATATGGCGTAGGACGGGGGCGTTAGAGCCCACGTTCGTTGTCAGCCATACATGTCTGGCCTCTGCCTTTTCAAATCAAATTCAAATCAAATAAATCATTGTAAGTTACAATCCGATTGACACTTCATCTTCATCCATGCACAAGTGAATTCAAACATCGAACGAATAACGCAAACATCTTCGCAAACGGCTTCTTTTTTCCTCCGGGGATTCTTCGCTATCTACCCACAAACCCTTGGTCGTGTACCCTTCCCCCAAGGAACGGGTACTTCTAGGTCCCATAGAGTCAGCTACGGAAAGGCCGCTCAATAAACCAACATCATTCACGTAAAACAATGCGTGCATCTTAATTATCTCTTGTATACTCCGAAGGATTTCATGATTGTGTATTTCAAAGTAGTCGGACGATGTCGGAACAACTGTTGATAAATAAAAATGTAAGGGGCGTTTCTTCCCAACCTTTATTAGGGCCAGTTCGGCTGCAGTGCCATCTTACTATCATGGGCGGTTGCTAGCGTGCTTTGAACCATACTGTAATCGATGATTTTCGCAGGGTCTGCCAGCGCTAGCACTGCAGTCGAACGGGCCGTCCGATACGTATGTCGAACAAAAGTGGACGCGAACTATTGTATAGCGTCACTTTATGCAACTTTGGGACAATCCGTCATCGTGTTGCCACCAATCAATGATCACTGCCCAAAACCGACTGAGCCGATATGAGCATTGCAATAATTCAATTAAGTTTGATTAGCCCCATCCACCTACACGCGAATCGCCAAGCATACAAAGGGTCATCATCACGAACTACAGTACTGTACTGTATATCACGAGCATGAGCTCAGGAATAAGCGACACCCAACACCTTCAAGGCAAGCGCGCGCAAGATCTGTAACCATGGTCGGTACGTGGTCAAATGAATAACAGAGCCCTGGGCCCTGAGAGACGTATTCTGCGTACCTCTACTTTCTGCTGGGTGCCCAACTCCGCGAACACGGCAGCCACGCTCTTGCCCTTTGCATCTCGAATGGCCCCAAGTCGATTGCCCGCATATGCACCAACGACGAGGCCGGGCACGTTGGCAGTGATAAACCCTAGACCAGCACCGCATGCCGCGCCTAACCAGGTCCACAACGGGAGATGGCGCTCAACCTCTGGTCGTAGAAGCTATAGAGTAGCGAAAGAAAAGAAAGAAAAAAAATAACAAAAAGAGGGGTCAGCCGTCGGTGTGCGTACAGTACCTACGGGGGAGAAAGGAGATGACGTACGTCTTCAAATACGTCACCAAACACTTGATCTGCATTCGGTCTCTGGTCCGGTTGCTCTGCTGGGGTGGGTCCGTTGCCCGCGGCGCTGTTGGCGAACATGCCGGAGAACATGCGGAAGAAGTTGCTTGAGGCATTTGGGTCGCTAGTTCGCTCGGAGGAAGATTTGCTGGAGGATAAGCGATCGTAGTCGCTGCGGCGTTGTGGGTCGGAGAGCACATAGTACGCATCCGCGACTGCCTGGGTTTGGGATTACGATACTTAAACTGAGTGAGTCGGTCAACGTCCACCAGTGGGACTCGCTTACCTGGAACTTCTCCGTGGCTGCTTTCTTCTCTTCTGTCGAGGCATTGAAGAGCCTGTCAGGATGTGTCCTAGGGTTGCGTGATGTGTGTATGAGTGCGAAGCTACAGTATGAAAGAATAAAATTTCAAGCCCAACTTCAAGGATTCCCTCCTGTATGCTTGTCTGACGTCCTCTGTCGAGGCATTCTTTGGGATGTCGAGGATGGCATAATAATCAGGAAAACTGGCCATTGGATGGAAAGATGACGTCACTCGATCTGAAGAATCGAAATAAAAAATATTGATTGGCTAAATTATTGAACACCAAACTAGGACAAATTTATGAAACCGGAAGAAAAAAAGTTCGAAAAGTTCGTGATCGTTTCTATCGCGTATATATACTGTAAATCAAACTCAAAACAGCAGGCTAGCAACCATTCCCAAACCAGCCATCAACATTGCGTTGACGCCATCGATATTCGCTGAGATTGCTCCGTTCGTTTTGGAGCCTCCGAGTCCAGTCGATGTCGATGTCGAAGCCGAGCCAGATGCTGTAGAGGCAGTGGGGGTCGTCGTATTCGTCGCGTTCTTCTGCAATGCAGCACCAACAGCTAGCGCATTTGCCAGATAATCAGGGAAGGAGTTGTTGCTGCGTTGGCACCAGCATTGATTGCGAACACCATGCCCTTGCCGCAGTGGGCTGCCGGAGTGTTTGCCGCCTGCGACAATGAATCCAAACGGGGCTTGTCTGAAAGGGAAGAAAGGAGCATGATCAGAAAGACCTGTTCCCCCGTATAACAGTAGATTTAAAGAGACTTACGTCGTTTACGACTATTTGCCGCGTGGGGGGTGTTATACTTGCGTTTGCAACAGGGACGCTACGGAAGATCCATCATTAATTGACATGCTGTACAATGAGAGAATTTTAGACGTACAAGCCAAGATCGATCCCGCTCTCAAGAGGCGTGCAAGGTTCTTTAAAGCTGGATTGAGTCACGGAGTGGTTCTTGGGGTGGAAATTAAACACGACGATGTCTCCCTGAACGGCATCCTGAAAGAGGGAGACTGTCAGCGCGACGATCAATATAACGACGGATTGGTTGCCTGACAATGCTATTGGACTAAAGGTGAGGGTTGCATTGGCATTGCTGACGTCGATTTGAAAGGTTGTCGCGGAGACTGCCGAAGCGTATAGAGCGATTCCACTGAGCAACGCGTGAGAGGGGAACATCATGGCGTCTTTTCGTAAGAAAAAAGAAAACTGAATGAAAAGTGGGTAGGAAGGGGGGTATGGAACTAGTGAAGAACCAGCAAGCATCGGGTGCCCCTTCATTTTTATAGCACGGTTGCCACCCCAAGTGCGGCGCACAATAGCCGTGGACTTGAGTACTGCAACTCACAATATCACGCCACGCCATTCGATCCGATCCGAGCCGAGACACCCGATGTGGCCATGTGGCTGTCCAGGTCGAACCGTGATTGGGTACAGCCTTGAACGCATCGCATGTCAGTGCTGCATTGCTCACAACCTTCTGTCATAAAACATTGTTATTTTGTTAAAAACGCCTGAAACTTCGGGGAGCTACGGTACGGTCAAAAATCCCGAGAGAGAGTCGATATTGATGTGAAGCGATCGTCACAATGGAAGGCCCGGCAGCGAGGCAATTACTACACAGTTGGCCTTCTCATGCGTGGGTTGTTATGAGGCAATTAGCGGAGTGGAGCAAGTTTAGTGAGGGACAATTAAGTTCGGACAGCACGTGATGACTTTTCCGATTCTTTCCGATCGCGATCAATATCATATTTCGGACTCAGACACCTCGGGTATGACGGTCTCAGGCATCGCTTTGTCTGGTTTCACTCAGCATGCATGCATGCCCACGCCGATCAAGGGAACTCTACATGAGCTGCGAACGCCTTCTACGCAGCGGGCACCCGGGAAGACGAGGGTCAAAGTAAGGTCACAGGACGAACTGTCACGAACATCACGATCAGGAGCACCATGCCCACCTGGCCCACCATGCCAGTGCCCACTGATGTCGTTCGGGATTGTGGGGTCGATCTCAATCATTTCATGTCCATCCCCAGGCAGTCTCAGTCCAGAATGACAAGACTCAGTCATTCTGGGTCAAGACCCTTCATCCTGATCAGCACAACCAGGCCCCATCAGCTGATCGTACTTGACGTTCAATAATGTAGCTCATAATTTTCACAAAATATAATAGAAAAAATAATGATATTATTTCTTGCATTACCAACACTACATATTTTGCAATAGTTACAGGAGCAGGGGAACAGTTCAAGCGCAGTGCGCCCCTAAGCCCGAGCAGCCTTCCCCCTAAGCCTGGTCCTGGTGCAAGGATCACAGTATGGGGAAAACGACGATAGATACCAAACATGCATAAGCAAGAGAGGTAATAGGTGCTGAGCTGTATGCGTAGGAAATGAGGATGGGATCTGGACAGCATGAAGATGTCGGCGGGCGGGCTAGGGCTGCGTGATTTAAACGCAAAGGCGGGATAAAAGATGAGTGCGAGTAAGATAAGATAAAAAGTTGACGAGTTGATGAATGAGAGAACGATGTACGATTGAAGATGGCAGCGGGAAAGCTAGGGCAGCGTGATTTTAAACGCGAGCAGCGTGGCCCACAACCTGTAGAACCCTAGCGAGGGTCACAGTATGGGGAAAGTACGAATAGATACCAAGCATGCCTCAGGCTCTCAGCACGCTCTATGCACGATACATCACGTACTACTCGGCATGTGATGTGATGTCGTGACGATCCTCCAGTCGCTACACAGATCAGATTATGGCCTTACGCCCGCTTGCGCGGCACAACCCGCAACCGTTCTCTCGTGAGCATCACACAGACGCTGAACAATAACATGGATGCAGGTAATCCTGCGGGGGCTCGCTAATCAGGGTCGGGATGATGGCTTCTTTTAAGTTTTTTTAGGGGGACGTACTGTCGATGAAAGGATAATATGGACGCGGGAAGTGTTTTATTAAGAGTTTCAAAGTAGGGATAAGTATGGATGGACAAATGTGAGAGGTGAGCGTTAAAGATAGTGAACAATGAGGTAATACTTGTTAGAATGTCACGCCTGTGTTGGGACATCGGCATCCTCAATTTCGTCCTCGTCCGTTAAATCTAAGTGTAGGAGGATTTGGATGAAGAAATGCGCGTTCGTCGTTGTTCGTAAGAGGACATGCATTGGGAAGAGCGTCCGTGTCATTCGCGGAAATTCCATGGACGTGATATTCCATCTCATGAGGTGTCCGTTGGGCAAGGAATCTGTTGGAAAGTATGCAGTAGTTGGGGAGATGAGAAGGCAAAGTTTGTGAGACATTCCAAGCAAGAGGACAGACGGGCCAGACTGAGAGCACTTTCAGCGTGTGTGTCGTCGTGCATGTCAAGGGAAAGTAATTGTTACCTCCATAGTAGGCCGAGCAATTGAGAAGTGCCAAGCAACCGCATCTAGCAAGTGGAGATTACGGGTCGACGTGGGTCGAATGTGAGTAGCGTTAAGGTATTTCCGTTCACCAATGCTACGGACGTCTCCAATGACGCGGGGCAGTGAACCTTCAACGAGAAACGACTCCTGTCACTAACGCCCGTCGATGCGGGAGAGAACAGTTTCGGCGAGATGGAAAGGAGGCGGAAGCGTCAGCACAAGTCTTTCATAGAGTATATATATATAGGAGCGCAAAACGGTTGCGGCAAATCACGTGAAATTAGCGGGATGTCACGTTCAATCACGTGAGGGCGGAATATTTCTTGACGGAAGGCCACTCTAAAACCCTTAACCTAAAGGTTGCGGGTGATTATGGCCTTACGCCCACTTGCGCGGCAGAACCCGCAACCGTTATTCCGCGGACGTTCTTTTTCACATTTCAGATGTTTCAACGTGTAAGGAGAGTCGTATTTATTTATCAACAACTGCATACAGAGGGATAAACAGCACGGATACAGCGGAGCGCGTAGATACACTTGAAAATTTCCATTCCGATCTGTTTGACATTGTGTGAGAAGACGCCTTTTATTCGTCGACGAGCATATTAGTGTCCTTTTCATTTTCGAATTTCCCTTTGGCTCAAGTCTGTATAAATGTGGTGAGTGTAGATTGATAACAGTTATGGTTACGCACAGAAGCGCGCAACTTGTTTTGGTTACATTCACCGACATTTGTGTGGCTCGACTGAAGTAAAAAACGCCTGTGAACGTCGCTACAGAGCAGATGTTGAGAATACTCACGGAGGATGCGTCAGAGGAATTCTCGTTAGTCGGTTCCACGACGACGTTGAAGCGTTTGAGAATTTAGCATGATAGCGACGACTAAATTCTCAAATGCTTCAACGTCGCTATCATGAGTTTCGCTAATCTTATCTGGTCCGTCGACGTCAATATTCTTAATCGCCCCGAACGTCGACAGGTTGATCCGAAGGTAAAACGACTCTGATTCTGTCAGCGTAAATTTGATACAGCTGTCGGAATGAATGAGACCGCATGGAAAAGAGGATAAAATAGAGTAAAGTGACCTTTCGAGTTTTGGAAGCGTTTCTATGCAATATATTTTGAGAGACACCCTAATCAAAACGACAGTACCTGTGCGTAAGTTGTCGTATTCATCCAATGGTGGGATTAGGGCGCCTGTGCAATCGGTAAAGTGACATTGAACCAGTTTCGCTTGCGTATGGTCAAAGACTGAACCGCCGTAGTCGTAAAGAAGCCGAGGATCATACAGAGCATTGATTTTAATGTCTGTGTTTGAGTCAATGAGTGAGGAGTAAACGTAAGGCTGATATGAAATACCGTCACCGGTGGGAGGGACTGGCGCGGATGCGTCTGGATTAAGATTTGCAAGAGTTTCTGTCTTCTGAGGAGCTGCCACCATAATGCGTGTTGTAGGGTTACCGCCACGCCCTGTTTTTTTGGCAAAGACGAAGTTTTCCCGTCCGAGGGAGTCTCATATTTAGGGCCCATGTACACACAAATGAAATTAGGGGGTTCAACAGGGTTGGATTGACCAACCCATTCCAATCCCTCAGTCCGGGCGCAGGGAGCGAGATGCTGCAGTATTATGTCACTGCAACGACACGCACCTGGGCGAAGATACAGTTCCCGCATCCATTGAGTACTCGCCACAGGGAGCTGTGAGATGTGATGGTGTGATCAAGGGGGGGTTCTGGGCCGTCGTCCATGGGTGAGAATGGGAATGGGTTGGTGACGATGTGAAGTTCAAAGGCACGCACCGTCTCTCAGCACAGACAGATGACGGGGGCCTCTCGAAGGACCGGCCGCAGCGTTCTATTATGCCGTTTCGGCAGGGTGAATGACGACAGATATGTGAGCAGGAAAAAATGACGGACCGTATGGGCAGGAAAAAAGAATCGTACGTGACATTAGACAGAACCGGTCGCAGCGTTCTGTTCTGTCATTTGGGCATGGGTGAACGACGTCAGATATGTGCGCAGAAGAAAACGACGGACCATATGTGATATCAGACAGGACCAGCCGCAGTGTTCTTTTCTGTCATTTGGGCATGTGAACAACGACAATGTAACGGACCGTACGTGACATCAGACAAACAGGGGGACAGGAGCTGTGTGTCGTGATGGTGTGATGGGGGGTGGCTCAGCTGAACGACGGCCGCAATCCAACCCACCCCTAACGTTCAGTACGTTCAGTTGCGGGGCAACTTCGTCATACCCGGGGTTTCCCCTTTGGGGCCGGCGACCGATTGCGACCGATTTCGACCGATTTGATTGGCTGGAGCTGGGCGGGGCACGTGAGACCGATTTGAGACCGATTTCAACGTCACGGGATCGTCCGACGTCCTGCGTGCGTGCGCATGCGTCCTCCTCGACCTCCTTTAACCTCCATCGACAGGTTTGCCCCGGTTCCCACACCTCCATCATCGTGGGCGCACTGTTCTCGCGCCTGCTGCCTGCCCGCGTTCTCCATCAACAGGTCCGGGCGTAAATGCTGCCGTGGCCGTGGACAAGCTCGCAAGGCCACCGTGTCGCACTCGAGCAACACAAGGTGTATGAGGAACCGAGCATGAGCATGTTGCCATGTTCCCCATGTCATTGATGCGCGCTCGTGCATGTGCCCGATCTGTGTGCGTGCTCCTTTAACCTCTGTCGACAGGTTTGCCCTGGTTTCACACCTCCATCATCGTGGGCACACTCTTCTCGCGCCTGCTGCCTGCTCGCGTTCTCCATCAAGCAGCCCTGCAACTCTGCCGTGCCCGCACCGCAATGCCCGCATGCTCAGACCTAGTCGAGCTCCCACCAGGCCACCGTGTCGCACTTGAGCATTAGCATGTTTCTCAAGTCATTGATGCCCCTCGTGCATGTGCCTGTCATGCTTGGGATGCTCTTCGGCATGGAGCATCTATGTGCTCTCCCTGTTGAGCATTTCCATCGGAGCGGCGTCTCGTTCCTTCCCGATTTCACGGTCCCGGACCCAACGTCCTACGCAGTACTACATCCTACACAGGGCACATTCTTCTCGCGCCTGCTGCCTGCTCGGACAGGTTTGCCCTGGTTCCACACCTCCATCGTGGGTGCACTCTTTTCGCGCCTGCTTCCTGCTCGCCTTCTCCATCAAGCAGCTCTGAATCTTGGCCACGCCCACACCGCAATGACCGACGATTGACCGCATGCCTGGACCTAGTCGAGCTCCCACCAGGTCCGGGCGTACAAGGCCGCTGGGGAGACAAGCTCGCAAGGCCACTGTGTTGCACTCGAGAAACCGAGGTGTACGAGGAGTCGGGCATGAGCATATTACCCGTGTCATTGATGCCGCTCGTACATGTGCCTGTCATGCTTGGGATGCTCTTCGACATGGAGCATCTATGTGCTCTCCCTCAGAGTCCCTCTTGAGAAATTCCATCGGAGCAGTGTTTTGTTCCTTCCCGATCTCACGGTTCCGGACCCAACATCTTACGCAGTACTACATCTTACACAAGGACTGTATACTGTATCTATAGGTGAAAATATACATGATAGAGTAACAAATATGGAAGCGTGCAACATGAGTCAGGCAAGTGGGGAAGCCAAGTGGGGAAAGCCGGGGGAAGGAAGGCCCAGTGCAGAAGTGCAGGATCAATGTCAAGGTCGCATAGAATGTGTTCGACACCGACCTCATCACTATCATGGAGTGTGAGGTCCAGCAATTCGTCGCAAGGCTCCTCACCTCCTTCTTGATGTCAATAAGGCCGCCAAACGATGTCGCATCATCGGAGGCAACTAGCCCAAAATTCTCACAACTGTCGACCACTCGAAGTATCGGTCGTGGATTCAAGCACAAAGTTCTGCCGCTGTTACGCGCTGTATTGTCTTCCAACCCAACAGCTGCTAGAGGGCGTGTTAAGAAGATCCGTTATCGGAAAACCCTGGTATGATATTGGAAATTCGGCGGAGACTACCCTGTATATTTTTTCTAACCGCTCTCGGCGGGAACCCCCTTGGTATGACCGATTGCCCTCGAGACCCTAACCTAAAGGTTGCGGGTGATTATACCGATAAATCGGATCCAGGTTCCGGCGGAGTCAATCATCCCAAATCCTACTTTGGGAAATTTCGTGATGATGAGATTATGAAATTATGAAACCTCGGTATCCTTCGCTTCGAAAATTACAGCTATTACAAACGAACGATGAGTAGCAGAGGTACAGGATTACAGGATACAAACTGTTCAAAGGGCAGAAGGTTAGACGTCGATCGTACTAAAGCCTCATGGTAACAACCCGGACCACTCTATGGCACGGAGGTGTTGGGGACACTCCTCCACAACTGCTGATTACCTGGCGGGCTTGACATGCAGTTGTGGTTTTGGTCGGGTAGGTAACCCCGTGGCACGTCCACCTAACGTCAATGGGCGCGGCGACGGTAGTCGAGGAAATACGAGTGGTGGTGCGGATGTCCCAAGGTTAGAAGTATAAGAGCGGTCTTCAGCTTCAGAGACGAGGGAGGTCTCAACAAGCTTAGGCCGAGAGAGCACCGCATTTGACGGCCTCCGTTCGACGGTTACGATGGTCGCCAGATCAGCACTGCCACTTTCTGATTCTGTGTCAGAATCACTGTGGTGCATCGCAATCAGGGCAGCAGACTGTTGTTGAGGGGAAGTCAAATCTATAACGAGTAGCTTAACTGCAAACGCCCCGAAATCGAAACGTGGCGGACGTACCTCCAATGAACGAGGTCACGTCGTAGTGCGTTCCAGCCGAGGCCATACCCCCCAGTGCCAAAACCGCGGCCTCATCGATTCCCGCGGTGGAGATAGGGAAACTTCGCCCAATACCAAAAGATATTTGGGTAGGTGTAAGAGCTGGCACCGAAGAAGACCGTGGGCGGATTCTGCTGAGGTTCTGCGTAACGTCCTGCTCGGGTGGCTCAGGAAAAACGCTAAGGGAGAAGTCGCTCCTGTTGGAAGCTGATGTAGGCCCATATGCTGTTGTCGAGGATTCTCGGAGCCTGCTCCTCCCAGAGAGGTGGCGGATGGTGTTTGAGCTTTCGTCCTTTCGTCCTCCTTCACTACGCGTTTGTTCAAACACCGTCTTCAGTGCTGCGATGCTCCGCTCCAGTTGATCTTGCTCGCGCAGTAGATCTTCATAGCCAGATACTTGGGACGAAGTGACAGTGCTACGGCGCGGTTCTATTGGCTTCTGGGAAGGACGAAACCTTTCTTGCGCCTCCGCAATACCATCGGCACCAAGGATTGGGGAGTCTGAAGATGTGGTCATAGCAGCTGACATGGCAGTGGATGGCTTCCCATTGCCATACACGGTGACGGCGGGTAATTGTGTAGTGAACGAGGGAAAGCCCTCAGGAGTTCTTTGTGCAATGTAGTCAGGGGTGGCGGAGTTGACACTGGAAGGTTGGATGTCATCTGGGACAGCTAAGGGCACTCTTTTCTCGGAGGGGGATGAAATGACGCCGCGCTCAGCAGCCTCTTCAGACCTTGGCTGCTCCCCGTCTTCGTATGAGGGTCTGAACTGGCTGGAAAGCCTCTGCGATGCATTCCCACTCCAACTAACCCAGGACAGTGCGCGCTGAACTGCCGACCGAGACGATCCGGTTGGATTTACGTCATCCTCTCCGGCCAAGCCTAGGTCAGCATCGATCTTTGAGACATGGAGACCGTAGAAGGAAGACGCTCGGCTGTCGCGCAGTGATGAAGGGGCTGAAGTAGGTTCCCAGGTATAGAAGGTAAAAACCATCGCTGAGACTATGAGGATGTAGAGCTCAGTGGCGAGCAGAAGGCGACCGAGAGCCGTTTCTGAGAATTTGACTTTATAGAGCAAGTCAACAATACTCAAAATTTTATATTCCGTAGGAATAACTTACAACGGAGGAGATTCCCAATTCCAATGCCCGCGTTGATGACGAGGGCAAAAAAAGCTGTCGAATATTGCCACAATGTTTGGCGTTGACAAGACTCGTCCACAATCAAGGCATTTAGTATCAACTTGATAATATAAATCCCAGAGGCCGTTATCTCAAGGGCACTTTCGACGTCGTAGACAGGTCCGAATCTATCTAGAGAGGGAACCAAACGCCAAAGCGCTTGAAGCACGAGTATAGAGAGTGAGGCCACAAGGGTGGACCAGCGCAGCACGGTCCCTGTGAGGCCCCAGTGTAACCAACTGCCGCTATGCATAGGTAAAAAAGAGGCCGAGCCCTGCTCGCAGAGCGGAGCCTGAGAAACGAAAGCCCAGAAATAAAAGAAACGTAGACCAGATGCAATGCTGGATAGAGACTCGCGAACTGTGCCCAGTGCACTTATAACGTTTTCCTCCTCCTGCAGGGCAAGATTGCGGTTGTCGTGTCGAAGGGAAGCTCGTGCGAGGTCGACTATTGCCGCGAAAAAAGTGAAGAGAACAGACGAATGAAGGAGAAAGGTCGCTCTGAATGAAACAATGAAAGTGAGTGCGCATATCCCCGTGGATTTCTTGGAAAACTGACAACTTGAGTTTCTTCAATATCATGAAAAACGTTAAAACAGCGAAACCGAGTAGCCCGACCGACAACGCAGGAATATCGGCTATTAACATGTCAAACTGATGGCGAAGATCATGAGACACCGTAGGGGACAGTGATAGACACCGTACTTACGGCAGACTGATACCCAATGTTACTCAGTTTTATGTCGTTGACCACATTGGAGGACGGAGATGGCATCTCAGCCAGAAAAAGAAAGGGAGGGGAGTCCAGAACCAGAGATACAGACTGGCAGTCGACGACTACCGCTGTAAGGAAGGTCTGATCCAGGATGCGAACCTGCGGTGAAGAACAGTTGACAACAGCCTGCTTATGTCTCAGACCAGCTTAAAAAAGAGTCGAAGGTAAGAAAGAGTAAGAAAAGGAAGAAGGTAGGAGGTGAAAAGAAAGGATACGGCGCGTGGCGAACACTGGTAGTGATACAGATACAGTAGAGGATAAACATTATAAGCCATCACCGCATCACCGTTGGGAGGCCCGGGCGAAACGGGCGGCCGTCTCCAAGAGTCCAATACATTAAAGATTTTCATATTACTACCCAATTCAAACACCGCCACCACCGGTGAATTGCTGAATCAAGAACATCCCACGACCTTCGCCTCTCATTCCGATAGCTGACTTGGGTCGCGGACGGATCGTCCCCTTCGATCCTCCACCGGTGAATTGCACCGCAACTTTCGTTGGTGTGCTCAGTTGCTTCGTCGGACTCAGACGCCCACCAGTCATATGTCTAGTGAGGGCAGCATCAGTCCCACACGACAACCCTGTGAATTGCCGGGCGATCGTCGTAACACCAGTGTTGTGAGGTAAAACGCGATCAATCTGGCCCGAGCTGGCCAGATCACTCTCCCTGGTTCGCGAAGGGGATGAGTGGGTCGGGGAAACTTGAGAGGATCGTAGCTCATGGGGAAGAAGCAACTGAGTTCGGATCAACGGTCACAATAAAGTGTCGCCAGCACGAATCGAGGGCACATACCAGGCAGTCACGACACCAGACACCCCCAGCGCTAGTGTCCCTTTTGGCAGAACTGTCTAGCTGCTTGCCACAACCGGGTTGTCCGTTGACCCTCCTACCACCGCGCCCTTTTGCTTGTCGGCCACCGCATACCAAACAGGACGAATGCCAACGCTGACCATGAGGACCTGGAACAACGCCGCGCTCCATCGGCGATACACTCTGGGAGCAGCCAGGACAAGGTGTGGACGTGCCAAAACGAGGCATGGGACTTGAGACACTGGCAGAAAATTGGAGGGGAGCGGAATATCGACTAGATAATGGCGTCGCAGACAACGCGATCGGAGACGAGGTTGTCGATGGTAGCTGTTCTTGCGAGGCTTCCGAGGGTGTCTCCGAGAGCCGGTGGGTAGTCAGACGAGGGGAGACAACGGGCTTGCGAGGAGTGGCTCTCTCTACAGGACACACTAAAATATGGCTCAGCGATGCTCTCCTGATATGAAATGAAAACCCCACGCTTAGGTGGCAGGCGCCTCTGACGCCTCGTACAAAAACCGCTCGGCCAGCTTCCTTTCCTTCAAACAAACCATTGCAAATCCTACATCTGAAACAATCCGCATGATACATTCTGGGGGATGAGCCAGTGGAAGAAGGTTCGGGTACCGAGACATATCTTCCGCCGTGTTTCACGTCGAACAAAGGGAGACTGCACTTTGCACACTTCGCGTCGGGAAGCGGGGTATGTGCATAGATCTTGTTAGGACGCGTCCCACGGCTGAGATCCGGACTTCCAGTATTCGAAGACACAGGCTTAATAGATCGTTCTGAACGACTTGAGGAGAGAGATAAAGACGAAAGGCCGACTAAATCCTCTTGCTCTCCACTTAGACTAGGTGGAGGAGAAGATGGCCCGGAGGAAATGGTTGCTGTGTCCGAATGATCGGAGACAATGAAGGGATTGATGCTGCGGAAGAAAGCGAGAGCATTGAGTCTCGGTCTGTTTGTATGGATGAAGTCGAATCTTTATGGCGGAGTAAGCGGAAGTCCGAGTATCGCATTAGAGATTTGGTAGGAGTCTCTAGTGTATCATCGCCCAGACGCCCTCCGCGTGTCGGTGTCACTTGTGGACTCTTATTAGTAGACGATCCCGTTTGTTTAAGGAATTTCTTCTTTGCCGCTTCCATAGCGCCCAGGGTGACCTTTGTTTGGCCCATGGCAGTGACGGTATTAGGCCTCAGAGGAGTTAAGCTTTGCGGTAAGGATGAGGATGTAGGTACATCCTTTGAAAGAGTGGGGGCAGGACTTGTGCGGTGGTCATTTGGGAGCGGCGACACTGGCGCCACATCGGAACGAGAAGCCGCCTGATCAAGGTTCGGATCGGGAGCAGATTGTGGGCGTCGGATGCCAAGTACTTGCTCGAGTTCTTCGATGGTTGAACTACCCTTTCGGGGTTTCCCCGGACTCGGTGCTGAAGCTGGCTTGAACCCGCCTACACTTTCTCTAGGGGTTGAAGTCCTGGACTTGCCAGGGCTGTCACGCCTGTTCAGGCAGGTGTCAAAGCACTCGGCGCAAGAGGGGCGGCCAAGCAGATCCACCACCGGATTATCGCCGATACTCTTGCCGCATCCTGAGCAGTGAAAGCACTTTTTGTGCCAAACTCGACCGGCATTCTCAACGAACCCACCCTCACTTTTTAGGATTAGGACAGGACGCGAACATTCCACGCAGGTCCCACGTGACCCACCATTCTGAGAGAAGCAAGAACGGCACATGAAGCGCCCTCCAGAAGTGTCTGTAGGATCGGGATATATGGTTGCATCTGGCGGGAATGACGCAGAGCAGACATGGCAATGAAAGCTCTCTAGAGTTCCTTTGGGCTGAAGTACTGAACCATAGACCTTTGAGAGCTCAGAGGAGTACGGGGACGAGATGACATCGGGAGCTGATAAGATAGCTTCCTCGCTGACACTACTGTGCTTGACGTGGGAGGAAGGGAGGGAGTTGGTTGCAGAAGCAATGTGTTCCGAGACGCGAGAAACGAGGGCAGCAGTACCCTGCGGACGAAGAGACGGAGATGAACGCTGGGCTACAATACGTTTCTGTGGAGTAGATGGGGGGGTTGAAGTTTTGGCGACATAGGTTTGAGACCATCTGTCCTTGTTAGCGCCTTGAGCTGACTGCTTATTCCACTGTACCACGGGAGCTTGAGAGAATAAGGCGTTTATCTCAAAGATGAAGAGGCCAGCGTACCTACAGGAGCACCGCCACACTTGTTGCAGCGAGGCCCGGAAACAATATCACCACAACGACGACAAAAAGGCATAGGTTATAAGAGAGTTGAACATGAAGTTCGAGTTGAGTTCGAGGTACGGAGCATGTCACGTGATTAATGATATTGGGTTTGTTTAAGCTGGTTTGGCTCTGTTGGAACATGAATTGCCTGATCAAGTCACGAGTCATTCGTTCGTTAGTCAATCTCTCTCTCTCCTCTCTTCCTCTCATCCCTCCACAAGATGACAGGCCAGCCTCTATTGACCAGAGAACTTCTTGAGGGTATGAAGCGGTCTGATCTACAGAGGGTATGCAAGGTTCGTGTTGACGCCTCTTCTGTTGACTCGAATGCGCACGCGTTTGAACCCGCACAGGAACGTGGCCTCAAGGCAAATCTAAAGACCGAAGCAATGATTGAACTACTACTCGACTCTCCCCCGTTCGTATATCCCTCCCTTTGTTTAGCGAGGCTTCCCTCTCATCAACGTCTCCAGCTCACATTCCCCTCGCCGCCCTTCACGTCATCGCGTTGCGTCCACCCGCTCCGCCGGTCGACAATTCTCAACCCGGTCGCGTTTGCACTCGACGAGTTCCATGATTGTACATTCAGATACAGAGGGAGATGAGGACCATCATGCGCTAAACCGGAATCCGAAGCCTTATCGGGTCTCAACCCCGGTCCTATGACGCGGACCAGAAAAGCTCGGGATGCCCAGCTACGATTGGGTGTTGGGCGTCCTCCTGCGGCCGAAGGACGAGGTCCTCGTGTAGTGACGAGATCAGTCAGTGTTGCGAAGGGTGCTCGGTCACGGAGTGCCCGTGGGGGAAAACCCGTGCCGACCCCAATTGTGGAAGGTTCGTCCAGATTTTATCATTTTCGCTCGCCGCTTATCCTTCTTGAATCAATTATCTGTTCCCTGTGCAGGTCCGTGCTTATATGTTTCGTCATTAACAAAATACTTGAACTGCAGTCAACAGGCACCCCCGACGAAGTACCACCACCCCCACCCAACCCTGCGACCCCTCGGCCACGGACGGCCGAGAATGGTCGTGTACGTCGAGCTTCCACTATGGACACTAGTACAGACCAAACGGGTGTCAGGGCGATTGTAGAGGAACAAGTGTGTATTGCGCTATCATTTTCTCTCATTCCTCACCCTTCTGCAGGTACGGCCTTTACAACGCACGGTTGCATCACTGCAGAAGCAACTTCAGCAACAGGCATCAGCCCATGCTCGAGAAGTTGTTGCGCTAAGCGACAGGGTTATGACAGTCATGAATGAGTTGCGGGAGTTACGTCGGCAGGCGGAATCCATTCAGCTCTTAAGAAGCTCTATTGAACAACTACAAACGGAATTAGGCCGTATTCAACGAGGCCAAACTTCAGAACCTTCGCACGACCCCACTGTTTCGATGAGCACTCTGCCTGATGGCCTTTCCAATACTGCAAATGCTGGGTAAGTGTCAAATGTTCATAATTCACATATATAATCCTTAGCGAATCACTTTCCCACGCAGAACACATCGTTCAATCGAATCTACCAGACATTCACGAGGGCCCCAATCAAGCCCCGCATTCGAATACCCACTACCCCCTGCAGGCTCGCCATCGAAACCACCTTCCCGGGACGTTCCAATACAAACAAGCATTTTAGGAAAGCGGCAACGATCTACGGATGGCTATGACACTACCACGGTATTAGAAACGGATCAAGAGGACAGCACGGACAAAGAGTTACGCACCGGTATTCACCGGCAAAGTCGAAAACGTGCGAAGATGGAGCAGTCGGTGGATGATGCTTCCGATGCACCTCTTGCAGGTCCCTCGAATACAGTAGTGCGTGGACAATCCGAAAACGGCACTTCTAGGGATGGCCCCCCATCTGAGACGTCTGTCTCAAGGCAGCGGGACACTTCGCCTGCAACAGTCACGGGACGGTCTTCGAGAGACCACGTGGTTGGTGACGTGGTATTCACAGATCGGGACTTCGACTTTTTCGACAATCCGACTCACCTCCACCCAGCGGATTCCCAGCTCAACCCTCCGCAGGCAGAAGAGACTCAACATCCATTTTCGTTTGCCTTCCCTGGTGTGGCACCGCCGCCTGTGACCTCAACCCCTGCTCCCACTGCGCCAATACCCAATCCGTCCAGCTCGCCATCTCTGAGTACCATTCCATATCCTGAACGACCACACTCTCCTAGTCCGGCACCAGTGCCTCATCGGGCTGTCGTCACACGACCGTCGCAAAGTGAGGCTTATCGACCTTTCGGATTCCCGCCGGAAAGCAGGAACCTTACTGGTTCCTCAGCCACTCTCGGATCTGCGATTGACCCTGCGTCCTTACTCCGCACGCCCCCACAATCGTCTCATGAGTTACTAGGCCTCGATTCCGACCAGATTGATGGTCGGCGGAGAGCATCCAGTAACGATATCGGTGCCGGGTTAGGAATGACTTCCCTGCCTGCGAGAGTCGAAGACACACCGGCGGCCATTGTGCGGCGCACGATGTATGGCACCGAGCTGGAAGGGGACACGAGATTTGGTGACTTTGGCGTTGAGGGCGTCGCCGCTGGCTTCTGGTCTGGATCAAAATTTTGATTCATGTAGTTGGTGTACAGTACTAATTACTCAACGTCTGTACTGTAATTCATATTGTTATTATTATCATCGTCGCTAGGGATGTACCACTGAGATTTTTTGCAGTACCCCACGTTTATTATATGCTAACATGCTGACATTAGGATGAAGTGCGGTGCGAATACAATGAGTGACCGCACTGAACCGGTCACAGACGCAGACGCGCGACAAAAAGCCAAAAACGTGTCGTGCGTCTGGAAAAATATAAAATCAAAGATCACGCTTCCACGTGACAACCAATGATGTCATCTTAACGTAGTAATACGCTTACCTGAGCTAGCTTACGTAGCGTAGTTGGTCATGTTTCCGCAGCAGGAATCGCGGTGTCGCGAGCCTTTCTATGAGACGTGCCGTTCTACAAATTGAAACATTTATTATAGTTTTAAATTGCCCGGGGTCGCATAGCAACGAAATACACCGAATACACATTGTCTTTTTCAAAATACGATTGATAACAATAGATATTGCGGAAAATAGACCGGATCTGAGATGTTTAAATAGACGGGACAAACGAAACGATTTCATCATAGAGAAGTTCTTTGAGTTGGGCCTTATCAAGAGTTTCATTCTCTTCTGACGTGCGCAACGATGAGACGAAACAAAGCAAAGGAGCATAGTCTGCGCCACATACCTTCAAAGTTGAAGTAGTTAGGGTCCAAAGTCGTTGCAGCTGGTTCGTCGTCAGGGTCATGCTTTAAGCTTCGGGTTGAGCGCTCGACGATAATGAAAAAAAGATAAAGACACATACGTAAGAGGAAAGGTATGGGTGCGCGAGCGCTTCATCGGCTGTCATTCGCTTTTTCGCGTCGAAGGTCTGACAACAACGGCGGTTGCGCTCAAACCGAAGCCCACAATATAAAACAATTGAATGGTTGCGGGGGCTTACCAGTGTCTTATTGAGGAAATCGATCGCTTCTACCGAGGCTTGAGGGAACATCGCAGTGAACGGTCGCCGCTTCCGAATTGGCAACGATCGGATATAATCGCGGGAACGGCGCGAAGTAATGCCGTAGAATTCCTCTAGTGTAGGAGTGCCGATGACGTCGAGGATGAGATCTAGCTGGTGGCTGTAGTCACGTCCAGGGAACAAAGGACGGCCGGACAACATTTCGGCAAGTATGCAACCCACTGCCCAGACGTCGATAGACTGTGGTGCATGGCATAAGGACCTCAAGAGCAGGGCAAGAGGCACATCTAGCGCTCGCACCTTGGTGTACATCTTGAATGATAGCATGATCTCTGGAGCGCGGTACCATCTCGTAGCGACGTACTCCGTCATCATTCCGGCCTTGCCTCCACTTTGTGCGCCGGACGCCTTCACCATCCTCGCAAGACCAAAATCGCACACCTTCAGATCACAATTGGCATTCACGAGGAGGTTGGCTGGTTTTAGGTCACGATGGACGATGCCAGCGCTGTGGATAGATTTGAGAGCACGTAGGGTCTGGTAAATGAAGTACTAAAAGAACTTTGTCAATATCAATGACTGGTATATTGTGGGCATCCTCGCCTGGGAATGGTCATCGGTCAGTTTCTGCGTACGGATCACGCGATGTAAATCAGTTTGCATCAATTCTTGAACGACTATCATGAATCATGCACTGTGAATACGCGAAGGACACATCAATGGCAGGCTATCCTCACAATAGATTTCCTTGAATTCTTCTAGTGAGGGTGGTTTGATAATCGTTAGGATGGAGATAATCTAGACGTAATTGTCAACCAACTGCATCCGCGGCATACGAGAGGCGCCACTTGCATTCTCGTTCATACAAGTTTCCGAGAAGAAACGCAGCAGTTTCAATTCACGCAGGGTGCGCAAACAGAACAAGGTATGCTCGAATGGGAGCACCTTCTTGATTGCCACTTGTCTTCCGGATGGCTTGTGTAAAGCAGCGACCACAGTGCCATAAGCGCCTTCGCCTAAACTATGAAGGAGCTTGTAGTCGTCGCCTGGAATACGTCTAGCCCTGGACGACACTGAAAGAGTAGTGAATGAACTCACCAACGTCGAACTTGGGAAGAGGCTTTGAGGCCTTAGTACGAGACATTGAAAGATGGAAGGGGAGAACAAGTGATGCAAGTATCGGCCCCGGAACAATTCATGATCCCTTATTATCGAAATTTACGGCAACGGCAAGGAAAGTCCTCGGTAACCAAAGTTCACACGCTGATATTAGGTACCAGCGCTACCATGATTACCATCATCGCTCGCTGCAAGACGCGGATTGCTGGCATGTGGCTGTTCTGATATCACCGGATGTGGTGAGATGATTATGCTAACTAGCTTGATGAACAGAATGGCATTGCACTGCACTTGGTATTTCAATGGCTCATTATTACCCTAATATATAGGATACGCCTACGTCCAACATCATGAATCACTATACACCCAGCGATCACGCGGACATCATTCATCTTCTTCTTCATCAGGTCCCCTGCAGGTAGAGGTGTCAGCTGGACGAGGTCTAGCCGAGGAGCGAAACGACCCACTCAATGTTGTAGAAGCGGAGCTGATAGACGTCCTTGCTGGACGCAACAACTCGAAGATAATCTCGCAACGCATTCTTCTTGAGAAACTTTTTGGTGAGATACTTCAAGTATCGTTTTGAGAAAGGGATGTTGGCCGTAACAGTAAGTCTATGATTCTGGTCTGCTCAAGTTGTTAACGGAAACAGGCAGTAGTAGGATACAACGGGAATACAAACCATCACGCGTGATCTTGACTTTGTCGCCTAGTTGGCCCGCCTTGTCGTCGACCTTCACACGGTCATGGAGGAATTTCTCATATGCGGCTCCATCGAAAATCTCGTCATTTGCAGGACGGGAATAATCAATGATAAATTTATGTTTCGCGGCAAGAGCTTTTGATGGGGGCGCTTTGGGCTAGAGAATGATGGCTCAGCCTACTGAGAAGGGGACTCAGCAAAGCGAGACCATTGACTGACCATGGTTGGTTGACTGAGTGATGTCAAGATTTGCGGCTGAGTTAGGTCGTTTTGTTGACTGTACAGCCCACTTCGGGTATTTCCGAGTGACCAGCGCATTGGTCCGTTGGACGTCCGCCTGAACGGGGAACGGGACACGCGACACGCGAGATGCTTTCAAAAGCCAAAATCGCATCCGCTCAACAACAAGGTGATTTTTTGATAAAGCCAGAAACCGTACAGCCAGTGTTGTCAACATCAGAATGGCCTCTCCTCCTCAAAAATTATGACAAGCTTCTCACTCGCTCCAGCCATTTCACCCCCATTCCTTCCGGCTGTAGTCCCCTCAAACGCGACATCGCATCCTACATAAAGTGGGTGTTCACGATGATCTCCATTCGGGTATTGACCGTGATTTACCGGCAGGTCGGGCGTTATCAACCTCGACAAACCGTCCAACCCTTCTTCTCACGAAGTTGTCGCATGGCTCAGACGAATCCTGCGCGTTGAAAAGACGGGCCACAGTGGTACTCTTGACCCCAAGTTACGGGATGTCTGATTGTTTGCATTGACCGCGCGACGAGGCTCGTCAAATCTCAGCAGAGCGCTGGTGCGTCGACCTGTATCCTGTCAAACAGGAATGTCACTTATAGCGTAATTCAGGTAAAGAGTATGTCTGTGTCTTACGGTTGCACTCTGCACTCCCAAATTCCACCGCTCTACCTCGTGCTTTGGAGACCCTTACGGGAGCACTCTTCCAACGTCCTCCTCTAATCTCTGCTGTGAAGCGGCAACTTCGTATACGCACCATTCATGAATCTAAACTGTTGGAGTTCGATGAAAAGCGCAACCTCGCTGTGTTCTGGGTCTCTTGTGAGGCCGGTACTTACATCCGGACACTCTGCGTACATCTCGGCCTCCTTCTCGGTGTTGGTGGTCACATGCAAGAGCTCAGGCGTGTACGTAGTGGCGCATTATCAGAAAATGATGACATGGTCACGATGCATGATGTGTTGGATGCTCAATGGACGTATGATAATACTCGGGACGGTACGGTTTTGCAGATTATATTAAAAGAGTGATGCTGACGGTGTCGCTTAGAATCTTACCTACGTCGTGCCATCCGCCCGTTGGAATCCTTATTAGTCGGCTACAAGCGCATTGTAGTAAAGGATAGTGCCGTCAATGCCGTCTGCTACGGTGCCAAGCTCATGATTCCCGGGCTTCTCCGCTATGAAGCTGACATATCAGTTCACGAAGAAGTGGTTCTTATGACCACGAAAGGAGAGGCTATCGCTTTGGCCATTGCACTTATGTCGACCGTTGAACTCGCCACTTGTGACCACGGCGTGGTTGCAAAAGTCAAGCGTTGCATTATGGAACGGGACACATATCCAAGGCGTTGGGGTCTCGGGCCGAAGGCAATGGAGAAAAAGAAAATGGTAAAGGAGGGAAAACTCGGCAAACACGGTGAGAAAATCGACGGCGTTACTCCTGTGGAATGGAGTAAAGACTACGTTGACTACACGCGAGAGGTTTGATGTGTTCCGTGATATGAATGTATCCACACCTCTGACATCATTTTCCCCAGCAGTCAACAGGCCAGTCAACAGCCGCACCAGTAGTCGTGGCACCTCCTGTTGCAGCCGTCGTTGCTGTCGAGCAACCTGGCACCGTCGAAACAGGGTCCTCGGAGAAATCCAAGGAGAAAAAGCGCAAACGAAAGTCCGAAGTCACTGACGTGACCACTTCTGTCGCCGTTGCTGAGGGGGATGCAGAAGAAGATGAAAAGAAGAAGCGGAAAAAAGAGAAGAAAGCCAAGGCAAAGGAGATGGCCGGAGAGGAGGATGAAGACGCGAGACGAGAGCGTAAACGTCTCAAGAAGGAGAAAAAAGCAGCAAAAGGCGAGGGGTCTGCTGTCTAGCTGTAGTCTTTGATTTTCTCGTGTATGGTCTACTTTATCACCTTCATTTTAGCCGCAGAAATAAAAATCGCTCATGCAATGCCAAGCGCTGTCCGCTAGGGCGGTCATTGGGGAGAAGCTACGACAATCTGAATTTGCATCAGTACATATTGATTGCTATGGTCGTGAGGGTTCGAATGGCTTGGATACGGAATGGGCGATGCTCCTATGCGACCTTAGAGAGTTGTGGTGTAGCAGGCT
Source organism: Russula aff. rugulosa BPL654 (assembly GCA_022496225.1). Taxonomy (NCBI): domain Eukaryota; kingdom Fungi; phylum Basidiomycota; class Agaricomycetes; order Russulales; family Russulaceae; genus Russula; species Russula aff. rugulosa BPL654. Next base: position 1,083,755 of record WTXE01000001.1, read on the forward strand.
TGCACAGCCGCATGCCAGTATGTGGCTGGCGTATACAGTAATTACCTAGGCACGCCTTTGGGCACGCACCCTCAGACATGCTACAACCGTCGACCTCTCCTGATGTTAATTCGACCGCCAAAACACCTCTCTTCCAGAGCAGTACCCAATACAGGAACTGGCGATTTTCCGTAGAGCAATTAAAGTCAACCAGGGCGTCACTGAACCAAGCCGCAGTAGCTGCGATCCGCAACACGTTTGAATCTGACTCGGTGTGTAGATGGTCCAACTTGGCGTTGTCGAGGCTCACGAGAGCGCATTAATTGACGAGAACGACGTAACTCATGTCATGTCATTGTCCTCTAGCCTGGTTCGTCTTCAGATGTTCGTTTTCTCGACGCAAACGAGGAGCACCTCCTCGTAAAGCTGTATATCACCAAAATTTCTCAATTATGTGGCCATTTTCGCTTCCCGGAGGAAGTAGAGGCCACTGGGATAACCTACTTGAAGCGATTCTACCTAAAGAACACCGTGATGGATTGGCATCCCAAGAATGTCATGTAAGGCATTTAGTTCATGCAGTCCAGTGTCCTAGTAATCACTCTCCCTCTAGGCTTACAGCCCTTTATCTTGCTACCAAAACCACTAATCACCCCATCTCTCTCGAATCATATACGGCAAACATACCGCGGACGAATGCGTCGGATGTCCTCGACCTTGAATTTTTAGTCGCTCAAAGTCTTGCATTCGAATTCGCTGTATGGCATGCTCATCGTGCATTATGGGGAATATGGCTTGACATCCAAGCAAGTCCGGTTTTGTCTATTCATAACCGACTGTCCGTTGAAGCTATCTCAGGACTTACCCCAGGCTCCCCCGCATGAAGAACTGCAACGAATCCATGACACAGCCATGCAGCATATCCGCACGTCTCGCTTAACGGACGTAGAACTTATCTATCCCCCTTCTCAGATCGCTCTGGCCTGTTTATCACTTGCTCACCCCGAAATCGCAGCATTTTGGGCGCGGTCAAAGAACGCTGATGTCGCCCTTGAGGGTATCGAATCCATTAAGCGGACAATCACTCGGGATGGGGATATTCCATCAGTAGACGTTGTACGCGAAATCGATCGACGGCTAAAAATTTGCAAGAACCCAGAAAAGGTCGTTGGTAGTAAGGCTTATTTAGCAAAGAGGTCCAGGGAGGACAAAGAAGCTGAACTCAAGAGAATGAAGAAAGCTGAAAATGTGAGGAAGGCAGCGGAGCAGGGAAACCCTTTTGGCGAGGGGTTGGTCGCGCAAGCCAACCTGGACGATGACGACTAGGATAGGCCCAGGGACAGAGTACAACTCGCGCAAGGACGTCGAAGACGTCGATATGCCTATGCTCATAACGCCTGTATGCAGTGGAGTAAACAATACATTTGGCTATTGAATGGACGACCACATCTGTTGTCCGCTGAGGTGGATCAATGTTGACCGAGTAGAACAACGTAACGTAGTATAAAGAGCATGGAGTTACAAGGCTCATGATAGAAGAACATACTCTCATAGGGCCACTACAAAGCTGCATGTTTTGTCTAATAGCCAAGAGCGGTTAGCTTCCCAGATGATGCCGAATGATCTGCGATCGCCTTCTGGCGCAGCTTGATTGAGGCAAGCTGAAAATAACTCAGAACGGCGTAGACCATAGCATGATATGTGCAATCACCTTGCGCTCATGGAAGGCCTTCGCCCTAATCTTCCTCTTCTCCTCGAGGCGGTCAATAACATCCTTGTAGCCCCAGCCGACTTCGTGAGAGAGGCGCTGAGGCTAGATGAGAATCATCGGCTTTCGAGTGGTTATCAGCTTACCTTCACTGTACAGTACTTCCGCCCTGGCTTCAATCGGAGGACCCGCAAAGCTTCTGGTACCACCATTCGCTTCTTCCTATCATAAGGAGGGGGAACGCCTTCGAAAAGCTTCAGGCGTTCAAGGGCGGCTGTACCGCGAGCGGACTTGTGGGGCACCATGCCTCTGATGGCACGAAACAGAATTTTGGAAGGTGCACGGTGGTGGAATGGGCCTGATTTTTTGGGGTTGACAATATGGCGTTTGTGAAGGAAGTTGTGGTAGCGAAGCTTGAATGATTGACGAAGAGAAATCAATATCTGGTGAAACATTGGCAATAACCACGACACACCTTGTTACGGAAGAAGCTACCTGAGATGTTGATTTCCTCGCATCGTACAACGACGATCTTCTGGCCGTTCAGAATCTGCTTGGATATAATGGAGGCCAGCCGACCGAGAAGGTGACCCTTGCCGTCAATAACGATAGGGGTCGAAGAAATGGCGGCCATGGCTAAACTAAGGAGAGTAAGCGGAAAGCAAGTTATAATCACTGAAGCTAACCTACAAAAGAAAAGGGAAGAGGATTAGTGAGTATGCGGAAGGCTGTTGCGCGCGTTCTGGTCCTTCTCGCAACGAGCTCGTTACGAGCCACGCTCAGTGATGTGACAGCCACCGTGACACAAACTGCATAGCTCGCTCGGTAATCTCCGCGCACATGGATTCGGATATTCCCGAGATTGAGACGCGACGGGCAAACTCCGAGCGGAGCGAGAAACGCGGGATTTGACGCGGTCGTCGGCACGCAGCAAGGCCAGCTCACACTCGGAGAGAGTTAGTAAAAGGCGCACTCATGTCGTTCATTCACCTTGCTCTCCGTGGCGCGGCAACGCGCCATCTTGCTTCCTCGTCACTCACTAGATTCTCCAAGAGTCGTATCCCACAACGCATGGCTTTCTCTGCGGCTAGCTCTCTTGAAAAGGGCCAGATTGAGACGCGCGTATTGGACGTCCTGAAATCCTTCGAGAAGGTCCACCCGGAAAAGGTTTGATCAGATTCGGATGTGCCTATGTGGTTATTCATAGCATTCTTGTAGCTCAAGCCGTCCGCCTCCTTCACGAACGACCTGGGCTTGGACAGCTTAGACGCGGTCGAAGTTGTCATGGCCGTTGAGGAGGTTCGGTTTTACTGTCGTCGAGTTGCCATATCGTTTCTTAAACGTCACGTGTTGTAGGAGTTCTCCATTGAGATTCCCGACGAAGAGGCGGATGCGATTCAGACGGTGCAGCAGGGTAAGTTTCACCTTTGTTTCCGTGATAGTCTAGTAACGTATCCTTGGTCTCTTCAGCGATTGATTACATCGCAAAGACCCCGGAGGGTATGTTCAACTAAACAGCGACCGACTTTATCACTCACCCAGATTCTTTCAGCGCGCTGACAAGCTCATTTATTTTTCACACTATCACATCTCTGATTGTCATACGTGCCATATTTCTCATGCCATTAAAAATTTCAGTGGTGTCTCACTACAATGGGCCATAAAGTATGTTTCGCACATATGCTCTCTTTGCATAATACAAGTCGATCGTATTGCCACCTCGGCTCAAAAGCGTCGTCCAGTCACATTCCGTGAGACATACAGTATATCCCTCCTTAACTTTTAAGCAGCGCCGAGCCGAACCAAACCAAACCACCTTGCCGTAGGCGACACCCTTACTTGACGATTTCAGGGGCAGCCGAGTTTTTAAGGGATCTGCGCTGGCCTATTGTTTTGTCTATCTCCGTATTTGCTACGCGCAACAACATATCCAATACCCTGCACAATTTACCTCACTTGATGCAATGGTCGGATTTTCAAGTGGATAATTTAATCTGTCAAGTACAGTATAGCCACGGATTTACAGACCTTGTAAGAACATTCTTCTGCTTGCGTAATGTTCCTCGCCGTGAAGCTTGTCTGGCTTCGTAATATATTAACATACCAGCTTCATTCCGGCATTTACCCTCTCCCATCGCAACATGTGCAAAATGTTACCGATCATCCGTTGACCTGATCCGTCGGTCGTGGTATTTGGGTCCTCGGGGCGCTATTGTCCCGTCGGAAAATGGGCAAAGGTGAACGCTCATGGTGACATCTTATTCCTAGGCCGACAGACATCATGAGATGGTCCGCACCTTCCGTACTACCGTGGTAACTTACTGTCGAGGTGGTTGGGTTTTTTCTTAGACCTGACCACTGGAACACGGTTCCAATAATTTGCCATAGCACGATGCCTGCGTGGGTTTTGCATCCATTGAAGGTCTTCAACAATAAGTTTCTGTATCCGGCATACACGTTCGCTTGAGGATCAAAAGAGAAGAGCGGTAAGGGAGATCATGTTTATTGTTCATCTAAAGGAGAACTTCTAGTAAATCGCCATCTAACCTCACATGTTCGGATGGGGTATCCTACATCAAGTTACTGTCAGGAATGTAGGAGCCTCACAACTCGACGTGGTCCCCCCCCTTGCATGTCAGTACGCGGAAGGTCCTTCGCGGGTGGGGGGAGGGGGGGGCCTCTTCCACATCAGAATCCAGTTTTTCTCCGTTGCCCCCCGGCTCTATTGTTACCACGAGGGCGCTTGGAATTCTTTGGCTGTTGGGACAGAAGAATCCTGAGATCGTACGTTCGACCTACTTATCACCCAGCCTGAAATTCGCTTAGAAGACCCCCAAAACCCATTGAAGCCAACCTTTAACGTTCACCAGGTCGCGGGAGAAACATCTTACCCATTGGGATTCTCTAGGTCCCTTCGATTGGAGTTCTTACCAGCAGGTTACACGTCATTGACGCCGGGTGCAAAAGATTGTCAAGTGGGTATCACGGTGTACAATGGCTCGCCGTAATTGTGACGGCATGGGCTCACAAACTCGAACTGCATCAACCCACAAGCACATCAGCTGGCAATTGTTCTTAGGGCGTCAGGCATCACATGTCATGAGATAACGTCCAGAAGCTTCGGACTGTTGCGTCTGATTCGCCTTCATACCCGCTGCAACTCCAGGCCACAATGTATATATTACCAGCATGCCGTCAGCACCCCAATCCTATGGGGTAAGTCTGGGGCATGGAGTACGCATGGATGGTCACAGGACGTGATAGGTAGATGTGTGAGCAAGAATCGAGTATGTACCAAGACATGTCGTCTGTCTGGAAGCACAATAATTCAATGTAACATAAATAGTGTACGGTATCGGTGGGGCGTGTGATAAGTCCTGAGTGCAATGCGTATCGGGAAAAGAATAACAGTCCAAAGAGCACCCTCACCAAGTAACGACGATCGGGATCCCACGAGGAGATGTAGTACCAATCTTGAGACAAGACGCGCAGCGTCGCTATGTAAGCCGGAGTCGTCAGGTGTGCCGGATAGACGACAGGAAATGATGGTCCAGACCGACCCGAATCAGGCTTCAGTCCAGAGATTGAATCGATAATCCCTCCATATCCTGTCCACCGTGATTCCGTTTACGAGGCTGATAGGTTGTGACGTCGTCACCGTACTTGAGAAGAGTTGAGAGACTGTGCACTGGACGTCTCGCCATGTGCGCACCCTGAAGACAATGGAAATCTTTGTTGACCGCAGGGGAGGTAGAAATTACTCACGATACGCTGACGAGCTTTGACTGCGTTTTGATAACGTACTTGTATGTTGACCCCGCCTCCAACACCAATGTCACGGCTTCCGTCGGTTGAAGTAAGACTATTGCACCCGTATTCCTCCCATAGTCCCGCAACAATTGAACTGTGGCACAGTCATGGGAGTCGTTGGTAATGACTAGTAAGACTTCGTAGTCTTGGGTGATTGCTGGCATGATAGACGGGAAACGAGACCTTGGGCGTGTTGATGTAGAGAGATCGGAGTGGACTGGAAGCTATGGTGGAGGTAGGAAGAGCGAGCCACTGGAGATGAGAAGGTGATATGTACGAGTGAACCTTGAGGAGACGTACCGATTGCCGCGGGAGACACGAACCGTAGACTCGCTGCAAGAATTACGGCAAGAGAGATCGAATTGAAGGCCGTGGGGTGCCGTCCGGCAATGGTTCCTGCCTATTGCTCACGGGGGGACGTGGGAGTTCAGTGTCAGATAGCACGGTATGCGAGCTGTTGTCACGGCGGAATGGAGAGGGCGTTAACCGAGGAATGGACACAGAGGTGGTGGGCCACGTTGTCAACTGGGCCCTATTGTTCTGGTGTACGACAGCTCAGGCAATTAAGTTGGCGCGCAGAGAAGAGCATATGGGAAAAGAGATGTCGACGGAAGGCCTCGTGTTCGACTGGACTCGGGCAATCCTGCGACCAAAGGTGACGAATCGAAAACACGCGAGGACATCGAGGCTGAGGGGACCGCAACCACCAAACCAACCAGAGACGTTTATTATCACCAGACTTTCCATTTCGGCCTTATCACCATTCACACGACCGTCAGCTCAGCGTCCTTGTATTTACTTCCTCTCTTGCAATCTCATAATTTGTCCATCCACATCAGTCAGATCATGTTATACACTATCGTAGAGTAGTGAGACCATATAGACACGCAAACATGTCACCATTTAATACTGTCGTCCATTGTAATACGGATCCCTGTACTCGCCGTCCTGATTAAGAGATCTCCCCAAATGCACAGCCGGAGCGACTTCCCGGGTAGGGTCATCAAAGGGGCTGTCAAACATTGCAGTATCGCTTGCAGTACTTTCCACCCTCGAGTGACCATAATGGCCGCCATCTCCAGCCACAGGACCCACTCGCGCTTCCCAGGGGTCGGAACGATCTGGGACGGGAAAGTCACCGTTGAGACCAGTCATGGAATATACGGAGTTGTATTTCTCGTGGTCCCCGCGCTGGCCTGTGCCATATCCGGAAACGATGGTATAGAAGTAGAACTGAATCGAATCGAGTCAGGTGGTACCAGGCGACGTCGAAACGGTAACGTACTTGGGATATAAGGAGGACAGCCCAGAGTGCCCCATTAGGCCAATATCCACCCATGGGAATATCTCGCACATCGTTTCGCCTTCAGACGTAATATCTGAAGCTGTCGTGAAGAACCTTTGTTCACAGTTGTGTTTGGCAGTGCTATGCCGCGAAGCCGAGATGGCAATCCACACAGCTGCGACAGAGAACGCAGCTACCGTGATTAGGCCATGCAGAGTAATGTATCTTCTGAATAGTATGGGTTTTTCCTGCGTCCGCTAGAAGTGAGCAACCAAGGGAGTAGAGGCGAGAAATACATGCCTTGGCAACCCCAACAAACCCAAGCACTTGAATCATGGCACCAACATAGCATATTGCGGCAAAAATCCAACGGGCAAACGAAGGAGTTGCAGCACCAACGACTGGGCAGAGAGGTCTTAGCAACGAACTGGGGAGATAGGAGCACAATTACTGCCTGGGGTTGCAACGCTCAGGGTACCCGCCAATATACCCAACACAAATTGCTCCGTAAGAGTCAAGTAGATACCAAAGTTGATGACGGGTATCGCGCAGCAACAATATTCTCGAGGTTTCATTCTGGCTGATGGGTGAGTGGAAAGAAAGAGGAATGAATTGCCTGTTGCTTGCTGCGTCGCATCGCCGTCTCGGGCCGTACAGTATAGCTTACGTCATTGGAGCAGTGTTGGAACGTAACTTACCTCAGAAGGAAACTCGTGACCAATCGACTGTCAGTCTGTCACGCGTCACGGCAGTACGCGATCTGTCTTCAACGTTAGCGTCGCTCTTACCCCCACCCCCTTACTCCCTTCAACCCTCCTCCTCTTTCTTCTCCGTATGGCCCGCCTCGCGTTGTTTTCCATTGTTTTACTTTCCTTATCTCTTTCAGCCAACGCGGCTTCTTCCCAGCAGCCAATCGCTTATCCAGATGGCTCTGTCCGCACTACCGAAGGTTGGAGCTGGACCGACTGCGGTCAGTCGTCTGTATAGCCTTTACAGCACCCACAACTTGACGCTCTGCTCCCTTTTCAAGGCTTCCCTACTGATGCTATCCAGATTGAGTCCATTAGCGTTTCGCCTGACCCTCCACAACCGGGACAGAACTTGACTGTCACTGTTCAAGCTTCCGCACAGGAAGAGGTCGAAGTGTGTCTGCATGCAAAGATCTCATATAGCCTTGATTGTATCGGATTTCTTTCAGGAGGGTGCATATGCAGATGTTGAGGTGAAACTCGGCCTCATCAAGTTATTGCATAAACGATTCGACCTATGCGAAGAGGCGTATGCCTTTGAAATATTGGCTGTGTAATATTCTTCTTACTTTCCTCTAGGCGTAATGCAGAGACCGACGTCCAATGCCCAGTTGAGAGGGGACATTATGTGGTTGAGCAAACTGTTGCTCTCCCAAAGGAGATCCCGAAAGGTACGATGCCCTCTTCGTCGTCATGCCCTTGTCATTCGGACTTGTTTTTCTTTTAGCCAAGTTCAACATTAAAGCGCGTGGTTACACCGTCCAGGAAGATGACTTGTTTTGTGTTGATTTGAAGGTTGATTTTATGAAGGGGAAATTCTTCAAGCTACCTTTTGGCCGGTGATCGAATCATGATGGCCTTACTCTTACAAAGGATTTTGGCCTCGATGTGCGTTTACAATGTCCTTGTATACATACGCCTATGATACCGCTTAGCATCGCATGATATCATTATCCGAATGCCTTATAAGCGATCACTCGTGCACTGCCTATAGTGGTTTGAACCACGGTTGTGCTGTCAACAAGTAAACAAGGAAGTCGCGTCGCGCCATTTCCCTGGACAAAGTAGCGCACAGCCCTGCCTCGGTACACGATTGACAACAACTGCCTCCAACCTGGAATACGATTTAAATGACGGGGAATCTGACAGTATGACCCTCATCATCCTTTCCTCTTTTCGATCCTATCAGTCGCTCGCCAGATGTCCAGGAATTACGACGTCGCGTTCCGGTTCGTGAACAACACGGAATGGACCGCCACTTTGGAAGCCTGGGGTCCAGACCCCGGCGGTCGTGGTAATGGTGTCATGCTTGTTCTGCGACCAGGAGAAAGGGTCGCGTTCATGCAAAATGCAAACATATCCTATTTTTACTGCACTCGCCATCACGGAGTCGAAGGTGGTTTCTCGTATGTGAATTACTCGAGTGGCCGTTCATCTGCTAAACGTGACCGAAACCAGTGTGAAGATCCTCGAGGACACGCCAGTGAATATCTCGGAAATTATGCCATCGACGCTCCCAACCAACTACGCCACCATTACGCCTTGGTCACCCTGTTTGGGCGTCACGGTGAGAAGATATCGCCCTCTGACTCACTACATAAGCGGATGGTAGGTTGACTGAAGTCGTGCCCATACACTGTCTTACGAACCCATTTTGATGTCAGAATCATTTAATAGAGGAGAGGAAGGGCGCACCAAGTATGGTGTTATGGTTCTCACGGTTCCATAGTTAGATTAGAGTAGTTAGAATTAGCGAGCGAACAATTTATCAACGTCTCATATGTCTCTCACGGACCTTACTCGAAATGCTTTTCAAAGCGGTCTGTCCCCCGCAAAGGCGAGTATCTGGCCTTGCATCTCCAAAGAAGGAACCCATTGTTGATTTTTTGCGGTAGTGGGTTAGTTTATGCAGGATGTTTCTGTGGCGCGGGAACGCACCGCATACCCCAGGCTTGGAGGCAGAGATCAGCAGTCAGTAGTCTGTGTTGGACAAGCGGCCTAGTATCCTAAACCTTTCTTAGGTTCAGTGTTGATGCTATTTGAATATTATCCTGGGGATGCTGTGCTACAAGCATACCTAAAGGAAGCCATACAAAGTCGGCTTATATCTCTCCCCACCTTTACCGCAACATTTCTCCTCGCTGCCCGATCGAGAACACTGCGCGAGCCAGTGACACTAAGCCTTCTCTGCAATACCATCCAGGAAGCCCATGTTTGGCTAGACCCTCTGCAGCTCCTGCAACCTTGCTCACAGAGGACCCGGATCTTGCCCTGGGCACAATTCGAGACGCGCTGGAACTACTAAAGACAACGTATGACCCCTTACTTCCACCCCATCATTTCCAACGAGTCGCGGCACCTGTTGGTGATCTTATTATGTTATTGATCAATCCAACTCCCAACTTTCCCAATGCGTCCTGGGCGCTGCACTGGAATGCATACAAACCATTAAGGACCTACTGCTCCATGCATTTGCCCTAACCATAACTTAAGGCAACCCCTTGAGAACCTCGCATTTCTCTGAACCTCTTCCTGGGTGAAAATGCGGGATTGAATCCGCGAGGAACAGCATCTAGCTCTCGGTCGTCCCTTGGACAAGTTGACATACTCGGGCCGGGACTCGAACCGACATCACAACTTGTAGCCTTCTCTTTTTTCATCTGGTGAGCCGGGCATTTCGAAGCAACTGCTAGACACGTATGAAGTATGACTCACCTCAATTAGATCGTTGACCGAGCTAAGGCATATGGATCGGGACACGATGTCCATGCTACCGCATTACTTGTTGCGACTTTTCGGGCGACTACGTGGTCATTGCAGAGGTTCTTCATTCAACTTTTTCAATCCGCTGTTACTTGTTTGTCAACGGACATGTCTCATGTGACGGGCAAGCGACCCATCTCATTGTGGAACGCCTTTCTCGCCAGTCGTGTACGTATGCCACTTGCCAGTGCACCTTGCCCTTTTGTTGAGGAACATTCATGCCAGCTTCCCCGTCTGTTGGTATCATGTGGACAAGTTTTGGCAATGGATAAAGTTCTAGCCACAGAATATGTTCGTTCAATATCCACCTTTATCTCCGCAAACTCACATCGTAGTTTCAGCGTGCCGCCCTGAGGGACGCTTGGGGTACGCTTGCCCTCGGGGATCCTCACACTTCTTCGTTAGCACACTACGAGAACATGTTGTGGTCTCTAGTAGACAGTCAATCCTTCGAGAATACAGACAAGTGAGGTGTTCTGTTTTATTCTATGGCACCTCTGATATCTCTATGCAGGCCGGTGTCATTCACGCGGGCCTTTACATATCAGCTATACTCTTTGGGTCTTCTTGATCAAACTTTCGCTGTCAGAATAGATCTCAGCCTATCCAGCGCAAGCCCATCTCGTCTGCAAACTGAGGCGCGTGAAGCCGGCGTCGATTTCGGTGTAAGTTATTCGCGTTGCGTAATCGTAATCAGGCTCATCACAAAAAGTAGCATTATCTCCAATCAGAAATTCTCTTCTGATTTGAATGCAAATGATACACAAACGCTTCTACAAAGGATTTATTCGGACCCCATTTCTCATGCGACATTCGCCGAAATGGTCCTTAAAGTATGTCTGCGTGAAAAGTTCCACCATCAGCGCGCTAAGTTTAGTTGCAAGCGCTTTCATACAGCATCGTCGAGCCTCGACGTCGAGACACTTGGCCACGTCTCAAGGATTCTCTCTGCGAACGACGCAGCTCTGGATCTGGTTTCATTGCATGTCGAGTTGTCTACGTTGGTATCGAGTGCTCTAGCCTTCGTGGAAGAGTATGATTGTGAAGCTGTTGGTAAGTTCAAGTCACCCTACTACTCATTGATATATATGTATAGACATGGCTCCCAGGTGACCCCAAAGTGCTGTCCGCAACATTGGTGATATCATCTTGTTTGCGCAGCTAGCAATTACTAGATTCAAGGTAATTTGCGTGTTTTCCTGAAATTTCTTGGCCCATTTAACAATATCCAGATTACGGACACGTTGAGACATAAAAATCGGCCCCTTGATATAAACTATCTTCGGAGAGCTGATGCTTTCCTCATGCCTTCAGCGCCTACACCAGAGGCAAAGGCGTTCAAGACTTGGTTCAAGGCTTTATTCGATAAGAACAGCGAAGGTATCGAAGATGGAGTTATTCGGTAAGTTACCTGTTGGATTTTTTCACTGCTTTGTCATGTCGCCACAATTATCAGTTCAACGCGTCCCAAGACGCTGTTAGCAATCGCTGCGACAGTTTTTCTACAGGCTCTTCGGGCTGCTGGGGAGCGCAAACTCGAACCCGAGACTCTCAACAATGGAATAACGTACTTCTTGGGGCCACTGCTTTGTTGGACTCTTCCAGGGATCGTGTTGGCCCTTGTGCGACAGATCAGAATGACAAGGTGGAAGCAACCCTCTTTCCTATCCGCATCGTTATTATCATTGACTCGGCTTCAGGTTCCAGTCGCCGCAACATCTACATGTTCTACGCACCATTATGTTATCACCAAACCTCCCGCGGCCTGTGTTAACGCTCTGTGGACCCAGTGTGGTGAGACTGCTGTCAGAATGGCGGGGAGGTACCCAGCCTTTCGATGTCCCTGCTTTGCGGCAAGAAGTCATCAAGGCGACGGGAATGCCCGTTTCAGGTTCGTTTTTCTTTACCTTTCTTTATCCATGGCTTCTTGGGAGACACCGCACTTACCCGAACCTAAAGAACCGATCCTGAATAGCCCCTCCCCCAGTTCGGCCGACCAATCCCGGAAGGCTGTTCAGGATGCACTTGTCCTACTTCAATCAGGCAAACCACCATTCCTCAACGTCGCCGCATGCCTAGCTGAAACGCCTGCTATCGAGTTTCTCCAAACATTCTGGCTGGCACTCGACATGCCTATCAAGACAGATGCCACAGCAGACGCCGCCAAACGCTTGGCCGTCTTTATCCTTGCAACACCTCGGGCCTCGCCAACACCGCCACTTTTACCCATATTCCTCCACAACCTACTACCATCCCTCATAGACAAATTCGACAATCCCAATCTCGGACAAGCGGTGACCGGAGATTTGGACCTCCTCATCGCCATTGTGTCGTCGTCACTGATGGCCGCACTGCAGCTGGAGCGGGCTTTATACACGGCCAGCGGTGAACAGGTATTCATGCTCGGTTCGTCCAGTTCCGCTATGGCGAGCCGGCTCGCCTTGGGTCTACGTCATCGGAAAAGTAGCTCGAAGGGAAAACTGATCGCTCAGCGATTGACTTCGTCACAGACTTTTGTTGCGAACTTTCCTGTCTTCAAGACGGAAATTTGAATCTGTGGTTCGCACGGCCCGGGGGTGAAATAAACCCTTGTGGGTTATGTTCGGTGGTGTCATGTCGTAACGGACGACGACCGCCGGACTAACCTTAGAGTACGATACGATGCTTTTGGGGTCCATCGAAGAGTTCGAAGGAGAAGTTTGATCGCTCAGGGACTACAATAACTTCGGCAAAGAAAAAAATAATTGTTGTGGATCTTCCATGTCTTTATCAATAGACAGCTTGATTTGTGATTGGCACGGGAAATCCTTGGCCGTATTCATGTCGCATCAACGAACCAGAACACGGTAACTTTTTTTACTACTCCCACCGACTTCCGTCCGCGTTCCGGAGTCCTGGCAATCGGAAGCTTATCCATCTGCGTCGTTCATCTAACCAACAGCGGGATCTTTATCGGATCGAGATGGAAATCTGTTGTAAGTAAATGACGGTCGGCCCGATTCTTCGTTAGGACAATAACGAATGTCACCGCACCGTACACCTCAGAGGGGCAAGACTCAAGTCCAGACTCTCGGCGCTCGGCGCTTAAGTTGTTACTTGCCCCATCCCCATCCCTGAGTTATCTATTCGTAGATAATGCTGATGACTGCGCTCCATCTGGCCTCTGGCTTTCCGGGAAATGCTGTCATTTGACCAACTCGAACATCTACTAGTATTTCCGGCGCACAACCCCACTTCGCATAATTGGTGGTATCATTTTCTTGGGCGGTGCAGATGGCCATAGATTGCTTCACCAGTTAGAACACATGAAAGCTTGTGAAGTAGGAATCGTTCTCTACGTCATGTTTGTCAAAGGATATAGTATAGGACATCCGTACCACAACACAGTATTTATTACCTTTTGCTAACAACCCGTGAAGTTGGACCTGGATCCCTGAATTACCATATTGGCTCCAGGCAAAGTTAGTTAGCGCGCCAGTACAGTAGACTGTCTTTCGTCTATTTATGTTCGTGATACTTAAGAGCAGATAATTCGATCGAGATTGTGCAGTTGCGTTGTGGGCTAGTTAAGGTTCTGGAGGAGTTCCCGCGTACGAAGCTGGACAAAGCCGAATGAGCATGTGATATGCACAACAGAAATTCCTCGACTTACGACAGCATGCTTGCTCCACAGAACACGGGCTATCAGCCGGACATGATATAAGACAATTCATGTACTGTAAAGGCTGAGCATCAGTCCAACAAATAATGATGCCTTTTCTGAGTCGCGTACTTTCGAACTTTCTTCTAACACGGCGTCCCGGTTTGGGTGATACTCTGGTTGTATGGTGCTCGAATGTATTCCGTGCTTGTGTAGGACGCCTCGAATATCGGATGCAATCGGCATAAATTCGACTTCACGAGAAGCGGCTATGTGAACAGAGGCAATAATCTTGGTTTCCGAGAGCTGCCATATATGTAGTTCGTGAACAGAGAGCACACCCTCGACAGCAAGGATGCCGGATCGGACATCTTCCAATGAGACCTCCGGAGGGACGCCCTGAAGTAAGATGAAGGATGTACTGCGGACTAGACGGATTACGTCAAGACCCATTGGGCAACGAGAGGCAGAGAACTCACCGAGGGGTAGAGCAGAGTGGAAAATAATAGCAGTGATGATTAAACTGATGATAGGATCACAATAGTACTTGAAGCTCCAGGATGTCAGCCAAATGATAAGCCCTGTCGCTATGACTCCGACATTGCCTAAAGCATCGCCAAGTACATGCAAGAGTAGAGCCTTCATATTCATAGAGCCTCCATGTGTATGACCGTGACCCTTCGGATCAGAAGAAGACAACTCCCCAGAAGAGGACGTAGCAGAGTCAGTGAAAGAGACTGGAGGACGCTCAAGTAGACTGGTTTGTTCATGGGGGCATCCGCCGATGCGGCATGCTTGGCACTGCGTGACTGGCGTTCTTCGTGATCATATGACGGGCTGGTCACGATAACCGAATCTGGGGACCATAGTTCAAGTGAATGTCGGGTCCGGGGCTTGTGTGTGCGATCAGCGGGCGCCGGGGAGGAACTTCGGGCCATATTGTTGGCAGTCTGTACGAAGGACGCTCTCGTGGCAGCTGGGTGGCCATACAGTGATGAGTAAGAACTGGCTTGATGTGCCGGTGGACGGGGTTGGCGGATTGCGACGGGAGATGCTTCACGGGAAACGGACTCGAGTGTAGCAGAGTGGACGCTGGGAGCCCTAGAAGGCTTGGCAGAGTGATTTGAATGATCATGGCCATGAGCATGTTCTAGAGTGTCATCAGCTGAAATCGGGATCAACCACATCTTAGGGCTGACCGTGGAACAGACAGAGGCCAACAATATTCGACATTAGTCCGAGGGACCCTACCACGACTACGAGCTTGGGATTGGATATCTCTGGGATCCAATAAGCGTGAAAAAAAAACCCAAACAATAAGTAGCACGCACCTGGTGTGCTAAAGAAACGCTCTATTGCCTCGAGGGTTATGGTGAGGCAAAGGGCCAAAAGAAAAACACCATTGACGAGCGCCGCGAGAATCTCTGCTCTATGCCAACCGTAAGAGTATCGAGTCGTTGGAGTTGAGCTTGCAGTGAGCTACATAGAAATTAGCGGGCTTGGGCGATGCAACTCGGAAGAGATAGCTGACCTTGATGGCATATAGTGCTATTACCAGGCTGACTACATCGCTGGACAAGGACGTGAACTTATAGATTGCCACAGAAAGGGGACGAGAGACTTACTTGAGCATGTGAAAGCTGTCTGCGACGAGGGCAAGAGAGCCAACAGCATAACCTGGAGGGTGGATTAACAAGATGAACGTTCAGAAGAGCGAACGGATTTACCGATAGATATTTCGAGCACAAAAAAGAGTAGATCTAATACAAGGAGGAAGTAGAGGCGAGCAGTACGTGAGGGAGACATGGAGAGATGGGGTGACTAATCGACCTCTCCCCTTTTTGTGTTGCTTGTTCATCATCATCTCATCCCTCATCTGTCCGACACCCGACACCGCAATGGCTACCTCTATGGCCGCCGCAATCGCGGCATCCTTGCCAGCACCCCAGGCAGCATCAGCTCCGGCAGCACCTATACATGAGCCTATTCCCGCTTCAATGTCCAAACTCATCGATTTTGAAGCGGAGATCTCTCTCAATTTGGTTCAGCTCGAAGGATTGGTCTGTCCAACATGGTTCCTCCTCACTTTGCTTAACATAGACGTTGAACCCGCAGGTTGTTTCTAAAATTATCAAACACAGCTCAGAGTCGCACTCATCGGTCCACGGGCTTCTTCTCGGACTGGATCTCGACGGTGTTCTGGAAGTGGCAAATTCTTTCCCTTTACCCCACACTACGGGAGACGATGATGAAAAATCATCGAAAATAACAAGTATGCCATCATTGGTTATTATGTATGAAGGAGTCATGCACACCTATTTCACCAGGTCGGTACCAGAATTCTATGCTCCGTGCGCTCAAGGAGGTGCGCGCAGACGATAGTGTCGTCGGATTTTATCAATCCACGACGATGGGGGCCTTTTTCAATCAGACCCTCGTCGATACCCAGGCTATACACCAGGAAAAACTCCGACATGGAGGGATTGTAGTTGTACATGGTACCATTTTTCATTCTTATACAGAAACGAGGACTGACAAAATTTGCGCCACATAAGATGTATCTCAATGTAATAGAGGAAGTGCCTCATTTCGTGCATTCAAACTTTCAAAAGAGTTTCTCGAGGCTTACCACAAGACCCCATTCAGTGCCAAGTCGTGAGTTGTCATACTTCCTTTTCCCTCCCGGTTCCTGATTCAATACACCCACAGCATGATAAACCACAAATTGACCTTCACTTCTATTATGCAAGAAGTCCCTTTGAAAATAAGGACCAATCCACTATTAGGCGCGTTCATTTCCACCCTCTCCGAACGCCACCCGACGTCCCCTACGCAACCTCTACCTTCCGAAGTGTACGAAGCGTCCCTGTCTCCCTCGTATTCGACGCTGCATCTGGGCAACCCCACTCTCACAAAAAATCTAGAGCATGTTGTTGAGGCAATCGACAATTACAAAACCGAAGAAGGGAACCTTGCGTATCACGTTCGCCAGATCACTCGAGAAAAGGCACGGGCGGAGGCTCATGTTGCTAAGCGGAGGGAGGAAAATGCGAATAGAGTCGCCCAAGGGCTCGCGCCACTCCCAGAAGAAGACGTCAGTCGCCTATTCAAGATCCCACGCGAACCGAGTCGTTTGGAAAGCATGCTACTGTTGGGTCAGGTAGATGCCTATGCTAAAACGTTGGAAGGGACGTCAGGGTTGAGCCTTGTGAAGATGTACGCAGCCAGAGCCGGCACGGATGCTAATCGTGAGGCTTTCCAATAAAAAGTTATTACACCTCGTGAGTCATATGCATCATGTGAGATAATATGGGGAACGTGGACCGTCATGATATATGAAGCCCTTTTCCGAATGGCCGTTCCGCTCACTTGCTCGCAGTTCGCAAGTCGGGTTGTATTGGCCATCATGATCAACGCTTCAATATAGCGTGCCTGGAAACATTTAACCCCTTTTCGGCTTTGATTCGGGGGGTGATGCGGTGATGTTAGACATCCCCCATTCCATTTCCTCATGCTGTCTGTCGACCCCACTTATCGTTCCCCATTGGCATCCGGGGTTCTCAGCCTGCGATTCTCAGAGAGGAGAACTCTGCGATGGCACCTCTGCTTGGAGTGCTATAAAAGATAGACGGCTTGGATCTGCTCATGGCTGTCTGCCGTTCGGTTTTCTCCCCCCCTCCGATCTTTTTGGGACACTCTTTCTTCGTTCGGGAACAACCATTTCGACCCACCCAGCACCTTCCTTTCCACTTACACATCTGGAGAAAATATATACCATAATGCAGCCCTTTGCCATTCTTTTTCTTACCGCGAACCTCGCTGTCTCCGCTCTTGCCGCGCCCGTCGCCAACACGACTCAACTTGACGTCTTCAAGTTCATCATGCGCTCCTTCGGCTACAAATCCTTCGCGCACAAATCCTTCGACGACTAATTCCGTTGGCGAAGGTAGGTTCTCATTATCATGCATCCAGCTAGACAATTCGATTCCAATAATGAGTCGTATTGGTGCTGTAGGTACCTGGTACCTTCCTGGTCTCGGTGCCTGTGGCTTCGAGAATAACTCCTCGCAGCCTATCGTGGCAGTTTCTTGGAAGCTTTATGATTTTACCGTGAGTTTCTCTCCAATTTTTTTATGAGCCTGGGCCTAAAGTTATTATTGTAGAGGCTACATACACGGGAACCCCAACACTAACCCCGTTTGTGGTCGCAAAATCCACGCCATTTGTGAGTTATTTTATATTCACACACGCCCTTCCTCTACCCTTTATCGCTTAAACGTTTCAATTTGTATCTTAGATAAAGGGGGGAGTGTGGATGTCACGGTGGTTGATCGATGCACGGGCTGCAACGAGACTGATCTAGATTTCAGCCCGGGTGCGTTCCGTCACCTTGCTGACCTGGGCGTCGGCCGCCTCTATAATATGACCTGGAACTGGACGTCCTGAGACCGCGTACGATAAGATACCGTACATCATCACTGCGATTTCGCTCCCTCGGCGCTGAGCGTCTCTTCTGCCGACTCGCGTGCGGGTGACAGAGGGCAAGGAGGGACCCAAATACTTGTTTGTGTTTTCGTCTATACGTCGATAGCTTTGCCTTGTATTCCTTCTGTGATATATCACACGTTATATTGAGCTGCCTGGCCCGCTACCGGTGAGTATGCGTCTACTATCGGGAATAGAGTGGAATAAAAAAGCATTGCTAAATGATATAAAAATTGCAGTGGTATAATGATACATCAACGCCGGCGTAAGATGGGTGATGTGTCCTAGCTGAGGTCGCATGCTCATACTTTTGCGCGATAAGCCGGCGGGTTTCCTGTGGTGTGAATCGTAGAATAGTCGACAACACGCGAACCAGATCCGGCTTGAAAGAATTTGTCAGGTTGTGTCTTACTAGCAATTCAACACCGACGTACCCTCATCTCCTTGTGTTCTAGGAATTGAAGGATGACGTTCTTAGGTACTCGTGATTCAATTCCTCATCCTTGCTCTTAATAATGGGTGAATCTGGTCGCGAAGAGCTGGATGGCAGAGAAGACGCAGGTGACGAAGAATCATTGACATCTGGGGTGGCCGAGCTCCAATAGCCGACGCCAGGACCCCGTAGACGGTCTAACAATGCTGCCGAAGACTGCACCTTCCGCAGCTCTTCGCGCAATGTCTGTGGTACCTCCCTCACATGAGGAATCTGTTTGTTGACAAAAAAAAAAAGGTCCTTGCCTTGTTATGTGTCCTCACTTGGAGTTCTTTGGTTGTGATCTCCTCTAGCTGGTGATCCAAGTTGGAAATTTTTTTGACCTGCTCGGAAAGTTGCTGTCTACTGGTTTCCTACACGACGTAGTGATCAGCGCGGCAATCTGATTGAGAACAGACAGGCCCTACCTCTTCCGAACTCAAACGTTCGATTTGTTGTCTAAGCTGAGATACATCATACTCATGTGTATGCGTTGCCAATCTAAGTCTTTCCACTTTTTTGCAACTCCTGCGTATGGTCGTCATCCTCTTGCCGGTTTTGAGAAGCAGTATCGACCATAGACTTCCACCTCTGGGCCTCCTGTTGTTTGGCCTCGACTTTTCGTCTCCATTCAGCCTCCACCTCCACCCTCTCAGCCTCCATACTGGCAAGCCTCTGCTTCAAGGCAGTTAATTTTGCCTCATGCCTGGACTCCGCGGTCGCCAGGAGCTTCGCCACTTCTTCGGGGATGTAGAGGGGTCCGAGACGCGAGAGTGCTGTTCTTGCGGAAGTCGCTTAGCTCCTCGTTAAGTTGGGCAATGCGACTATCGTTCTCCCGGACCTGATATTGAAGTTCGGTATTCTGGCTCTGAAGAACCTCAAGTAAGGATTGAGCAGATTCGCCTTCTGCTTGCCGAATCTGAAGTTGGTCGAACAAGCTGTCCCTTTCTGCAGATAAAGATTGAACAGATTTCTCGAGCGATCGATTTGAGCGCCTTTTAGACCCAGGCATGTTCCTGTCTGGACTGGACCAATTATCAGCACCGACCCAGATTTAGGCAATTAGAGACGAGACCCGACCTGGACCGTAGCAGCTTCAAGCTCGAACTGGCCTCGCAGAGCGGATATTTCCTTTCACTTCGCTGTTTCGACGCCATCAATTCCTTCTCAAATTGAGCCCTGAGGTCCGCGAGAGACACTTCCTTCTCAACCTTGAGTTTGTTAAGCTCGCTTTGAAGCTTTTCGCGCTCAAGTTGCTGTTTGTCATGCTCGGCTTTATGGCCTTCTTTCAATGTCGCGACCTCCTTGAGAGCATCATCGCGGTCTTTCTCTGCCTTTACCAACCTTTGCCGAATAGTCTTGAGGTGATTGATAGCTTTGTTACACTTCTCTTCCTCGCCCTTCGCCAGCCCGGTAAGTCTTTCGACTTCAGTCCGCAACTGATTCATCTCGGGTTTCTGCTTTGCGATATCCGCCTCGAGCTGAGAATTGGAGCTCCGAGTAGCTTTCAAAAGAGCCTCATTTTGCTGTAGTTGACTACGTAGCTCGTCAACAAGTCCGATTTGAGACCCGGATTCAAGACGGTGGGTTTCGCGTAGTTCCTCGATCCGTTCATCTTGACCTATATACATTTCAGCGACATGATAGCACTAGCGAGAAGATACTTCGCACGGGTAAGCTTTCCTGTCAGGCGATTAACTTCATCCTGCAACATCTAGTCCACGTGAGCTAGATTGGTATAGAAGGATGCATGATGTCTTACCTCCACTTTGAGTTGGGCATTCTGTAGATAATTGCGCAGCCCATCAGCGTCTTGACAGCCTTGTACACTTGTCATTTCTTGAAGGACGTTGTCAGCAGCCAAATTTTCAGCTTGTAGCTTCGCAAATGAGGCCGAGACATCTGTTTATAGTGAGGGGCGTTCTGCAAAGGAAAAAAATAGTCATCACTGACCTGCAAACTGCTGTTCCATCAACTTTAATTGTTCCTGAAGAGCTTCGACATCGTCAGAAGAAGAATGTTCAGATTGGGGCTTCTCGGTGTGAATAGGAACTTCGTCCGACTGCCGTCGATCTGCCTGGGCTATCTCCGCGACAGACCCGTTCGAAATTATATTGGGTTGGTCGCAAGAAATGCCGGAAGTAACAATCGACTGTGTTGCGTCATTCACTCCAGTACCCTCTTCAGATACCGACGGCTTCTGTTCTGGTACTTGTGATATTGTCGGGGAGTCAGGGGGCGATGTTTGGGGAGAATATTGGTTGTCCGGCTCCGAATCAACTACTATGCTGGACGCGGCATCATGATTTTCTGAACGCCAGGGGACATGGAGGATAGTGGACCAGGTAGTGTGAGAGAGGCCACTGGGGGAAGAAGACCATCGTCATCGTGCGCGGGAGGGGAGTTTGGCAAGGGGATTGCTGCTGGCGACAAGGGGTGATCATGGGATAGTGGATGCTCGTGACAACTTGAGGAGCAGGGGAAGCACGGGCTGATGCGGTGGGCGTACTGGGATTTGACACCTCGCCAATTGTGAAAGATGCACGGAGCCTATCCTCAAGTTTAGATTTCATGCGCTCGGTGGCTGGCTTGGCTGGCGACGATGGGACCAGAAACTGAACGAGAGGTGGAATGTGAAGGACGTGGTTGAGCGAGGCCTTCGACGACATTCCTGAATTGCGAAAACATCTCGGTTGTTCTGTTCTGCTTGCTCTGCTCTGACCAGCGAACAGAGGGTCGTAGATTACATAAGTAACACTGTTAGCGCCTCTTAACACCGTCTCAGATAAAACTATGCAAGTACACAATGGGATACAGAACCCTATGTAGAACTACTTAGATCAAGCCGAGTCGATGCATCCAAAATCGGAGCTGCCGGGCTGCCGGGCGACTCTGACAACTGCCATGAGGGAATGGACGGACGGGGAGGGAAGGTAGGCAACGGCGGTGACACAGAGGTACTTGGTGTGCGATTTAGCAACAGTGTCTTCAGAGACTTAAGATCCTGCTGCAATTCTCCTAATGATTGTGTTTGAGCATCCTTGTTTTTTTCAATCATCTAGTTGGCGGCGTAAGTCCATATGCGTTATACAGAAGGCAGAAGTTATCACCTTTGGAATCATCTCTCTGATGTTATTAACTTCTTCTCGTATTTCTCGTATCTCGTTTCGCGCCCTTAATTCCCCTTCTTTCATTTGTTGCACAGCAGCGTCAACATCTGCGGTGGCTTTGTCGACCTTTTCTTGCTGATTCTCCACGGCCACCTTTACGGCGGACGTCTCAGAACGAATCTCCTTCAGAAGAGCCTCCGCCGCGTCAAACTGGGCGGTGAGCGCATCCCGGTCTTCCTGGTAAGCGGTGGAAGACGGCGGTTGGAGATGCGGGAAAAGGTATTTCTAATCATACAAATGAAAAATCAGAGCCAAGATATTCATCCAATACAGATTGCATACCCTCGCGAGGGCGAAAGCACCATATGCTAACGAGCCGGAGACCACAGCAGTAATCTATTGTTTATCCCATTAGCTCTCCGTGAGTGAAAGGGGTATGTGCAACTCGCACAAAGTAGTCACGCCAATCCCATGGAGGGTTGAGCTGCGGCACATAAGGAAGAGGTCCGTACACGGGACCATATGGAGGCTGCTGGATGTGGGATGGAAGTGGGCGAGAGGTATTGGCCTGCCTTAGGGCTTCTTCAATTTCAGGACCGGTGAGACCTTTTGCTTCGAGAAACTGGACACGCTGTGCCAGAGAGGAAGCTTGTGCCTGGAGAAAGGGATGAAAAGGTCTGGCGAGAAGGAGATGGAAAAGTAACTGACCTTAGGGTCTGCAAGGAACGAAACGGCATTGCGGATGTACTCTTGCCTGTCTGCCATCTCTGGTCTGCCACGAAGGAGGTGAAACCCTAACCATTCCCCTTCCCATTCCCACTCTGGCCACTTAACCCACCACATCCAACATGTTGCGCATACAGCTCGCTGCCTTTAAGGCTGGTGCACGTAGGCCTTGCTGTTCAAGACGTACAGATGTCTCCATCTTTTCATTCTTTCATCTCGCTCACACCTTGTCATAGCTACTCTCTCGCGTACCATCACCGTTTCGCGTCAGGTGGTTTCTCCGACGCGCTCTATCTTAGTGTCCCCCCTTCCTTCGAACGCTGCTTTTTCCTATTGTTCGTGTTCTTTCCATCAGTTTAAACTTGCTCACATCCTTAACAGCTCCCGTGCGGGGGTATGCCGACGCTGCTACCAAGTTTTCCCGTGCAAAGCCTCATATGAACATTGGGACCATAGGTAGTACACCTTTCGAAATCTTTGGCAACTACTAACTCCTCGCACAACCTAAGGTCACGTTGATCATGGGAAGACGACGCTAACCGCTGCCATCACCAAGGTCCTTTCCAACCAAGGAGGTGCCAAGTTCACGAATTACGCCGAAATTGACAAAGCTCCTGAAGAAAAGGCTCGCGGTATCACGATCAACTCCGCCCATGTCGAATATGAAACCGACTCTCGTCATTACGGCCATATCGACTGCCCGGGCCACGCAGACTGCAAGTCTATGTTTTCTATGCTTCCAGAGTCACCCCTAAGTTCCGCGTTATCCAGACATAAAGAACATGATCACCGGCGCAGCGCAGATGGATGGCGCCATCATAGTTGTATCAGCCACAGATGGGCAGATGCCACAGACCCGCGAACAACCTGCTCCTTGCACGTCAAGTTGGCATCAAAAGGCTGGTCGTCTTCATAAACAAAGTGGACCAAATATCAGATCCCGAGATGTTGGAACTGGTAGATATGGAGATGCGAGATCTTCTCTCAAACATACAACTTTGATGGTGAAAACACTCCTATTGTCATGGGTTCCGCTCTGGCAGCTCTAGAGGCCGTGATCCTGAGACTGGCGAGCAAAAAATCACCGAGTTAATTAAGGCTTGTGACGAATGGTTGGAACTGCCTGCTCGTGAGTACTTTCCATATTCCGGGCATTCAGGGTGATTTCATGAGGCCCAGGGTGACTTGGAGAAGCCATTCCTCATGCCAGTTGAAGGTGGGTTATTTCCAGTGATCTTACCTACTTTTATGACAGAACTTCCCAGACGTCTTTTCAATCTCTGGTCGTGGTACTGTCGCTACTGGTCGTGTTGAGCGTGGCACTGCTACCAAAGGATCTGAGGTCGAGATCGTTGGGCTCGGCGCACACTTCAAAACTATACTTACTGGCATTGGTGAGGACGGACACGTTATTCCTCGAGTCATCAACTGACCGTGATCAGAGATGTTCCATAAGGAGTTGGACCGAGTAAGTGTTCGCAGACTTTCCCGCTAACTATGCTCTAATGCGTCCCAGGGCGAGGCTGGCGACAATATGGGGGCTCTCCTCCGCGGTGTTAAGCGTGAACAAATGAAACGCGGCCAGGTCATTATCGCTCCAGGTTCCATGAAACCCATCACGAAGTTCCAGGCCCAGATCTACGTGAGTATTGGGATTATGGATCGATTCCGTCAATCTCAACTCACATATCGTGCAGGTGCTAACAAAGGATGAAGGCATGCTTTTCAATACGTCTACACGAAGAGGCATCACTCATAGCAGGAATTCATAAGGTGGTCGTTTCAATCCCTTCGTGACCAACTACCGGCCACAGTTATTCCTTCGCACTGCCGATGTTACTGTCTCACTGACATGGCCTGAAGGCACCTCCGATGCCGCCGAAAAGATGGTATGGTCCCTCAGCTTCCTTTGCATTACGCGCCATTCTGATCTTTGTTAGGTAATGCCTGGCGACAATGTCGAGATGGTCTGCAGCCTCGTGCACGATGTTGCTGCCGAGGTTGGCTCCCGGTATGTTGTATTGCTTCGTTCGATCCTACCTACTTCTCACAAGCGATCACAGCTTCACCCTACGGGAAGGCGGAAAAACCAGTGAGTTTCCTTTTGGTATGGCGCGAAAACCCCTTCTGATTGTCTTAGTCGGGACTGGAATTGTCACTAAAATTATTGCGTGAAAAAGGGCCGCGGCCATTTGTCTTAGATACACACGCATGAAAAAAAATGCACATTCTTATACATTAACAATAGCCACCACTCTTATCTACTTATGTTGCACGCCTCTTTCCTGCAACCTGTCGTATATATGATAGACGCTTGGATTTAATTCATGTCATTTAGCGTGGACTAAGTTACCAAAACAACCGTAGGTACGTACATCAGCAAATTGTGGGAATTCCCACGAGCCATCGTGAGTAGATAACCGCATTGTGAGAGGCCGCGCGAAAGTGTGACCTAGATATAGGCTCACATGAGCCTCACTCGGCCTCAGTTAAGCATGTAAAATCGACCAGCCTCATACAACTTCACAAGTTGATATATCTTGTATTGTTGCTATCAATATAATAACCCTTACATCCAATTCACGAGACTAATAAGCATTGCCTAAATTCATCAATATTACAACAAAGCGTGAGTTGAGTAGATGGTTGAGTCGTCAATGTCATCCTGTATTCATCTCATAATTCGTCACACTTATGAAAGTACCATGACGCGCATTAGGTCACAACAATGAAATTTATTTGTTAACGGTCATGACTACACCACATGTACTGTACATAATAAGTTTGAAAACTTGCCCCAACCTGTCTTGCCGTCTCGGGGTTGCTGCATGCGACTCGGCAAGTGTATCATGCAGCGAGCCCTCTTCCAAAGGGAGGACCGTGCTTGACTGATGACTGATGACGTCTCGTGCAAGGGATTAGGTGCAAACCAGAAAATCGGACGCGACGACCGGCCTCCTTGAGTGTGCACCCTCCCTAAAACACACAGGGTAAGGTGACGATCAACCACCAATATCCATGGAGATCGAGCCATCCAGGCCACTCACGTCAAGTAATGGGAATATGATGGCCTTGAAGAACGCCGCGGGTTTGTACAGCGAGCGCTTAAGAGCCTCATACAAATGCGGGTTGAGCTTGAGTGTGTCCTTCCGCGTCGAAGGTTGTTCTAAATCCACGCGCACAAGACCAAGGACGACGCCCTCGAGGTACACACGGGCCTGCGGCGGTTTCATATTTGAGATGAATATCCGCGTCGCTGCACGCGTAGCCTGCGGTGACCACTGCTCGGGCGAGGTGAGCGCGAGGATGCAAGCCCATGCTGGGAGGGAGGGGGTGATCTTGAACGTTTTGGAAGTGGGCCGGCACGGTAGCTGCGTAGGAGCTGGTCGACTCTGTGGCATCCACGAGGGTGAAAATATTATGCATAAGCTGACCATTGCTATAGCGTGAGGGAAATGAGGGGACGAGGGGACGGACTATGTGTAGACTTAGGCTACCCTGGGGTCGAGGCCCTCAGCGGGATCGGGTGCTTCATCCTCACCAAGGGCCACTAATAGAGGTGAGCAGATAGTAAGGATCGCGTATAGACAAGGTGGGAACGAGGATCACCCGCGCGATTGGAGCAGAATGTATGATCCAGACACGACAGCCCGCAGCTCCGCCCAGAGAATGATCGGGAGGAATGCGCTGATGTTGTCAACATTCCATGAGTAAAGCGAGCCGAGAGGTGTTGAAAATTTTGCCGATTGTTGTTCTTTCCCGAGGCAGACTGAGAGATCAGCTCAGATGGCAGAGGCTAAGCCACAAGGGAAATAGTGTGGCCACGTTGCCTGGACAGCGACTTGCAGCTGTCAGACTGCATTGACTCTCCGCAGAAAGTCCGTGGGCAGCCGCGGTGGAGCACGGCGAGACTTGGTGACAAAGAAAAAACCTTACCTGCACCTTGTGATTTGATGACTGAAGCAAGTTCTCGACGGGTGGGGGTGCCCGCTTGGTCGACCAGTCACTGGTTGGGGACGAGACAAACTAGAGAATTCCTCGTTGCATGAGATTATCAAGGGAAGACATTGGAGAGGGGAGAAGAAGAGTTCAATGGCGTGATTTTTTCTTTCGAGTTCATTTTATCATTTTTATGCACGTGACTTTACTGAAAAAGGAAATGTCGACTTCATAGAATTTTGTAAACTCGAACTCCTGCAATCCATCCACGCTTCTCCTAGGCCGTTGAACACCACGCGCTCTGGCAATCGGGCCCTGTCCAGCCACTGACACAAAGAGCCCCTCAAAATCCCCACACACATACTCTCCATAAATTGGCATATACATTTCCTGTACCCCGATAGACCACGACCGCCCCTTTACTTGCCAAACCTGTCGTGACAATAATAAAAATCGGATTCGGAGACACCAAGACGCCGCTCACGCTCTCGGGCTCAGATGGTGCATATATGGTTCACACAATGTCACAGTCGCCGCGTGTACGTCTGCAGACTGCACACCAGCTGCTTACCATGCCGGGAGAGGGTACATGCAGCGTCACGGTATGTACCTCGCGCGCCTCCTCCCGCAATACACCACATCGCCCAACAAGCCGCTATCGACGACAGACAGGCCGTTGCGACCGAATGACCTGTTGACGCTGTACCTCACGCCTCTGCTCCCCTAATAGACCACATGGCTGAACAAGCCGCTATCGACGACAGAGAGGGCGTTGCGACCGAACCAATTGTTAACGACGATTTCGACGACGATACTGCATGGATGGACGTTGACCTTACAGTGGACTCCGCTGTTTCGACGCGAGAGAAAAATTTGCTCGATGACATGCGATGGATGCTCGCGAATGTCAACATGCAGCAGTGTGATACTTGCCATGAGCGTGCTTTCGACCTCGCAATTCCTCGCCGATCGAATGAATGTTCACGACTGAATCCCAGGGATACAGACGACTGGCTAAACTTCTATGTAAATATGTAAGTAATCTTTTCGGTGCTGCAGTGAATGGATCTCTGGCTCAACGCTCACCAATCACTCCCGGGCCTGTGTAGCTTTGTTGACCGAGATATGCTCATGAGACATTTCGGACATGGTGTCGGCCACCTGAAATATGAGCGGCAACATGGAATAGAAACAGAGATCACAAGAGTAGAGAGCGATGATGATGATGACGACGACGACTCCGAGTCAGACATAGTCACGCATGCTCAAGAAGACAACGTTGCTGTTGATGTCGAAGAAGAAAGCCAGGGAGAATCAGACAGGGAGATGGATGCCGATGGTTATGATAGTGAAGATGAAATGATTGGGGACAGTGATAGTAACGGTGATAGTGATGACGCTGGATACACAAGCTTCTAGTAGTAACATGACTGCCGTAGAGGGGGACTCACACGCTCATACTGGGATTAAAAGCTCATGGTGACCATGTGAGTATTTCCTAAGATTGCGACACGAGTACAAGGGGGTAACATGCTCATCATGACCGTGTGAGTCTTAACTAAGATTTCGACATGAGAATGAGGGGGGTAGCAGCTCGTGGTGACCGTGTGAGTGTTATCCAAGATCGTGACAAGGGAACGATGGCTCGTGATGGGGTGTGAACGCTTACTGGCTTACATCATCCCGGTGAGCGCCGCACTGCCTCATGACTATTTCCCTGTTTTGCTGA